>CM052719.1:26483809-26508323 GCA_028551405.1 Uromys caudimaculatus | reverse complement strand
GCTGGTACAACTACTCTGGAAATCAGTTTGGCAGACCCTCAGAAAAATGGACATAATACTACCTGAGGACCCAGCTATACCTCTCCTGGGCATATACCCAGAAGATGCTCCAACATGTAATAAAGACACATGCTCCACTATGTTCATAGCAGCCATATTTATAATAGCCAGAAGCTGGAAACAACCCAGATGTCCCTCAGTAGAGGAATTGATACAGAAAATGTGGTACATCTACACAATGGAGTACTACTCAGCTATTAAAACAATGACTTAATGAAATTTGCAGGCAAATGGATGGAACTTGAAAATATCATCCTGAGTGAGGTAACTCAGTCACAAAAGAACTAACACGGTATGTACTCACTGATAAGTGGATATTAGCCCAAAAGTTCAGAATGCCCAAGTTTTACTTTACAGTAACCACTGGACTGAGAGTGAGGTCCCAGATGGAGGAGTCGGAGAAAGGACTGAAGGGGCTGAGGGAGTTTGCAGCCCCATGGAGGGAGCAACAGTGTCAACTGACCTGACCCTCCCCCCCAGTGCTCCTGGAGGCTGTACCACCAACCAAAGAATACACATGGAGGGAACCATGGTTCGGACCACATATGTGGCAGAGGATGGCCTCGTTGGCCATCAGAGAGAGGAGAGGCCCTTGGGCCTGAGGGTGTTAGAGGCCCCAGTAAAGGGGAATGTCAAGGTGAGAATAAGGGAATGGGTGGACGAGTGGGTGGGAGGTGGAATTCCCTCATAGAGGCGGGGAAGGGGACGGGATAGGGGGTTTCCAAAGAGGAGACCTAGAAAAGGGGAAACATTGGAAATGTAAATAAAGTATCAAAAATTAATTAATTAATTAATTAATTAAAATAAAAAAAACCCATCATGGTAATTATGCCATCTGAGCGGGGAAATGCTATTGTCAAGAGCTCTCCCAGTATTCAGTATTACCACTGCTCTTAATTCTAGTGTGTTTTCATACAACATAGGACTGATTGTTAAGGACTGTGATTTAGATGCATGCACTTACAGTCAGTATCTCATGTCAATAAAAAGGTCATAAAGGACTTTTGGCTTTTTATTCACAGACATGTAAGTATTTCATATCAAACAAAAACTTGTGCTCTCTCAGCAGACATTGAACAATGTCACTGGTGACATTCTCTTGCAAAGAGAGTGGCATCATTTCTCTGAAAATAACGACGTGGTATAATGGGGTCAGTCCTAACACCCTCATCTTTCTCTTGGCACTATTATCTGTCGCAAACTTTTCCTTAAGCTGCATTAGATTCACATATTTTTCTATCACGCAGACAATTGCCCTGAGCCCTTAAGACACTTCTCAGTAAACACCCATTTTTGCACAGCCTCACATTTTATAGATTCTTAAGAAAGATTCATGCTTACTCAACCACAGAACATATATACTGAACCTTTTATATGTTGCATTTTAAATTCCCAAAAGGTAAAGGAAGGACATCCATCATGATCATCAACGGGCTCTTTTTTCAAACACACACACACACACACACACACACACACACACACACACACACACACACACACATACACACAGAGCACTATCAAGATATATGAAGGCAATCTTCCAAGAAACCAAGCATGAAAGTTATGTGCAGAGACATAACAACGCAGAATCCAGCATTATTTAATAGCACAGAGTGCAAAGTGACCTATATAAATACATTTTTACATAGTATTGCTTCTCATTTCGCTGTTTAGTGTCAGTTCACTGTAGAAAGTGTGTTCAGAACTAGGTGTCTTGATGGGAAGCTGCATCACTAACTCTCTCTAGGAAATTCTGTGGGAAAGAATCTGAATGAGAAAATTTAAAAATTCTAACTATGCTGGACTTAAAGGGCAGCTTAAAAACAAGTGAGTCATTTAATGTTGAAAGTTATCTTAAACTTCATGAGAATTCATAAAAGTAAGGAAGGTAAAGACAAACCTGAAAACCAAAACATCGAACGATATTCTGATTCAGCCAAAATCAAACATTCCTCAGAATAGTCAATATAGCAGGCACAACACAAACCATTCATTTGCCAATACACGGATCAATCGCATAGAGATGGAGTTGAAGACAAGGACCAGTCTGTAAAAGAAACAATTATAAAATTCCTGAATATATTTAGCTTAAAGGTATAAATCCAAAGTGACCTAAGAACTATTTTCTGTAGTGTTTATGATATTTATTGATTATATGCAATGAATACAAGCTCAGTTCAACTCTTAATAATGATGAAGCAAGCTCTGTCACAGCATTTAAATAGTTTACAAAGACTGAGGCATTTCTCAGCCATGCCCTGTAATAACTGAAGTGTAAGAGCATCTCTATGTAAAATTTTTCTGATAATAACTTTAGACAGGCAAGCTCTGAATTTAGTGACTTTCATTGTTCTCCATATATATATATATATATATATATATATGTATATGTGTGTGTATGTATATGTATATATGTATGTATATATACATTTAAGAGTAGTGAGACTCCCTTGAAGAAAACTAAATTTTAATCTGCAAGTGGTGATAGATTGAAGACAGCTTCTCAGTTAGGGCTGGCAGTATTGTCCACTTCTCCTTTTTTGTCTAGGACCCCATCCAGAGCAGACCTGTGTGGGCCATGTACATGATGCCTTAGTCCATGTGTCCTGATTGCTCATCAAATATAGACTTCCAATTGTTGACAGATTTTATATAAAGATCCATCCAAAACTCATTTCCTATTTTCTGTCTCTGTGGGATTCCTGATGACGTGAATGAGCACGTCTCTGCATCTATATATTTCTTGTGCCTCTTCTTGAGTTCTTTTTTTATCTGTATGTTTGTGTTGTATATTCTGATGTGTTAGTTTTATTTTATCATATCTTATTTTATTATTTAAAAAATCAGTGCACAGCAAAGAAATGTCAATTGTTTTACAAACTGTCCTCAGTAATAAATTATTCCTGGATGCGATATGCTCAGAGAGATTGTTTGCACCTACATGGTTTAGACTTTCTACTTTTCATGTAATGAAGATAAAACTATCACATTTGGCTAGCTAAGCTGTGTACTGTGGTACTGTGGCCTGTGCAGACAGCTTTCAAGATGTTCTGGAAAACTGATAAATAAAGGTGTCCTTAAATCAATAGAATTAACTTCAAAGGCTTGCCTGTGGGCTGTGACATTTCTAAGGAACTAGACATAATTGAATTCTAGCTCTTGTTGGTTTCTTTTCTTTATTTTTTTTTCTCCCAATTGACAATAGCTATGTTACTAAGAGAAAGATTCGGTTTGGGGAGATAAAACTAAAGTTATCAATACAACTCAGGGCTCATTATAGCAGGCAACTGAAGAATTCTATGGGATCTTCCAATCAATAGGAAAGTTGCTGCCGTTCTGTTTCAGAGATTGGATGCACAGGGTTTGCATGGTTTTTCTTATTCCTTTTTCCCCTCAAAGTATCTCAGAGCTTCATTATTGCTGGCTTTCAGCCATTAGTAAAAGTGATGTTTGTTTTTCTCTTTTTTCTGTTTTATGTTATGGAAGTTAAGGTCTTATTGTGTTTCCTTTCTTGAACGTTTTAATACGGAATCCTACTGTCTCTCCTGAGACTGAACTACAACAGGAACCTGTCTTCTCTCTGTCTCTCTGTCTCTCTGTCCCCCTCTGTCTCTGTCTCTGTCTCTCTCCATCTGACTCTGTCTCTGTCTGTCTATTTGTCTGTCTGTCTCTCCCTCTCTCCCCCCTTGCCTCTCTCCCTGGCTCTCTCCCACCTCTCCTCCTCTCTCTGACACAGCTTATTTATCGTAAACTAGCTATACCTACATGCTACCCACCAATAGTAGTCTTTCCACTCACGCCATTCAATTTGCTGGTTCTTTGTGCAATAAACCTGCTGAAGATTGTTTGTCCTTTAAAATTGTAGTCTTATCTTTCTTTGAAATTATGAGTGTAACCTAATATTGAATTTTCCACTTTTCATGCATCATGAATAGATTTAGCCACATCCAGTCATACCACAGTCTCATGCTTTCAGCGTTTTTCTCCCTTGTCAGCTGGAATGTAGGTTGAATTATTTTGTTATATAGTATGTCACAAGTCATACACACAGCTATATATTTATATAAAATAATAATAAAACCTATTTTCCTGAACTCAGTGTCCTACATAATAACACAATAGTATGCATGATTCTGAAGAGCTCCTCTGCTATCCTGATTGTTTCTGTCACCTGTCACCAGAAGAGAATTAGTTTCTGAACTTTTGTCTTACAAAATAGCGTTTGAAAAATTTGATCTCACACGACGTTACTTGTAAACAATCAGTTTTGCAATCTTTCTTCAGTAGGCTGCATAAAATTGTATCATGTTCTATGCAGTCCTCCGAGAATTGCTGCTATCTCTCTATCATATTAGCACTTACACTTGTAAGACATTGTCTTCCAGTGATAGATGGGATTAGAACATGTGAGTGCACATTACAAATTACCTATGAATCTCTCTGTTGCTGAGGATGGAGTTGTTTTCCTTCTATCTCATGGTGGTTGACTAAGACTGCTAGGAAAATCATATGTCTCTGGGTAAACACTTGTATGTATTTATATAAGGCTACTGCCTAGGAGTAGGAAAATTGAGAGTTTTTTAGGATATGATATCTAAACTTAAGAGAATATGAATTCTTTTTCACAACATTTATACAAATTTACAGTCCAATCATCAGGCATTTCCTCGATTCTCTTCTTGGACTAATCCACCTACCACCTCACTTTTCTACCTATTTACTACCTCCTTCAAGTTCCCAAATTTTCTAGGAAAAATTGCATTGTTAATTTGCTTGTTTTAGAACTCTGCCTGCATTTTAGAACAGGTCTAAGATTTCTCCAGACAACTCAGCTGTCTTTCTGCTTTCTAAAGTACCTGCCATAACCCTTACCTATGTGGGTAGATGCAAATTGATTTTCTTTTCTGTCCACTGTAGATGAGTTGCAGAAAAATCAACGCATTTTTTAAAATGTACCAGTTTACTTACTCTGATATGGTTTCATGGCGCTCTCCTAATTGGGATTCTCTGATGGGCTGACTCCTAACCTCATTCCTCACAGTTTCCAAAGGTGTTCTTACCTCAGCAAATTACTTCCTATCCAATAATGTTTGAGTCGCATTTAGTAGTAATTTCTTGAATTTTCAAAATCTATGGATATGCCTAATGAACATAAAATTTGGAAACTTTGTGTAGTAATCGTAAGAGCAAACAACTTAACTTATCCTGTATTACTTCTCAAGAATGAGACCTCTAATGGGTTATCCAGTACCAAGTGGTCAGGTCTGAAATCATATTCACACAAGGAACACTAAACAGACTCAGCATGTTGTGTTTATATATTTATGTATTTCTGAATACATATGTATATATATGCACATTAAGGGAAAATGGTCATAAATTGCAGGAGGGATTGGAGGAAGGAAAGGCAAAAGGGTAAAGGTATTATTGTATTTTAATAACTTTGTTGTTGTTTAAAAGAATCACACAATTACCTTTAAGATACAAAAAACTTTGCTGTGTAATTTTTAAAACTTAAAACAATAAGATCTTTACATTCCAAAGATAAATTTTTATTTTAAAATAGTGTATTTAAACTGTACTGAAACCAGGGGAATATAACCTCATTGGATACATGACACAGTCTCTGGTTATACAGAAAACAGTAGATCATCACATAGCAAGATTTGCTTGAGTTCTAGTTAACTATAGTGTTTAGTATTGGACCAAGCTACAAAACACTCTAGAATTAATCTTACTTATGAATAATTTGTAAAGTTTGCCCCAATGGTCCAAGGAGCTTTCAGAAGATAAAATGCGTGTGCACATGTGCCTGTGTGTGCATGTATTTATGTGTATGTAATGGGTATGTAAATGCTTGAAAGGTTTTCTTGAGCCTTTTTGACTGAGGGGAAGTGAGATCTTTCTCTTGTGCTCTAAGGTATTTATGTTATTCTTTTATCTCCTCTATGTTCATTATATATTCAAACCCATTGGTGAGTCCCATCCTGAGCTCTCAGCCTTTCCTTTAACAATTTATTCAAATTTCATGATTTAATATACTTTTCTATGTTCTCCAAATATCTTTCTGTCCCTGCATTTGTTTATTCTGCATGTCTGATGGCTTCTAGTAACGATATATACTATACCATAGACAGGCGAGACTTCCTCTGCTTCCCACAGTGCACATTTCAACAACTGTCTCACTGCAGAAGTGCTGTCTAGTTTGCTTCTTTCTATAATCAATGGATGTCTCTATTAAACATGAGAAAGGAATACTGTTATAATCATGTCTATACTTTGCCCAATGATATAATTGCATATTTCCAAGAAAGTTTGTTGAAACTCACCACATAATTGTTTAATTAATAAGAGAGGAACACAATAATTAAGGATCCATTTAGTTCAAGATAAAAATATATGCATGCCACACTTTGCATCATCTAGACTGAATGCAATTGATCTGACAATAAAATGAAGTCCAAATGAAACTTCAGGCCTGACAGGCAGATTTCTCAGTGAGTAAAGAAGGTGCTATTCAGAGAACTCCATATATCTAACGAGTCAGCAAATGTTAGGCACAATTCACTGAAAACTTCAGGATAATGGTCTCTGCAATACCATGAGAGTTTGAGTCATTTTCTGCACATCACTGATATGGACTTTATTATTTGTCTTTCATTAACTTCTTTGTCCAAGTCACATTCTACTTTCCTGTTCTGTTGTCATTCCAGAAGCTCTGGGATATTGTGTATCATGTTTTGTTATTCTTGAAATAGAGAAGATATTTCATAACTGCTTCCCAGATTATTGATAGAGTAGAATGTGATAGCAATCTACTATCTGATAGATAGTCCTGAGAGACTGTCAGGACTTTCCTGTTATTCTGACAAAGGAATACAACCAGAATTATTTATAATCCATATGGACTAGCAAAATTATGTGTCATGTCCTCAATTTATAGCAAGTATATTAATTCATATTCCCAACTGAAATTCTGGAAGTTTCCCTTTCTTCATATCCTTATCATTGCTTGGTATCTTTTTGAAGCCACTATAATCAATATGAAACTGTATTATGCTTTAAATTAGATTTCTCTGAAGATCAATGATGCAGAATAATTTTGTATACACTTATTGGCCATCTGTATATCTTCTAGTGAGAAATGCATATTCTAGTTCTTTACCCACTTAATTCAAAATATATTTTTTACCTAATTTATTTGAATTGCTTATCTCTCTTGGAAAGTAATTCATTATAATGTGCATGGTTTCCTGTTGCCTTTTTCCTGTTCTAAAGGATTTTTAAAATTATTCTTACATTGAGTTATTTCTATAGGTGTGAAAAAATTTTCCTAATAATTTTACCTACATATTTTGTTTTTATTGCCTGTACTTTGGGGGCCATCACCAACAAATGATTTCTCAAGCTAGTGTCATAGAGAGAATTCCCCATTCTTTACACTTTTTTTTAAATTGGATATTTTATTTATTTACATTTCAAATCCCCTTTTCCTGTTTCCCCCCTGCAAACCCCCTACCCCATCCTACCTCCTGCTTCTATGAGGGTGTTCCCTGACCCAAACAACCACTCCCACCTCACTTCCCTACCATTCCCCTACACTGGGGCATTAAGCCTTCACAGGACCAAGGGCCTCCCCTCCCACTGATGCCAGATAAGGACGTTCTCTGCTACATATGCAGCTGGAGCCATGGGTCCCTCCGTGTGTACACACTGGTTGGTGGTTTAGACCCTGGGAGTTCTGGAGGGGGGAGCTGTTTGATTGATATTATTGTTCTTCCATGGGTTGTAAAACCCTTCATCTCCTCCAGTTCTTCCCCTAACCCCTCCATTGTGGTCCCTGTGCTCAGTCCAACGATTGACTGCAAGCATCCACATCTGTATTGGTCAGGCTCTGGTAGAGCCTCTCAGGAAACAGCTGTATCAGGCTTCAGTCAGCAAGCACTTCTTGGCATCAGCAATAGTGTCTGGGTTTGTTGTCTGCATATGGGATGGATTCCCAAGTGCGGCAGTTTCTGGATGACCTTTCCTTCAGTCTCTGATCGATTCTTTGTCCCTGAATTTCCCTTGGACAGGAGCAATTCTCGGTTAAAATTTTGGAGATGTGTGGGTGGTCCTATCCCGCAACCATGGGAGGGGGCATTCCTAACCTCTGGATATGGTCTCTACAGGTTCTCCCTCCCCTTTGTTGGGAATTTTAGCTAATCTCATCCCTGTTGGGTCCTGGGAGCCTCTTGCTTTCCTGGCATCTGGAACTTTGTGGTAGCTACCCCAAGTCCCCATCCCCAGTTACTACACACCTTTGTTCAGTTTCCTGACCCTCTGTACATCTCCCCAGTCCCCTCCAGTACCTGATCCTACCCCCCTTTTTCCCCTCACCATCCTCTCTTCCTCCCATGTCCCTCCCAATCTCTACCTCCCATGATAATTTTATTCACTCTTCTAAGTAGGACTGAAACCTCCACACTTTGATTTTCCTTCTTCTTGAAATTCATATGGTCTATGAGTTGTATCATGGGTTTTCCAAGCTTTGGTCTAATATCTGCTTATCAGTGAGAACACACTATGTGTTTTCTTTTGTGACTGGGTTACCTCGCTCAGGATTATATTTTCTAGTTCCAACCATTTGCCTATGAATTTCATGAAGTCAATGTTTTTAATAGCTGAGTAGTTCTCCAGTGTATAAATGTATCACATTTTCTGTATTCATTCTTCAGTTGAGGGACAAGTGGGTTGTTTCCAGCTTCTGGCTATTATAAATAAGGTAGCTATGAACATAGTGAAGCATGTGTCCTTGTTATTTGTTGGAGCATCTTTGGGCATATGAGCAGGAGTGGTAGAGCTGGGTCCTCAGGTAGTACTATGTCTAATTTTCTGAGGAACTGCCAGACTGATTAACAGAGGGGTTGTACCAGCTTGCAATTGCACCAACAATGGAGGAATGTTCCTCTTTCTCCACATCCTCGCCAGCATCTGCTGTCACTGAGTTTTTGATCTTTGCCATTCTGACTGGTGTGACATGGAACTCAGGGTCCTCTTGAATTGCATTTCCCTGATGACTAAGGATGCTGAACATTTCTTTAGGTGCTTCTCGACCATTCGAGATTCCTCTGTTGAGAATTCTTTGTTTAGCTCTGTATCACATTTTTAATAGGGTTGTTTGGCTCTCTGGAGTCTAATTTCTTGAGTTCTTTGTATATATGGATATTAACCCTCTCTCAGATGTAGAATTAGTAAAGTCCTTTTCCCTATCTGTTGGTTGCCATCTTGTCCTATTGAGAGTGTCCTTTGCCTTACAGAAGCTTTTCAATTTTATGAGGTCCCATTTGTTGATTCTTGATCTTAGAACCTAAGTCATTGGTGTTCTGTTCAGGAAATATTCCCCTGGGCCCATGTGTTCGAGGCTCTTCCCCACTTTCTCCTCTATTAGATTCAGTGTATCTGATTTTATGTGGAGGTCCTTGATCCACTAGGACGTGAGCTTTTTACAGTGAGATAAGAATGGATCAATTTGCATTCTTCTACATGCTGACCACCAGCTGAACCAGCACCATTTGTTGAAAGTACTGTCTTTTTTCCACTGGATGGTTTTAGCTTATTTGTCACAGATCAAGTGACTATAGGTTTGTGGGTTCACTTCTGGGTCTTCAATTCTATATTGTTGATCTACCTACCTGTCTCTGTAGCAATACGATGCAGTTTTTATCAGTATTTCTCTGTAGTACAGCTTGAGGTCAGGGGTGCTGTTTCCCCTAGAAGTTCTCTTATTGTTGAGAATAGCTTTTGCTATCCTTGTTTTTTTGTTGTTCCAAATGAATTTGAGTATTGCTCTTTCTAACTCAATGAAGAGTTGAGTTGGAATTTTGATGGGGATTGCATTAAATCTGTAGATTTCTTTCTGCAAGATGGCCAGTTTTACTATATTAATCCTGCCAATCCATGATCATGGGAGATATTTCCATATTCTGAGGTCTTCTTCAATTCTCTCTTCAGAGACTTGAAGTTCTTGTCATACCAGTCTTTTACTTGCTTGGTTAGAGTCACACCAAGATATTATATATTATTTTTGATTATTGTCAAGGGTATTATTTCCCTAATTTCTTTCTTTCTCCTTTATCCTTTAAGTAGAGGAAAGCTACTGATTTCCTTTAGTTAATTTTATATCCAGCCACTTTGCTGAAGTTGTTTATTAGATTAAAGAGTTCTCTGGTGGAATTTTTGTGATTACTTAAGTATACTATTATATCATCTACAAGTAGTGATATTTTGACTTCTTCCTTTCCAATTTGTATCACCTTGACCTCCTTTTGTTGTCTAATTGTTCTAGCTAGGACTTCAAGTACTATATTGAATAGGTAGGGAGAGAGTGGGCAGCCTTGTCTAGTCTGTGATTTTAGTGGGATTGCTTCAAGTTTCTCTCCATTTAGTTTGATGTTGGCTATTAGTTTGCTGTATATTGTTTTTACTATGATCAGGTATGGGCCTTGAATTCCTGATCTTTCCAAGACTTTTAACATGAAGGGATGCTGAATTTTGTCAAATGCTTTTTCAGCATCTAATAAAATGATCATGTGTTTTTTTTTTCTTTGAGTTTGTTTATATAGTTAATTACTGACTTTCAATGCTTGTTTCAGTATCACTTTATATCATTGTTTTTGATAAGATCTTTTGTTTATATGTGGCAGAGGAGGGCCTTGTTGGCCATCAGGGGGAAGAGAGGCCCTTGGGCCTGAGGGTGTTAGAGGCCCCAGTAAAGGGGAATGTCAAGGGGGAAGACTGTGGGCAGGTGAGTGGGAGGGGGAATACCCTCATAGAGGTGGGAGGGGGGGAGGGGAAAGGGGGTTTCCAAAGAGGAGACCTGGAAAGGGGGAAACATTGGAAATGCAAATAAAGTATCAAAAAAAATTTTAAAAAAGATCTTTTGTTCAACTGTAATACACGTTTAGTTTCTTGCATCAATTATGTAAGGCAACCAGCTAATTACTAATGTCCACGTGTAGATATCCAGCTTTTCAACTACACTAATTATAGGTGCTATGCTTTTTATATGATATACTTAACTCCCAAAAATGTATAGATTTATTCCTGGCTATCTATCCTGTTCTATTGGCCAATATGTCTGTTTTTACATCAGTAACATGCTGGCTCAATTTGTCTGTCTTCATGATGTATTTTGAAATCATAGAGTATGATAATTTTACCTTTGTATTTTTGTTAGTCTACATTTTTTGTAAATCCACAGAAGATTAAGGATTCATAAATATTCACATATATATGTGAATCCTTAATTATACATATATTCATTCAAATATGTATATATATCAAATATATATGTATCTATATTTATGAAAAAGAGGAAATTAGGGAAAATAACATGAAACTATAGACACACATTCATTCACACTCACACATACCACACACACACACACACACACACATACACACACACACAAAAAAAATTACTAAATAATCTAGAAATAAAATATTAGATATATTGAGATGAATAGAAATTTGTTTGTGTGAAGTTAGCCATACTTTCATGATTGGTGTACTACAGGTCACCACAGCCAAAACATGGAAATAACTTGAGTGCTGCGGATCAAGGGTGTGGTATAGATATACAATTGAATTAGGTGTTACTTTACAAAAGAAATAAATCAGGTTGTTACAAAGAAATTAATCTATAAGATATTATACTAAGCCAGTTTAGCTTTCACAGTAACTGGTAGGAGGGGACAAAGATAACAATCAAAGAAACTGAAAAGTAATGACCAAAGGATAAAAATCCCTGTCGTATAGTGGGGAGAAGAAATATTGACTGGCATACTGATAATAACTTTTATGTTTAAAATTTCTAGGAAAGTAGATGTACAACATCAACTTACAAAAAAAAAAATCAGTAGCCTTTCTATGCACCACCAACAAACATATTAAGATAGACATCATGGACACACTCCCATTTGCAATATCCCTCACCCCCCTCCAAAAATAGAATATCTGGTAGTTGAGATACCTCTAAAATTAAATTTTATCTCTGAAAAATGTTATAGTTATTGTGCAAGATAATAATATGTGGAAAGGCCTCCCATATTCACAGATTGGTAAAATTAATAATGTAAAAAGACTCTTCAACAAAAATAAACTCATAGATGGAATAATCTGCAATTCAAACCACTGTAACATTCATCATAGAGATATATAAATCACCCTGAAATTTATATGGAACCAAAGAGACACCAGATAGCCAAGCAAACCTGAGCAAACAGAACAGTGCTAGCAGGTATACTATTCAACATTGCAAGATACAATAGAGTTACAGTAATCAAAACATAATGGTCCCGGCACAAGAACAGAGATATAGCAAAATGGGACAAAATAGAAGACAAACACATGAGTGCACATTACCTTAGCAATATGATATTTGACAAAGATGGTAAAACATTCATTGAATACAAGATAGCATCTTCAAGGAAAGGTTCTGGAGGCGTGGCGTGTTCATATGTAGAAGAATATAAAGTAATTGCAGCACATCCATCATCCTGTACAAAAATTGACTCAAAATGGATCATAGACCTAATTTGAAACACTAAAACTGCTAAAAGAAAATATAGGCGGTACTCTAAATGATATAGGTATAAAAAGAGACTTTCTGAATAATAACTCATTTGCCAAAGAATTAAGGCTCATTATTAACAAATGGCATGTCATAATAGTAAAACTCTTCTTAGGTTGGGTATGGTGGCACACCCTTTTAATCTGAGCCCTCAAGAGCCAAAGGCAGACTGATTTCTATGAGTTCAAAGCTATCCTGGCCTCTAAATCAGGTTCCAGAACAGGGAAGCTGGGGTTGTTACAAAAGAAATCCTGTCTTGGAAAAACAAAAGAAACAAGCAAAAACCTCTTCATTACAGCAAGGGAGCAATCAACTCAATAAAAAGAAAGACCACAGAGTGGGAGAGAATCTTTGATTTTATGTGTGTGTGTGTGTGTGTGTGTGTTTATGTATGTGTGTGTGTGTGTGTGTTTATGTATGTGTGTGTGTGTGTGTGTTTATGTATGTGTGTGTGTGTGTGTGTGTTTATGTATGTGTGTGTGTGTGTGTGTTTATGTATGTGTGTGTGTGTGTGTGTGTGTGTGTGTGTATAAATATAGGTATAGGTCTCTTTGTTCTTGAGTCTTTTTTGTACTTTGATGGACTATGAGTATAAACCCAAAAGATGAAATAGAAATTGCTAAGAAATATCTCAAAAAGTGTTGAACACCCTTAGAAATAAGAAAATTGCTGGCTTGGGAGGAAAGAGGAACATATATTCACTGTTGGAGGGATATAAATTGGTTCAGCTGCTGTGGAAATCTATATAAAGAACTCTCAAAAATCCAAAAATAGAGCTACCCTATAAGCCAGCTATACCATCTCTTGGCAAATGCCCAAAAAGGTTGGCATCTGACTCCAGAGATACTTGCTCAGCTGTGTTCATTGCTGCTGTAATCACAACAGCTCAGAAATGGAAGCAGCCAAAACACCATTCACATGATGACATATGATGATATAATGCAAACATGGCACCTATACCCTATAAAATTCTATTGATCTATGATGAGAAGTAAATTTCATAGCGAAATAGATGGAATAGAATATATTATAGTGAACGAGACAACCCAGAAGGACAAACACTACACATTCTCTCTCATTTATGGATCCTAGCTCTTAATCTTTGCAGGTAAGAACATAACCCAGAGTGACCCTTAAAACGAGGAAAATAAAAAAGGGATGATGAAGGGTAATAGGAAATAAAATCTGTAGATTGGAGGGTAGTAGGAGATGTGACATCCAGGTGTAAATGGGAAAATGGAAGGGAGAGGCTTTATCTGGGGGGGGGGGGGGCAGTACCGAGAAAGAAGGAGGGGAAGGGATAAGGGACACTAACGATGCTTCGAGAGGTCATCTAAAGTGCACTAGTTCTACATTTACTGAAATATATACAATGTACATGGGAATGTATAAGTAAATTAAGTGAAGTCAGGCAACTTTGAGTAATAATGCTTCTACCCCAAATTCATAGACTAAGAAAATCCCCAATATTGGGCATGAAAAAGTCATTTTGACTTGTCAGTCAGGGAAGGCCAGTAGACACCCAAAATAATATGACTTGTACACCTGTAAAGCCTCATTTAGTATCTTCTAGCAGATGTTGCCCAACTCGTGGTAGATTTATTTATTTAATTTACACTGTTTTCTGTGACACCTACCACTTTTCTACTTTCTGAAAGTCAATATTTAATTTAATATAAAAGTAACTATGAAGAGTATTAAGTGCCAAAATTTTTAAAAGAGATTTTGAGTGTGTGTGGGGGGGAGTCTGAATATATGGAAAGTAAACCTAGAAGATAACATGGTTAGATAATGTTGAACTTAATTTGAAAAAACAGAATGATAAGACATCAAATACAGTCAGTTACACAGTTAACATGATATGAAAATATAGATCATATTGACAACATGAGTTGGACTAATGATCGATGTTTTAATTTTTTAAAATGCCACAACCCATACAATGGAGTAAGAAATTTAAGAAAACACATGATTTTTAAGGTTTCTCTCTGTGATAATTTATCTTCACTGTCAACTTGACAGGATATAGAATCACCATGGCAACCCATCTCTAAGTGTGTATAGAGAGATGTTTCTATTTACCCAGAATGTAGATAGCAACATCCTTTGGGCTGGGAATTTGAACCCAAGGAAAAAGGAGAAATAGAGCTAGGCTCCAGTATTCATCTTGCTCTGCATATTGAATAAGGGCACAGTGTGACCAGCTGTCCCCTCCTCCAGCCATCAAGATTTCTCCTATCTCCAGTGATTATATCTTTCTCCTCCCACTATGAACCAAAATAAAATACTTTTGTTGCAATTATGAGAAAAGTAATACACTCTCATTCCTATTTCTTTTAAGAAATTATCAATTCAGTAATAAACATGAGAACTTATATTATTTTAGATAAATTATTGTTTCTTATTATGCCCAATAATCTATGGGAATATCATAATTTTAATTTGTCATGTTAACATTGGAATATTTAAACTACTTTCCAAGAAATTAGTTCCCTAAGTGCTTTATAATTTTAGTTTAATGTATCTTGTGTTAATTATGTAATTCTTGGCAATGGCTCACTCTGCATAATCTGTCTATATTATTTTTAAAAATTAGACAGTAAAACTGTGAACTTAACATTTGAAAACAGCAAATTTATATATCCAAAACTAGGCCAAACCTGTTTTTCCAAGTTTCAAAGTGAGACATTTCATGTAATTAAATTCAGTAGGAATCCCATTTGACTTGTGATAGTTGTCAGTAGAATAAAATATAAGAACTGATTTGATTCCTTTTCGCTCAGGTTTCAAGTTCTCTTGTATTATATATCAAATTTTCTTCAAAAATTGTCTAGGCCTCTTTCAGCCTCACCTGAGATACAGAAACAGTCCTATGAGTTGTAAATCACTAAAATACAATGTTCTCCTTGAATGATCCGCAAGCCGAAGAAATGTTGAAGCCAAGTGAATTCTTTGAAGAGGTGTTAAAAGCGACGGTGAGAAACAGCCTGTGAACATATGCACAGAGGAATGAAGTGCAATCAGTCAGCAGCAGAAAGGCAAACAGCAAGTGTTCTCAACTACAAGTGGAGAGAGGGAAATAAAAGGTGTGTGTCCACACAGCACCTGGCTAGGAAGTCTAGAAAGGAAAGGCAAAGATAGGACATGTGCACAGGTAGAATAGAAGGAAAGCCGGGATGGGGTGGGATGTGCAGGCAGAACAGAGGGGACAGATCGGGATAATGTGAGGCAGACAGGGAGAATAGGAAGCAAGTATGGGGATGGGATGGATGTCTTAGTTACAGCTTCTATTGCTGTGAAAAGACATCATGACTGTAGCGATTCTTTTTTTGGTTTGGTTTGGGGTTTTTGGGGGGGTTTTTTGGGTTTTTTTTGTTGTTGTTGTTGTTGTTTGTTTTTTTTTTGTTTTTGTTTTTTTTTGTTTTTTGAGACAGGTTTTCTCTGTGTAGCCCGGGCTGTCCTGGAACTCACTCTGTAGATCAGGCTGGTCTTGAACTCAGAAATCCACCTGCCTCCGCCTCCCAAGTGCTGGGATTAAAGGCATGTGCTACCAGTGCCCAGCAACTGTACCAATTCTTACAAAGAAAAACATCTAATTAGGTCTGACTTACAGTTCAGAGGTTTACTCCATTATCGTCATGGAAGGAAACATGGCTGAGTGCAGGTAGACATGGTGCTGGAAAGGAGCTGAGAGTTCTATATATGCATTGGCAGGCAGCAGGAAGTGAACTCACCCCTAGTGACACACCTCCTCAGAGAAGGCTACACCTCCTAATAGTGGCACGTCCGATGGGCCAAGCATCAAACCCCAAGAGTTTATGGAAGACATTCCTCTTCAAACCACTAGAGATGGGTGGAAGATGGTGTGAGCAAGTATATGGAGCAGACATATGGGGTAGGATGCTGTGTGCAGATAGAATGGAGGGAAAGATGGAATAGGATTGTATGGGCATCCAGAAAAGAAGTAATAGGAGGAATATTTCCAATAGTCTATAGCATAGCAAGATAATTGTGTTTGGCCAAAATTAATGTATTTAAAAATAGCTAAAAATAGATTTTTTAAAATGTTTTCCTCATAAATAAATAGTCTATGCTCAAAGGGATGCATATATCAACTAAATTGACCATATACAAGCACTAGAATATCATATCAATCTCATAATATTTACAATTAAAATGGCCCTGAGATTCCACCTTACACCAATCAGAATGAATAAGATCAAAACCTCAGGTGACAACACATGTTGTCGAGCATGTAGAAAAAGAAGAACACTCCTCTAATGCTGGTGGGATTGCAAACTGGTACAACCACTCTGGAAATCAATCTGGAGGTTCCTCAGAAAATGGAAAATAGATCTACCTGAAGACTCAGGAATAACACTCTTGGGAATATACCCAAAAGATGCCCCACCATGCTACAAGGGCACATGTTGCACTATGTTCATAGCAGCCTTATTTGTGATAGCCAGAAGCTGGAAACAACCAAGATGTCCCATAACAGACGAGTGGATACAGAAAATGTGGTTCATTTACACAATGGAATGCTACTTAGCTCCTAAGAATGAGGACATTCTGAGTTTTGCAGGCAAATGAATGGAACTAGAAAATATCATCCTTAGTGAGGTAACTCAGACCCAAAAGGACATGCATGGTATGCACTCACTAATAAGTGGATATTAGCCAAAAAATAAAAAATAGAAAGTACAGAATACCCAAGATACAGTCTACAGAACTCAAAAAGGTCAACAAGCTGAAGGGCCCAAGTGAGGACACCTCAGTCCCACTTGGGAGGGAGAAGAAAGCAATCACAAGTGGGGAGGGAGGGAGGGACCTGGGAGGGAAAGTAGACTGGGAATGGGGGCAGAGGGGAACCTGATCTGGTATTGGGTGAGGGAAAAGGACTGAAGCTCTGAAAGCTAGTAGAAAGAATGGAAACAGGCTACCTCAGGAGGTAGGAGGTTGGGGGGACACTCCAAAATACACCTGTAACCTGGGAGGTGACAGACTCTCAGTACTCAAAGGGAGGGACCTTAGATGAAATGCCTGGCAGTAGGGAGAGGAAACTTATAGAGCCCACCTCCAGCAGGAAGACAGGGCATCAAATGAGGGAGGAGGCTGCCATCCCACAGTCAAAACTCTGACCCAGAATTGTTCCTGTCTGAAAGAACTGCAGAGATGGAAATGGAGAGGATCCTGAGGAAAAGAAGGTCCAGAGATAGACCCAAAGTGGGATCCAGCTCAAGGGGAGGCACCAAGGCCTGACACTATTACTTAGGCTATGGAGAGCTCACAAAAAGGGACCAAGTATGACTGTACTCTGGAAGACCCAACAAGCAACTGAAAGAGTCAGATGCAGGTATTTGCACCCAACCAATGGACAGAAACTGCTGACCCCTGAGGTTGAATTAGGGAAAAGCCGAGAGAAGCTGAGGAGGAGGGCAACCCTATAGGAAGACCAAGAGTCCCAATTAACCTGAACCCCCTGAGATCTCTCAAACACTGGACCACCAAACAGGCAGCATACACTGATATGAGGCCCCCAACACATATACAGCAGAGGACTGCCATGTCTATGTTTAATCAGAGATGATGCACCTAACCCTCAGGAGACTGGAGGCCCCAGGGAGTTTAGAGGTCTGGTGAGGTGGGAGGTGGGGAGTAGAAACATCCTCATGAAGACAGGGGTGGGGAGGAGGTATGGGGTGTGGAACAGTTAGAAGGTGGAAGGGGGGAATAAAATGTGAAGTGTAAAATAATATCAATAAATAATAAAACAAACAAACAAACAAACAAGGAAGTTTAGAAATGTAATTGAACAGAGATGGAATGAGGAGCTATATGGTCTGGATGTGTTAGAAATTAAGTATCCGGTTTGCAGTGTGTCCAAATAAATTTAAGGAAGTTAAGGAATATCAGTTAAGAAACTGTCTCTCTGAACTCTAGGAGAGATAATAAAGACATAATTATAGAATGAACAGTCAGATGAAGGATTCAAAAGTTGGTAGCACTGAGACATGATTTCCTGAGTGTATGAAGAATGTGATATAAGATATGCAACATAAAAATGAAAAAGTCATATTCAGATGGTTGAGATGCCCATATATTGACTGCAGGAATCCTCAGGTTTAAGTAGAAATAGGAATAGATGAGCAGGCTAGATCTGCAGGTCATGATGACTACAGAAAACACGAATGTCGATAGAAAAGGAGGAAAACTTTAGAAATCTGAGCAGCAGGAGAGGGTATCTAGAATCTGTTCTGCAGTGTTCCTCCCTGATTTGGGAGTGTACTATTACCAGAGATCACTGCATGCAAATTCACAAAGAAGGAGCATAATAAAAGAGCAAACATTACAAAAACAACAAGATGACATCAATTAATACCTTGCAAATCTCCCTAAATGTCAATGTTCTCAGTTCTCTGATCCAAAGAAACAGACAAGAACAAACTGAATAGAAAACAGAACCCATCTAAGCATTTCCTTCAAGAAGTTTTAAGGGAAAGAGTGAAGATCAGAGTATTAGCAATTGGGACAAAGAGAGAAATCATGTGTATCTATACTAAATTATTCAAAAGAAATAAAGAACATCATAACTAATTAATTAAAAGAACAATTCATCAAAAATGTAACAGTTCTAAATACATGCACATAGAACAATGGCTTACTAATGTAATAAAGCAAACACAATTGAATATAAAGGCATATATCTTCTTCCACATAATACTAGATGAAGACTTGAATTTTTTATTCTCATTATAGTTTATAGAGAAAATAATTAGGAACAATGAGAAAATCAGAGTAGTGCAAAGTTATGCTCAAAGTAGTGTTTAACAGATATCTATAAAGGATATCACATAACACTACAGATTACCCATTCTTCTAGTGAACTCATGGAACTCTCGCTAAATTAGAGAATATTTTTGGGTACAAACTATGTCTTAATGAATACAAGCAAATTTAAATATTTCCTTATAGTTTATTAGACTATAATTGAGTAAGATAAATACAGTATTATCCAAACTCACAGAGATGAAAAGACACAATATTTAATTTCCAGTGTGTCACCTAAGATGTTAGGACAAAAATTTCCAAAGTCCTAAAGAAAACTAATGAAAATAAAAGCATAACATACAAGAATTGTGGGGTTCAACAAAAGCATTTCTAAAGGAAATATTCCATGAAAGAAAAATATTGTATAGTGTAATAAAGAGATAAAGGTGGAACTAAAGTATTTTATTGTAGGCCATCAAAGCCTGCAGTTAAAAGTGAAATTACTGACAAATAACTTAAGGATTCAACTCAAAGTCTTAGGCAAACAAAAAGTCCAACCTCCAGACAGAAAAATACAATAAAAGTCAGGAAAGAAAGTGAGAGAATTGAATTAATTTTAAAAATGAGGAATAAATAAAATAGAGCAGATTTTGAGCATAGAATTCTTTTAGTAGCAATCTTAGGACTGAGCCTTGCCTTTCAATTAAATTTTCATTTTCATGTCTTGTCACCTTTGGTGGATAGGAACTTCCCATCATGGCAACACTTCTTTCTTGCTGGCACAAACCAAGATGTTTTTTAACCCTGCTGGTCCTACATAGCTACTACAGAACCTTTTCCCACAACTTCCTTACCCAAGCTTTTAAATTGACTCACATTCCATTCTTCACTAAATTGTACATTTATCATATATTTCTGCTCCCTCTCACTGTACATCTTACTGTGTGCAGTAAATAATAATCATGTCCCAGCCTAAATGTTAAGCTCTAGTGAAGTTTTAACTAGCAAATAATTTAATACATTTAAATCCAGACATGATCATAAACGGAACAGAGTATAACAAGAATAGTCTACATTAGAGTTCATGATGGATTCCCAATCTCCTCTTAAACTTAATGCTGGAGACTTAACTGCCCATATTTCTGTCAGCATTCTAGTATTGCAAAAGCAATCTACTAATTTTTTTTTTTTTTAACAGTACTCATCTGTTATTTCTCTAGCTACGGCTCCAAGCTTTTCCACATTCCTCCATCAAACAGTTGCCAAAGCCTATATACCACATGGCTAGATTTATGTCATGGCTCCATGTCTTCATAATAATTTTCTGTGTTAGTTACTTTCTTCATGGATGTGAGTGAACACCTGAAAAAATCAAAATGGAAATGGTTTGTTTGTGCTCATATTGATGGGGCAATCCAACATCATTTGGGGGAAGGCATTGTGGGAAAAAGTGTTCTAGCTCAGGCCTCCAGGGTATGGATCATTCTGTCACATTGCATGTGCATTCAAGAAGAAAGTGAGAGGAGAGGGGAGGGGAGGGAAGGACAGGGGTGAGGTGGTCAGGGAAGGAGAGGGTAAGAGATGGGAGGAGAGGAGAGAGATAGGGAGGGAAGGAGAAGGAAGGAGAGAAGAACAGAGGAGAGAATAGGAGAGGGGAGGAGAGGGGAGGAAAGGAGGGGAGGGAAGGGAAAGAGATGGGAGGGAAGGGGAGAGAAGAGGAGGGAAGGGGAAGAGACAGACTGAAACAGAAACACACAGAAAAAGAGACAGAGACGGAGAAGGAAACAGAGAGAGACAGAGATTGGTGGGCTATCCTCTCTCTCTAGTCTGCATCTCTTATTTGTTCAGTTTGGGACTCCAGTGTAAGAAAAGGTGCTGCCCAGCTTGAGAGTGAGTCGCCCTTCCTCAGTTAAATCTTTCTGAAAATGTCCTTGCCGACGCACACAACCACATTTGTCTTCTCAGATATCATCAGGTTAACAACTGAGATTTAACTGTATCTTTCAAGGCAGATGTTATGAGGAGAAGAATAATTGTTTTCAAGATTTGCAGAAACATTCTGCCCACCCTCCATTTTTACAATGTCATGTTGCAGACCACCAGGACTGCACCTAGATCCCTTTAATCGCTGTCTCAAAGATGAAGGACTAACCAATTCCTTTGCCTTTTTGAATTTTTCTTTTCTATTAAGCTTCAAATGTAGAAACAACATGAGATCTTCAGGAAAATATCTGCACTTTGTGCCATTTGTCTCACTAATATGATAGTGAATAAATTCCTCTCTAACTTTTCACTTATTTTTTCCAATTAGTTTTTGAGGTGAATGAGTAGACCTGGTTTGTTGGGACTTCCCAAGTCAGGTGACCCTCTGTGATAGGACTCTAGAAACAATGGGACAACAACTGAGGCAGAAAGATGAAGTAATTACCAAAGAAATACTTGTCAGTGCATCATTCTATAACCTTTCTCATCCAAGACTGTCTTTGAAATTTTAAATCTGTACCCTCTCAAGAAAATGATCAAAAGTTTTTTACACTGTCACAGAAATAGATGTCACTAAAATGAATGAGCAATAAAGAAGGCAAATTGATTATCTTCTTATTTTACCAACAACAACCTGGATAGAAAGAGATGGGTCTTTTATCTAGAATTCAGATTCTAAAGTGCAAACATAAAAGTACAAATATTAGTTGCAAAGTAATGGGAAAATATGGTCCACATAAAGGAAAAAGCAAGCCACAGACACTGCCTATGAAGAACTATATCAGACACAAACTTAAAATTAGTCTAAATATGTTCAAATGAATAAAAGAGTATCATTTATATGCTATGATAATAATGTGCACCATAGAATAGAGGTGATTGATAGATGTGAATAGTTCTAATTTTAAATGTAGCAAAGTAACTGAAATAAAATGCTTTATGGGGAATAGAGCATTTGAACTTCCAAGAAATAGACTAATGAACATAAAAACTTTGCAAATTCATCTTCATATGGAGTTGAGAATTGTTCTTTCAAGGTCTGTAAAGAATTGTGTTGGAATGTTAGTGGGAATTGCATTGAATCTGTAGATTGCTTTTCATAAGATGGCATTTTTACTATGTTAATCCTACTGATCCATGAACAGGGGAGAACTTTCCATTTTCTGGTATCTTCCACAATGTCTTTCATCAGAAACTTGAAGTTCTTGTCATACAGGGCTTTCACTTGCTTGGTTAGAGTTCCACCAGATATTTTATATTTTTCATGGCTATTGTAAAGGGTGTTGTTTCCCTAATTTCTTTCTTGGACTGTTTATCGTTCGGATAAAGGAGGGCTACTGATTCCTTTGAGTTAATATTGTACCCAGCCACTTTGCTGAAGGTTGTTTATCGGTGTAGGAGTTCTCTGGTATACTTTTTGGGGTTGTTTATATATACTATCATAACATCTGCAAACAGCGATACTTTGACTTCTTCCTTAGCAAATTGTATTCCCTTGATCTCCTATGTCAGCTATACCACTGCTGGGCATGTATCCCCAAAATGCCCATTAGACCACTGGGACACTTGCTCAACTATGTTCATAGCAGCTTTATTTGTAACAGCCAGAAAGGGAAACATCCTAGATTTCCCTCAACTGAAGAATTGATAAAGAAAATGTGGCACATCTACACAATGTAATACTATTCAGCTATTAAAATCAAAGATGTCATAAAATTTGCAGGCAAATGGACAGAACTAGAGAATACCATCATGAGTGAGGTGACCATACCCAGAAATACAAGTATGGCATGTACTCACTTATAAGTGGACATTAACCATAAAAGACAGAATAACTATGCTACAATCCACAGACCCAAAGAAACTGAGTAATAAGGGGAGTCCAAGGGAGGATGAGGGAGTGAATCTCACTCAGAAGAGGAAACAAAATAGTCATCAAAGGTGGATGAAGATAGAGAACTGGATGGGAGCGAGGAAGGGAACGGGGATGGAGACCAGATGTGGGGAGAAGAGAGGCAGGAGAGGGCTGATAGTGAGAATAAAATTGGTAGGGGGGTACATCTCTGGACTAACTGGAGACTAGGAACAGGGGAAGCTCTGAGGAGCCTATGGGGTGACCATTTGATGACATTCCCACCGGCCTACCAGCAGAGGATATGGAGTCTGAAATAGATACCTTCTGTATCCAGACAGGAATTGCAGTGGAGAGAACAGGACATCTACTCACCCACAAAACCTTCAACCCAAAATTTCTCCAGCCCACAAGATGAACAGGCATAGAGATGAAGCAAAGATTAAGGGATCACCAACAATGACTGCCCTAACTTGAGAGCAATCCCATGTGAGAGAGTCAGTCCCTACACTATCAATAATACTCAGCTACACTTGTAAACAGGAGCCCAGCATTACTGTCTCCTGAGAGGCTTCATGCAGCAGTGGAGAGAATCTGATGCAGAGACCTACAGCCAAACATCAGGCAGTGTTCAGGGAATCTTGGGAAAAGTAGAAGATAGAAGTAAGCTAGCCAGAAGTGTCAAGAACCACAAGAAGACCTACAGAGTCAAATAACCTGGTTCCATGGGGGCTCACAGAGACTGAACCACCAACCAAAGAACATGCAGGAGCTGGACCTAGACCCCTACACATTTGTGGCAGATTAATCTTCATGTGGGTCCCCTAACAAATAGATGCAGGAACCTTGTATCTGAATCTGCTGTCTGCCATCAGATCCCCTTCTCCTAACTGAAGTGTCTGGTTGGGCCTTAGTGGGAGAGGATGCACTTAGTCCTGATAGAACTAGTTATCCCAGAGCAGGGTACCCATGGGAGGCTTCTCCTTCTTTGTGAAGAAAAGGAGGGAGTAATGACAGAATGGGTTTTTAGGGGGGGCAGGATTAGGAGGAGAGGAGGGAGTGTAGATTGAGATTGGGATGTAAAGTAAATAAATTACTTAGGAAAAAAAGTCAAATTTGTCACTTCAAAGAACAGAGAGGTAAAACCAGTGGTGTAAAATGAACAGATGTTCAAGGAAATGTGAGAGACACTTACATGCATTCTTCTGCATAGAAAATATAAAAACAGAAATAGA
>CM052719.1:26391055-26483709 GCA_028551405.1 Uromys caudimaculatus | reverse complement strand
TATATATATATATATATATATATATATATATATATATATATATATATATATTTCTGGATATATATATATCCAGAAATCTTAATGAACTCTATTCAGGACCAACCAAAAGAAAGCCACATGGTCACAGAGAAGAAAAAATGATAATAACCCATGACAAGAAGTAATTCTTGAATCAAACTAGAAAAAAATCAATTTTCACATATAAAGGATCCAGTGAAAGATGAACAGCTAACTTATCATCAGCAGTTGACAGTAGGAAACTGTATTGTATATGATCAAAGAAAAATAATGCAGCCAGCAACTCTATGACAAAACCAATAAAGGATAAATTTGAAAAGTATAAATAAAGATTCCTTGCTGGCACAACATAAGTACCACAGAGGATCAATAATCAGAAAACACCAATTCCAGAGGCACAAAATGAAAACCTCAAAGAAAAATAGGTAAAGCTAACTGTTATCTTGAAGGATGGAAAAAAGGATTTATTAGGAGCATCCTTTATTCTACTTCCTGTTATGGCAAAGGAGACAAGAGCTTAAGTCCAGTGCTGAAACATTTTAAATTAATTTGGTTAATCTATATGGATTGGTTTTATATAAATTACATAATAAGAATATTCGTAGAATATTTTTAAATGTAAAGTGTATCCAAGGTTTTCAATGGAGACACTGTGAATATTTTAATATAGTTATTTCTACGTGGAAAGAGTACTTCAAAATGCAACGCACATTCATAGAGAAATAAAAGAGTACTTACAAATTGAGTGATAGAAATGTCCGCTGGCATAATAGAAAGTGAAATAGAGTTTTGAGCTGTCAGAATCTTTTCCCTTAGAGCTGTTAATAGTCGTTCATCTTCATAAAATGTTGCCAGAAGTGTATTTTTAGCTTTCACTGTATTGTTATTGTGCAGCATTCATCTCTTTGCTTCTCTTTGATAGCTAATAACCTCTTCTAGTTAATAGTTCAGTGTCTGATGTAACAAATAATGATTACTATCTTTCTACATCAGATAAACTCCTTATGCACAAATTCAATAAATCCAAATAAAGGAAATAATATTCTAACATTTAAGGACCTCTAATATCTACTTGGTTTCTGATACAAATTTCTGAATTCTGTTCTTTGTTTGTTTATATACGGCATATGGTGTTAGTAGAATCTATTTTTAAATCACTCTTTCAGGAAACAATTTCAGAAGTTTTGATTTCTCATTAGTCTTTGCACAGGCAGACATATTCATTCCAAACGTTGTCAGCAGAACAATAAACTATAATAACAAGGAGGGTGCAGTTAGATAACAAGTCTGCAGTACAGTGAGGCTTGTTCTCCAGTCGTTGCTCATTTAGTAATGACCTATTATCAGAAGGAAGAGTGGGTGTTTCAAGATTTTATTGTTTTGTTATATCCTTAATCTCCTCACTTTGGAGAATACAGATCACAGCAGTATTTCTGAAATAAAACTGAGTATAGTAATTGCATCTGTCCTCGTCTATGGAACTAATTTGAAGGTATTCTAATATGTGTTTTCTTTTGTTTCGTTTTGGTGGGACTGTTTCAAACTATAGACAGCCCTTCTGTTACATTTTTTATCTCAATGTATTTGAAGCACATTACCACATTCTGTTTCATGAGTGAACAACTCTTAAAACTTTATTGGTGCATGGGTCTGGAGAATTGCCTCAGTGGTTAAGAACACTTGTTGCCTAGATGGAGCCAAAGAAACCTAGCAGACTATGGCTAGGGGCTAAGGTTTGTAGGAGTGAGAGAAGTTGAGGATACCATCAGAAGAAGTCCACAGAAAGAACTAAGCAGGGATTATGGGGACTCACAGAGACTGAAGCAACAATTATAGAGTCTGTACAGGTCTGAGCTAGGTTCTCTGTACATACCTTATGGATTTGTAGTTTGGTATTCTTGTGGGGCTTCCAAGAATAGAAGCAGGGGTATCTCTGATTCTTTTGCCTGTGCTTGGGACCCTTTTCCTCCTACTGGGTTGATATATCCAGCTGTGATATTAGGGTCTGTGAACAGTTTTATTATATCTTGTTATGCTGTGTTCAGTACATATCTCTGGGAGACATCCACCTCCAACTCCTCTTCCTCCCCCTCCCTTTTCCCCTTTTCCTCTTCCTTCTTCTTCCTTTCTTTCATTCTTCCTTCTCCTCCTTCTCCTTTAAGGAGAAAGAGTGAGGGAAAGGAGAGAGAGGGAAAAAAAACATGAAATTAGGTGGGTAAGGAAGGAGAGAGTTATCTGACAAAAATTGGGCAGGGGGATGAAAATGATAAGAAAACTATATGAAATTTTCATGATTAAAACCATATTTTAAAGAGTAGTTACTTCTCAAGAATCACATGTTCATGTCTTAAAAGCATCATGTTAGACTGTTACGCACTAGACTTGTGCTGTATCTATGCCCTACTTTGTAACATAAAAAAGTCTGCATCAAGACTGTTGAGCTAATTTTATCAGGATGATAACATACCTAAAACAACTGAAAAAAAGGACTGGTTTATTTTGGCTCACACTTTTGGAACCTTGAAATTAAATGACCTATTTATTTCTAATGTGACTTTCGTGGCAGAAACAGCACAATGAGTACCTTGTGACAGAATGAATCTGATTGTGGTAGCTGGAATCCAAATAACAACAGGCAGGATCCCATTAACCCCTTCAAGGCTATGCTCCTGTTGATAGAGTTTCTTTTCATTAGATCACACCTCCTTATGGTTTTATCATTTGCAAAAAGTCATAGACTAGGCGCCAAGACCTCAACCCATGAATCTTTGCGGAACACTTAATACTCAACCTATAGCATCTTAATAAAATTTTATTTTTACTGTCTCATCAAGTACACTTAAATAAAAATGTATCCATTTTTCTTCTGCACAAACAAGGCAATGCTATGAAGACTATGTTATGACTATATCTTAGTTAAGTTTTCCATTTCCAAAGACAATGTTTAATTGGGGCTAGTTTACAGGTTCTAGGATTCAGTCCATTATCATCATGGCAGGAAGCACAGAAGTGTCCAGGCAGGCATGGCACTGGAGGAGCTGAGAGTTCTACTTCTTTCTCCAAAGGAATCCAGTAGCAGATTGTCTCATGAGTAGCTAGGTAGAGAGTCTTAAAATCCACCCCCAATGTGGCACACTTCTTCCAACAAGGCCACACCTACTAATAGTACACTCCCTGGGCCAAGCATATTCAAACCATCATGTTCCACTCCCTAGCCTCCATAAACATATTCAAATATATGAGTCTATGGGGGTTGGGGCATACCTAGCCATAGCATAATCTATTAAGTCTATAATGCATTAGTCCATAATAAATACAAAATTTATTTAATTCAACTTCAAAAAGTTCCCATAGTCTATAACAGTCTCAGCCAAGATAAAATTCCAAAATTCAAAATCTCTTCATCCAATCACTTGACTGTCAAAAAGCAGAACACATACCTCCAACGTCACAGGATAAACATCACTATCCTAAAACTATAGTGGGGAATAAGTCTACAGGCTCTGTCTCCTGAACGCTGGGATAAAAAGCATGTATCATCATGCCTGGGGCTAAGCTTTTCATGGACACTATACTGCAAGATCTGTATCAAAAGTCTGTGTCCTCCTATTGGTCTGTTTGAGGCTATAGAAGTTATTTTTTTTAACCACCTTTGATCTTATGACTATGAATGTGATTATCTATATTTTAATTTAAAATTAACAAACTAGTATCTTACTTCATTTAGAAAATAATGAATTATCAGTCATTGCCAAAAATATTCTAAGGATCCATACCACAGAGACTTCTGGTAGAATAAAATACTTATTGTACAATTAACCACATAGCTTTTAAACCACTCCTCCACCTTTTTAAGCTAAATGATGCTTTTTAGTATGAATCTATTACGTGACGTGGGAAGCCCCTTACTTTTTAAATGTTTCAGTTCTGTGTGTCTACTCTTATTGCTATGATCTTTCCTTTCAAAATTTTCAAGATACTATTCACTAGACATATTTAAACTATTTCAACAATTTTTTTATTTCAAAAAATTGCACCACTGCAAGTCATTCAAAGTCTTATGTGCTGAACAGATACTACTTCTAAAAGAAATATTTGCTCCATTTAATTTCCTTCTGTCAACTTGCTTCTTTTTACATAGACAGTTCATTTCCATTTATCTCAGTGAGAGCTCAATTGTCTTTGATGACTCAACACTTGAGAAGTCAAAAGAGAGGAAATAAGTGTCACTCATTTTGGCAATTTTTAAGAACTAAAATGTATGTGTGGTGAAATGAAGACCACTTTCCCGTGAGATATTTTTCAATTTCAAACAATGAAATAGAAAATAATCACCCTCTACTGGAGCAGCACAGAACCCAGTTTCCCAACTTGGAGACAGAAAAATGCCTTTTCTATAAACAGTCACCAAAGATAATGTTCTTAATGGATCACAAAGAACAATAGGCAGACACTTTTCTGTTTGCAGATCAGTTACATTTTTCCCCCTGTATCAGAAGTAGATCTGAATACCCCTGCACCACTGACATAGCAAAAGAAAGGTAGTTACATCCTCCACTTAAGATGCTCCATTCAGACTGAAAGCAAGTTCCCCAAACTTACAATGAGATGTTCCTTAGATGCTTTGAAATTTCAGCATACTTATTTTGTTTAACATCAATTCAAACATTCCATATTGTAATAAGGGAATCTTGGGATAGTAAAGTGAATGTAACGACACCTCTTTCTGTAGTTTATTTATACTTTATTGGGAGAAATAAGATACATCCACTAGCTGTGAAATTACCAAAAACCGTTTATGATAATTCTGCATGGGGAAGTAAGGGCATGGTCTTATTACAGGGCGAGGGCAAATGAAATGAAATAAGGTGAGGGGTGAAGCTGGTTCTTTAAACTGAACTCTACAGGGTAAGATTTCAACAGATTAGGACAATCAATAATGCACCCCAGGTACAAAAGGCACCAAAGCAAACTAACAAACACAATGGTCCCCAGGCGTTCAGGGGTGGCATGGTGTAGGGAAGGTCAACCAGTCTACTTCCAAATGTTACAAAAGAAGAAACCTTTCATAGGAATGACGTAAGTAGTAAGACCAGTAAAATAAAAGGAAATTAAAAGAAAAGGAAATGGTAAATATACGTTAAAACAGCCCCCTAGCCAAGGGGCAGAGAGACGCCTTGGTGGTGGTGGCATTCTTATATCAATCAGGAGAGCTAGCTCTGCCCCTCACCAACTGCAGCGCTCAGAAACTCAGGCCCTCGACATATTCTTGGCAGCACAGTAGTGCTGGCCCTTGTGGAAGGAATGCAGGAAAGCCCAAGGGTGAGAGCATAGGAGAGCTGACTCCACTACTCCTCAGACATGTGATGTATAGACAGACAGTGATATCCTATCATCCTCCTTGTCACCTGCAGTAGCCATAGCAGGGAGAACTGCCCAAAGAAGATTCGGGGCTTGATGCTCCCAATGAGGGAGCAGGGCTAGCTCTCTTGCTCTCATGACTCCACCCCAGCTCTCCCTGCTATGGATACTGCTTTTATTTTTAAAATGTCAGAAATATACAATGGAAGATAGAAAGCATCTTCAACAAATGGTGTTGGTCAAACTGGATAGCTACATGTAGACTACAAACAGACCTATTCCTGTCATGCTGCACAAAGTCAAGTCCCAGTGGATCAAAGATAATAGCATAAAACAAGATATACTGAACCTGATAGAAGAGAAAGTGGGGAATAGTCCTAAGTGCATTGGCATAGAAGACAACGTCTTTAGCAGAATACCAATAGTGCAGGCACTGAGATCTACAATTAATAAACAGGACCTCACATAACTGAAAAGCTTCTATAAAGCAAAGTACACTGTTAATAAGACAAAAAGACAGAATAGACAGAAGGCTAACATCCACAATATTTAAAGAACTCAAGAAATTATGCATCAACAAACTAAATAATCCAATTTAAAAATGGAGTACGGACCTAAACAGAGAATTTTCAGAAGAGGAATCTCAAATGGTTGACAGCACTCAAAAAACAGTTCAACATCCTTAGTGATCAGGAAAATGCAAATCAAAATGATGTTGAGATTCTAGCTTATACCTGTCAGAAAGGCTAAGGTCAAAAACACAAGTGACAGCTTATGCTGTCAAGGAAGTGGAATAAGGGGAACATGCCTCCATTGATGGTGGGAGTGCAAACGTGAACAGCCACTTAAGAAGTCACGACCCAGCTATACCACTCCTGGGCATGTACCCAAAGGACTCTCCACCCTATCACAGCAGCATTGCTCAATTATGTTCATAGTAGATTTATTTATAATACTCAGAAGCTAGAAAAAACTTAGATGGATTTTTTAAAAAATCTGAAAATCTGGTACATTTACTCATTTGTTAAAAATAATGACATCGTGAAGTTTTCAGACAAATGGGTGGAACTAGAAAAATTCATCCTGAGTTAGGTAACCCAGACTCAGAAAGACAAACATGGTGTGTGCTCACTCATAAGTGGATGTTAGCTCCAGCCCACAGACCCAGAGAGGCTAAATAACAAGGAGCCCTTAAGCAGGGATACAAGGATCTCCCTGGGAAGGGAAATAGAGTAGAAATTGCAGGTGGACTGAGGGCAGGTGCAGTTAGAAAGAGGAGAAATGAGGTCCACGGGGAGAAAATGTGGGGAGAGATGGGCGGGCATTTTGGGGGTTGGTGGAGACCTACTTCAATGGAAGCCTCATAAAATCTATCAGAGTAACCTAGGAAAGATCCTTTTAATGGAAGGCACGGGGCCTGATTGGCCATCTTTCGCAACCAGGCCTCAAGTGCAGAGATTGAGACATAAACTCATCCACAAAACTTTCAACACGTTGTTCTGTCTGCGGAGTGTGCTGGGACCAGAGCCCAGTAGATCATCATCAAGGAGACCAGAGATTTCTTCGAGCATCTGATGGTAGCAGATACAGAGTGCGGATCGAGTCTATACTCTATGCATATACGACAAGCACTTGATTTATACTGCTATCTTTCTAGTTCCCAGATGTGAAAATTTGCAATGATACCGGTACATCAAGGAAAATTTTCTGTAGGTTTATTTTTATTGTGCCTTTATTGAGCTTTGAAATGGGTATTAGAATTATTTTATAGAATAAGTTTGAAAATGTGCTTCCTTTCTGTTTTAAAGCATAGTTTGAGGACAACTAATGTAAGTTCTTTAAAGGTCTGACACAGTTAGTGGTGAATACATGATGCTGGACTTAATGTATTGGGAGAAATTTTTGTTTCTATTTCAACCATACATGCTGCTGGTAATCTATTGAGCCAATCTTTGAAAGTCATATGGTTCTAGGATATTATCACTTTTAAGGTTTTCTAGTTTATAAAATATAGCTTCAAAAATATTCCCTAACATCCATTAGATCTTCATGTAATCTGTTGTGGTGGCCTTTGTTAGCCTCTCATTTTTATTGTGCTAAAAAATAACACATCAGATATCAAATGGAATGTATAAGAATTCTAACAAAAACAGCATGCTACACACACGCACGTGCATGCGCGCGCGCGCGCGCACACACACACACACACACACACACACACAAATATGTAGACAAGTATCATATATAAAGGTCCTAGAAATTATCTTATGCAGCTAAATGAATATCCAGTGTATAAGCTGAAATATATCCCTCTCACTATATTCAAAGCAACTCATTTCAAATGCATCAAATACCTTAATTTAACATGTGAAATTTCCAAGCTTATGGGAAAAAAAACAGAGGAAATACCTTAATTCATAGTCATAAGTAAGAACTTTCAGAAAAAGACTGTAATAGCAATGGGATTGCATGAAATTTAAAAACATGAACAACCAAAGATGCAATTACTGGAGTGAAGGCAACCTACACATGGGAAAAATTCTTTGACAGCTATTCATTGGACATTCAAGATATATAAATGACTCAAAACAGAATAAAAAGGAAAAACAAATAATCCACACAATTAAGGGGCAAATGAACTCAATCATCTCAGGAGTATAAACAGAAAATAAAGCCATAAAATATGTTGGAAATACTTACCCTTAGAAGAACTCAAGATAAAATTCATTAGATTCCATCTCAAGCCTTTTGGAATGGCTAGCACCGTGAAACAATTTAAACAAATGCTGTTGATGAGGAGCAGAGGGGGAGCTTTTATATGACAGGGATATCAAACAGATCAGTCACTATAAAAATCAGTTTGCACCGTTCTTGAAAAACTAAAAATAGACCTACCACATAATGTAGCAAAGCACTTCTGAGTGCAAAAACAATTAAAACATACTGCTGCTGAATTTTTAAAAAACAGAAGAATAAATAAAAGTCATTCTAAAATTCCTATCATTTCAGAAAATGGAGAACAGAAATGTTTCCCAACTTATTCCAGGAGGCTGTTGGTGCTCTAATATAAAAATAGTAAAACCATGAGCTAAGGAGATGCCTTAGTGGTTAAGAGTATTTTTTGCTCTTGCAGAAAATTGGAGTTAAACTCCCAATATCCACACAGAAGCTGAGAACCATCTGTAACTCCAGTTCCCGGGGATCTACTACACTTTTCTTGCGTCTGAAGCACCAGCCATGTAATTGGTTTATATACATATATGTAGGCAATACATTGATATGCATAAAATCAAAATAAATGTATCTCTTTTTTAATAGCAAAAGGGAGCCAGTGAGAATGAAAAGGGACTTGTTGCTAAGCATGAAAGAATGACGTCCATGCTCAGGATTCCACATGATGAAAGGTGAACTGACTCCTCCCAACTGCGCTCTGACTTCCAAGGAACCCATGAGCACATACCAGCATATGCATACACACAGATACACAGAAACAAATAAAGGTTAAAACATAGTAAACGGATATGTGAAAGGTAAAAAGGGTTTTCCATGGAGAGTTGAAATTATGCAACAAAAATTCAGCACATTAAATGCAGCATTATATGAAGAATGTAAATAATCACTGTGATAGCTAAGTGCTGTAATTGGACTAGTATTGAAATCAACTGGGACCTTGACATAAGCCTCTGGATCGATCTTTGAGGGTGTTTCCAGAGGATTAATTGAGAAGAAAGACCTACCCTAAAGATGAGTGCCATGATTCCATGAATAAGGAAGGCCCGACAGAATATAGGAAAATTGTAGAAAATTAGTAGAACACCTATGTACTTGTTTTCTGTTTTATAGTCTGCCAACTTTCTCCCAAAATGAACTAACTACTCTGAAAATGCCAGCAAAAACAAGTTGTTGCTTCATTACATTTCTTTTTTTTTCAGTCAGTTGTCAGAGAGTTGAGAAAAGCTAACTAACAAAATAAAAAGATCAAGTAGAGTTTATTCAAAGAAGACATAATTAGCTCAGTACATTAAAATATGTTATAATTCAATATAAAAAATTAGAAAGACATATAATAATCCTGATCTATATTGATAAAACTTTTGATGAAAGTCACACTTATTCAATAAAAATAAAGTTTATAAATCCCATGGAAAACTAGAAAACTAGGAAAAAGTTAATGAATTAACAAGGGGCATTTAAAGTTAAAAAGATTTTAAATTATCCTACTCAAATCTGAGTGACTAAGTATTTTCTCCTTAAGGTTACAAATTTTACAAAGCTGTCCATTCATACTGCTAATTGATATTAATTTCAATGCTTACTCTGTGTCCTTTGACAAACTGAAGTTATCATGTTCAGAATAACAAGTAAATGTCTATTAGCATATGCCATGGTGTTCTTCCAAAGAAACTGACATGTTTTAAAAAGAACTTGAGACTTTACTGACTTACAAGATGATATAAATTGGTTTTTCACCAAGTATCTTTGCATTGAGAATGGACTCCATTTCTCCATGGAGTGAGCATCTCCCAAAAGAGATCTCTGAAAGACACTGTGACAGTGACGTGTGTTTGGGGTGACAAAACTTGTACACAAAAATCAAAAGATTTGGGAGCTGAACTCAAATCCACCAGTGATTTCTAGAATATGTATGGTGTTTTGTACAGTTGCTCATGGGTCATTCATGAAAATGAATCATATTCTGACTATTAAAACCCTTAGAAAACTTCATGGTGTAGTTTCTCTGCCTAAAATAATTTCAAGTTCAAAACTAAGAACAAAAAGATAGGAGAAACTTTTAAACATGTGAAAATTAAACAACACATTTCATTTTTAATTTATTTTATTTATTTCCATTTCAAATGTTATCCCCCTTCCCAATTTCCCCTCCACAAACCCCCTATCCAATCTTCACTCCCCCTGCTTCTATGAGGGTGCTCCCCCACCCACCTACCCACTTCTACCTCACACCTTGGTGGAGGGATGGGGCTACCCATCTCCAAAATTTTAACCCAGAATCGCTCCTGTCTAAAGGAAATACAGGGACAAAGTGTGGAGCAGAGACTGAAGGAAAGGCCATCCAGAGACTGCTGCACCTGGGGATCCATGCCATATGCAGCCACCAAAGCCAGACACTATTGTTGATACCAAGAAGTCCTTGCTGAAGGAGCCTGATATAGCTGTCTCCTGAGAGAGGCTCTGCCAGAGCCTGACCAATACAGATGTGGATGCAGCCCACCATCAGACTGAGCACGGGGACTCTAGTGGAGGAATTAGGGGAAGGACTGATGGAGCTGAAGAGGTTTGCCACCTCATAGGAAGAACAACAATATCAACACATTTTATTTTTAAAATATTTTCTTACCTTTATTTATTTATTTATTTATTTATTTATTTATTTATTTATTTATTTGTGTGTGGGTGTGTGCACACATGTGCATATGTGCACATAAGCACCTGTGTATGAGCACATGAAAATCATAATGTGGGTAAGCACCTTTATCTTTCAAACCACCTCACCAGTCCTAAGAAAGAAAATACTTCTAAATAATGTAATTGAGAAAAAGAAAAATTAGAAATAGTGTTCAAAATACAAATGCACATACAAACTCAGAAATGCACATATACACAAACACACATACAGGTATATATATATATATACACATGTACATATATACACATACATATACACATGGGCACATACACACACAACTAACTAATAAAAAGTAAGTGCTCAAGTATATTGGATGCAGCTAACACAGCACTGAAGAAAATTGATAACATTTTATTAAATATTGTTTTAGCTCTTCTAGTCTCATGTCACTTCATATAGATATTTTAATAAACATGATGCCATTTCCAAAAAGCCTTAGTGGAATTTTGACAGGAATTGGATTAAATCTGCATGTTTGACATCCTCCAGGATGTGATAGTTTTCATCACTAGCCCTAGTAACCCATCTGGAAAAGGATGCCTTCTACTACTGATTATTTTATAAACTACATATATTGATGTTATTTTAAATGATAATGTCATGTCAAAATGAAGTCATAAAGAAGTTGCTGCCTGAAAGGAAATAAGACATTTGTAGGTTAAAGAAAAAGGAATACAGGATTCTCATGTGTTCAACAAATAGACCCAGCCATAGATATTTTCAAGAGAAAATAAATCTTGTGATCAATAAAAATATGAGTATGAATTTAAAGGTAGCCTTATTACTATGTTCTGTTCATTACTTATAATTTTACCAAATTAAAACCAAAATGATCATCTGTAGAAGTGAAAAATTAAAATAGAATATCCCCGTGAATGAAACCGCAGCTAACTGGATGCAAGCATGAATAACTATACTGGTTAGTTTTTTGCTGTTGTTGTTGTTGTTTTGGTTTGTTTTGTTTTGTCAACTTGACATGAGCTTGAATTATTTCGGAAGAGTAACCTCACTTGAGAAAATACCTCTGTAAGATTGACCTGAAAAGAACTCTGCAGAACATTTTCTTGAGAAGCAATACAGATGATATAACTAATGTGTTGATAGAGAGATGCCATTTAGAGGAATCAGTAAACTGCTGATTTTGAGCATTCCCAGATGAAAATATTCATGGGTTACATATGTAACTGTTTGATTAATTACATAAAAATTAATTTCTACATTTTTTGGAAGACTCAAGGTATTTTTTTTTCAGTTTTATCAACAAACTCTAACCTTATTTGAAGCATCTGTAATTTGTAGACTCTCATTAATTGAAAAAGTGATTGCTTGTGAGCTCTTGTCGGGATATGGTTGCTATATTCTATTCCTGACAACTAGTAAACATAATTCTAAACCAGCTTTTGTTGGTACTTATCAATAATTTATATCTGTGTGATAAAAAAGCAGGTACAAACCTTTGACTCAATGTACTTTTCCATTTAGCTTCCTTATGGAAGTCCCAGGTAAGCAAAGCATTTTACTGCAAAAACCCAAGGTTAGCCACATAAATACGTTAACTTACTGCTTTAGAGATAAACTTCACTCATTTTTTCTCTTAACCATACTGTTCAAAACATTCAACCTCTTTAATCAAATGCAATCAACCTATACATAAATTTTTCTAAAGACTTAAATTTGGGACTAGATTTTATTTCTCACTCCCTGGCTCTGTTCAGTAGTTAATTGTACCCTAGGACAGATTGCTCCAGAAACAGAAGCAACCCAGTAGCCCTCCATCTGTTTGCTCCTTACCACATTTATCCTCAATGCTGCCAGTGTGTTGCTTAGAAATGAAAAAGAAGCATTAGCGCTCCAGGTAAATAGAGACACAGAAAAGAGAGACTGCATATCAACCCTTGCAATGACATCCTTGGTGAACATTCTGCTCGCAGAAGCAAAATGCACTCACAGGGCTCATAAAATGGAATCCCAGTATTTTCAGCTCTTATCTGCCTGGGATATAAATCTTAAATCCTCTGCCTTTTTTTCTTTCTTAAATGTTCAAAGGAAAGCCTGGGGTATAATTCGGTGGGAAGGAGGATGAACATTTTTGTCTCTGTGCAATTTGTACACTGCGGCAATGCCAGAGGATGAAGACGATCACAAACAGTCTGAGAAGCAATCCTAGTTGCAATGACTAGGTACACATCTAACACGGCTCAAATAGTCATTGCTGAAGCTAACTATAAAATAGACGCAGACAATCCAAATGATTTTATTAGTTATTGATTCAAGGTTACAACCCAAATAGGCTTCAACAGTGATACAGCTCAAAACCATAACCGACTCAGCAATCCTTTCAAATAATTGTTTTATTGCAATAAAGCTTATGAAACTATCTTGAATGTAGGAGAGGAGGAATAATGTGTTCCACGTTTGATTAAATGCAAACTGAAGTCTTAGGGCTTGGCTCACAGAAGGAACAAAGAACTCCTACATTTAATTTATTGACACTGGGAACGACTAGAAAAACTTACAGGATTGAGGAAGTCCTGTAATGAAAGATCATTCCTTCCTCAACCATGACTGCAATTCATTGAGTTTTACAAAAGGATGGCTATGTCTCTTTTGGAAAGCACTTTTCCTAACAATCGCAATAGTTATAAATAACTCTTAAGCAAAAAACATTGTTCCGTTTTTTTTCCTTTTCTCTCAATAAATATTTTCTGAACCACTATAATTGAAAGCTGTTTGTCTCATGCCAATCCTTCAGACAACCAAAAATGGTCAGCTATGAATACAGTAATATATATATATATATATATATATATATATATATATATATATATATATATTCACACATATATTTGAAAGAATTTGAAAGAGAGAAGTAAATGGAAAGAGGAAAGGAAAGGAGTCATGACATAATTATACTATAACTTTAAAAAAATTAAAAATATTTTAGTCACTGATATGAGTCCCTCATGCCATAAGCTTTTTCTCCTTAAGAGAACAGTGTTAATCGTATCTGAGTTTTACACTTTTAGACATTTTCTGATATTCAAAAGCAAATGTATGTGTTTATTGGCATTCCTTGCTTAATATGTATTCAGGCTCAGAGTTCCGAGGAACAGAGAGAAAGGAGGGAGGAGAGACGCATGGACCACATCTTCTCCTTCACCCTCATAACAGCAGAGGAATCTTTTCCTGAGACTCTTCGCACCTTCCTAAGCTGCTTCTTCACAAGTTTGCTGTATAGCCCTGCCTTCTGCATGTCCCTGTGCGTGACAGAGCCTGCGAATCCGGAGCAAGAAGATGGAAATGGTATTAATAATATGATCAATTGCATTTTTGTTCTTTGGGTTCCTGTGTTAGAAACCTTGTCTCCAGTGCAACAACCTTGAGAAGTGATTGGTTGATAAGAGATCTTTCTCCATGAATGGGCATATTTTATTTTGTCTAGCAGCAATGCGTTCTCAATAAAAACGACGAGCTTAATCTCTTTCTGTATTTCTCTCTCTCTCTCCCTGTCACCCTCTTTCTCTATCAACCCCTCTTTTACTCTCCTGCCTTTGGTAACTTTGCTATAAGTTGAGAGAGCAAGAAGACACTCAGAAGCTATACAATCCGTTCAGTAATGAATATCCCAGCCTCTAGAATATTAGAAATAAATACCTACTCTTCATAAATTATCCTCCTAGGGGTTCTGTTGTGGCAGCCCAGGATGAACTGGGACACTAAGCAGTCAAGCCGCATTCCACCAACTCTAACCACCAGGACAAAAGGATAGATAAGCAAGGTACACGGAGAAATCCTCACAGCCCTCATGATTTCTGTCCTGGCCAGTGATTTTGGCTTCATATGCTTGAAAGAAAGAATGAGTGGCATTCACACACCCCCTATTGACAAAGCAGAATTATGACAGACACATAAAAAACAAGGACATTTTTTTCATTGATGAAGACTTAATTATTTATTGATAGTTAAAATTTATGTTTATATAGAATTGAGGTATTTAGAAAAATCCAGAGGAAAAAACCCAAAATATCTTTCATTTCTTAGCTATGATAATTATTAATTAGTTCTATCAGAAAACTAGTGGACCATGTGCTGATAGATAAAAGATTGTCTCATCAATAATGGTTTTTATGTCCTAGTAAGATGACCTATGAGAAAAAATGTAGATAAAAGCTGCTGACTTAATTGTATTAGCTACAACACTAGCAAGCTTATATTTTTATCTCTATTACTTGTCATGGGAGCCAAGTAATATGTTATAAGCATGATCTTATTTTTTTAAGATTTTATAATTATTTCTAAAAAAAAAAAAAAAAAAAAAAAACCAAAAGATACAGGACGCTGATAAATAGACAGAACTGTGATCAGGAACCGAATTCCTTACTTTTCAAGCTTCTCAAGCATTGTGGGTAAAATACAATAATTCGCCTTTAAAATAAACATTCTGATTTGTAATGGAGTCACGGGCTTTTTCAAGAGCTACTATGTCAGAGTACAACATATGTACATTTAGAGATGAGAAATCTTGCTTAGTGAATGAAGGCACTATTTGCCCTGCTTTGTCTGATACCCTTTGGAATTATCCTTGGGATGCTATCAGAGTCATCAATAAGATGCCAGCAGACAGGAGTGAACTTGGCTCCTGCGTGTCCTTTTCCTTCTTCCAGCAGTCAAGTACATATCTTTCTGAAACTGCAGAAGCTTCTCAAGCATATAATTTGTGGCTTCCAGTGAGTTTGAACTTCATGCTTGAATTGATACACAAATAACTGATTTAATTCATGCACCTGTATCTGGACTTTTTCCAGACATAATGAAATGGATAACTACTTCAAAGTTTCTCTAATATATATTTCAGCAAGCCATCAGAAAGGGACTGAATGACATATTTGGGCAGGAAGGAGAACACTGTGTTACCAGAAATGCTGTGACAGGCATCTGGGCTCCACCCTTGAGACAAAAACAGCATTTTCACGTTCCTAAGGCCAAGGCCTTTGGCTTCAGAGACGTTCAATTTTCTCATTACAAACACTATGGGACCCAAAGGAATTCCTGTCGACTTTCTAATTATTTTCTCAGTTTGAAATAAGACCTTGTCTTTAATAAGAGAGAGAGAGATTTCTGTCACAGGATTGTTTTCAGTTTGAACACAACAATGCAAAGAAAGAGTTCACAAGAGAACAGCCACAAGCTCTCAAGACAGGAGGGAGGTGTTTTGTATAAATCTCCCTAACAATTAGCAAATATAACATCCTGCAGCCAAGTGCTGTCATCTTCAGAGAGATAGATTTTAAAATAGAAAATAACAGAAAATGCTGCTTTCACCTTCTGCTTCGATGGTAGTATTTTCATAATTACTATTCAGAAGGGTCACACAATTGCTGCAGGAGTCAAATACTACATAAGAAAAGCATTGAGTTTAGAGCATGCTATTTGTTATATTTGTTTCTAACTATTTTTAACTAGCACATACAATGAAAATGGGTGTATTGCTGGAAAGATATTTTCCATTTTGGAAACCACAGACTGACCATAGAACTCAGTCACTGTGTTAAAAACTCCAGTGTTCATTTATCCATACTCCACACAGACACCAAGCAGATATTTCTATGCATTCTTCCCACTAGAGCATTCGGAGAGAAGTGCCTGCTTGTATGTTTACTGTCTGGTACAATAACCACATAAGATATCATCTTATGGAGCACTTGAAATGTGGCCAGTGAAGTGTCTTCATTATGCACAGTTGATATAAAGTTAAACTTAACAGAGAATAGATGTGGCAGGCTGCCTGGAAAGACATGCAAAGATCTCCCTGCTGTGGAAAGCCATAGCTTTCATTCATGCAAGTATACACAGTGCATTGTGAATACCTTCTCCATAACCCGCCCTTTGCCCTCCTACCCCCCCATTAGTCCTCATCCTTTATCTAGATGTTTTTATTTCTACTTTCCTATCACATGTGAAGACATACTTTCATGTAACTGCATAAAAAAAAATACTTCACCTCAGTGAATGAGAGAAAATTACAATCTCTGTTTTTATGAGACTAGCTTAATTGTTTCTTATGATTATCTGCATCTGTGTTTATTTTTGTAAACACAATATAACTTTGTTCTTCTTTAGGACTGAAAAGTCTACCTTGTGTGCATACATTTCCTTTATCGACTCGCTCTGCTGTCATTGGACATCCAGTTTGGTTCCATGCCTTAGGTATGGTGAATAGTGCAGCAATAGACATCGATGTGCAGATCCCTCTGTGGGAGGATGACTTTGATTCTGCTGGGTAAAAACCAAAGAATGGGATAGCTGGGTTGTGTGGGAGGTTTAATTCAGTTTTGTGAACAGTACCTATAATGACTCTATAGTAAATGGACTAATTTACATACCTAACAACAGTGTATAAGGATCCTTTTGTTCACATGATGGAGAAGACTCACTTTGTTAAGAGTTTCAGCTGTCTAAACCCAAAGCCTGAATTCCAGTGTTTCTGGGCTGTCATGTGTCAGAATGCTACAGTAGAGGTACAGGTACAGGTACAGGTATATACAGATAGGAACAAAGTTGTTTATTTCATGGCTGCCAAGTAACAGAGACAGTGTCAGAGGACATGATATAGGTCCCAAAGATACAGCCTGAAATTTCTACTTCCTCCAGTCAAGTCTAATTTCCTTAGATTCCCACCGCTTCCTAAAGCAGCATAATCGTCAGGTTAGAACCCCTTCAAAATATGAGGCTTTTGAAAAGTCACTTCATATCTATACCATGATACCATTTAAACCATTTAAAGCAGAGGAATAATTAGGATTGAACTGTGTCGCGTCTCCCTCGACCGGCAAGAACGACGCAACCACTAAGATCTTCGCCAAGCGGTTTATTCAGGTCCCTTGTGCAGCAGCTTCTACCCTTCTCCCCAGCCTACCCCGCAATATATACAATAATCATCACCAATAGTTAAATGCCACGTGGAGCTAGTAGATAGGTTGCCCAACCATAATGTCAAATGGCGATATCAGGAACAGCCATAAATGGACTTGTTTATCACTAGGTGAGCAGATGTGACAGCAGGGAACCAGCGCCATCTCTAGGGCGCGGTACATGGAGCTAGTAGATAGGTTGCCCAACCATGATGTCAGATGGCGATATCAGGCACAGCCATAAATGGACTTGTTTATCACTAGGTGTGCAGACGCGACAGCAGGGAACCGGCGCCATCTTTAGGGCGCGGTACATGGCTTGCTACAGAACTGTACCAGGAAGAGCTGAAAAGAAGTGAACGCAGACCTTATAGGTTAACATCCTCATAATTCAGTTTTGTTCCAGATCAGTTTATTTCCATTTGCTGTGTGGCATTACTCCCAAGTTAGCAATGAACTCTAGAATATACTGGAAAATGACCCAATATACTTTTCCAACAACTAACATGTTTCCACTTTATTTTGATATTCATATGATCCAAAGAGCATTCTTACATATATCTTGTAGATGTATTCTTATTTTAATGCAGTAATTTAATAAAATGGTGCCTAAAGTATTTAATAGAATGTCACTAGAAATCAATAAATCCATATACCAAATATTCCAGAATGTGAAAACAAATATATATGATACTTTCCTCTCATATTCACCGAGAAACCAAAATATTCATGTCTAAACCATTAGATGGATGTTTTTGAGAATAAATAAATTATTAAATCCTCAAAGTACCTATTGATCCATGTAATTTCTTCTCTTCCTTATTTCTAGCATGATTAACATGCAAATATAATCTCTAGCCTAAAGGAATACAGTAACAGTCTGTAAGCATCGGTGCTAGTGTGTGTGTGCGCACATGTGTGCACGCATGTGTGCGCGTATGATACTATGACTTTAGCATGGTTTCTCTAAGTCTGATTCCAATTAACCTATGTTGAGTATGAAACCTTGATATCAGACCAAAAGTTGAACTCATATATCAATCTCCTGTTTTCCTAAGGCCAGCATCGTAATGTCTGAAAAGCTTTCATTTCTGCAAATGCCCTTACACCAGGAATGATTACACATTCATGTCCACATTCACATTTTATAATCAACCATCAAGTGGTTGTCATCACTTACAAATCTTGTTACATTACATACCCACATCTTTGTTCCATGACACTTCTCTTGGTTTGCTATCTTGGCCAATTATTAATGGGTCCACTTGAAAACTGTTTCTTTTATCAGTAATATTTAACTGGTGAATATTTCTTTGCTTTGCCCACCTCTTTGGAAATCCAGTCCTTTCGTGATGCTCTATAATGATGCATAAACATATTCATTACTAACCTAGAGGATTATAAGACTCAACTACCAAAAATATTACACAGAACATATAAAATTGTTTCTATAAAATTAAAGTTGAAATTGTCATCTTGTGATTTGTCTGTAGATAACTATTTGATAACTTCATAGTTTTCCACCTCAGTGTCTCTTAGTGATTTATGACCAAGTAGAAGGCCATAGGATCCAATTTTGTCTCTTGAGTTTTCTAGAGTTATAACTTAGAAGCTTCTCCAGAAAGTTTCATCTCCAGAAACCTAAGTAGGATGTCTTCTCAATCTTTCAAGGTAGAGTGAGTCTTATTGTTCCAAACTCTCACTTGCCTGTTGAGACTTGTGTTTTTTCTAGATTTATTGAGTCACCTTTCCTCACTCTGAAGGATCAAAGGGTCCACTTACTCTATCAGTATCTGTGCGTGTATCCTTGAAGACTCCTTATTGAGCTCTCTCAAATACCTTAAGAAAGTCAGATTTCTAGAGCATTCTGTCATTTTTAGCACTGTCCATTTTTAGTCATGTCCTGTGCTTTTTCAGTGAAACACAACTTTTTGAGTGAAACACAATAGAGTGTACATGCCTGTACTGAAAGTAGGAAAACCTGTGACAGACATGAGAACATTAAAACTAAAAGGATAAGAAGAACAACACAATCAGGGGCCAGTAAGAGAATAAATACTGACATAGACAGACATAGAAAAGAGTTAAAATCAATTTCCTGTAGCAGGTGTCAACTTGACATGCAAGATCTGTGTAAAAGAATAATGGAAACGTTTGTGTCTAATGCAAATAGAGGCCAGGAGTACACTAAAAGTTCATAGACAAACAGGATTTTTGATACCAGTCAGGACGATAACATCACTGGTAAGAGCCACTTTAAGATGATAACCAACACACAAACATGTGTGGATGGCCCCAGTGATGAAAAGAATTAGCAGGTGCTGTGTATTGCATCGGGACACATTTTTATCAGTTTTATACATAATGTACACAAATAATTTTAATTCTTTATATTCCACTCTTCCCAGCTCAATATAATAGTGCATTAAATAATGTTGGTTATGGAGAGATTAAGATTAATGTTACTGTTTCCATTCTATGCTATTTCTCTTTTAAGTGACAGTTACAATTTTATTGCAACAATAATTCAGATAAAATTTTTAATATGCTATATCTTGGTTTTATGTGGAATACAGAAAACCTTCTTTAAAAATAAGGAAGTAAAATTATATTAAAAATCAAGCACAACAAACCAGATATCTATCTATCTCTCTCTCTCTCTCTTTCTCTCTCTCTCTCTCTCTCTCTCTCTCTCTCTCTCTCTCTCTCTCTCTCTCACACACACACACACACACACACACATATATATATATATATATATATATATATATATATCCAGCAGCAAATGCTATGTTTCTTTCAAAGAATAGTTCATCTCTGGATGAAAACTTATAGTCTTGGGAACAGTAATGAGCTCCACAGTAGAGTCCGTATCTCACATTCTTAAAATCCGAGGTTCAATTCCCAGAGCCAACACAAACAACAGACGTCCTTTTATTCCCAAAGTATAATATGTGTTAAGTAACTCTTGGCTATCTCATTTGCCTGAGAAATAACGAGTGCACATAAATATTCAACAAAACAGTAATAAACACTCATGAGTTACTGCCAAGATTGCAACATATATCAGCTCATCTGTCATATTCTTATCTTTGATCTGATGATCCTCTTAATTATTGATTGCATTTCTAAATATAAAATTTATGAAATTAGAAGAACATCATGGTACTAAGACCTAGCTATTTGACAGCAACATAAAACCTGGCCACATTTGGCAACAAGACATCATCAAGCCTGCACTAAATGAGCACACTTCCGCCCAAGTCACATACAGCATTCTCCTTCATAAGGGACAGCTGCTCGTTTTAGCAGGCAGAAGAGGTTTGGACTTTTTCCATGTATCTATTTCTATCTATTTGGTTACTTGGACCATTTGGAAGGTGTCATGGTATAAATAAAAGTTCCTTCTGGCAGAGAGATTGGTTACTCTTTGTAGGAGATATATATTGAATAATTTTATAATTACAGATTCTAACACATTATAAAGTCACTACATCGTTTGACATTTAAAAACAGTTCTAATAGTATTTTTATAAAAACTAGGACTAATGATCGAGGTAAAAACACTGATTACTTCATCAAAGAAATAAACTCAGGCTTGCAAGATGACACAGTTATTAAGACCATGCAATATTTTTACAGGAGACCCAACTCTGATTCTCATTGCCCATATTGAAGATCTCACAATGCCCTAGAGTTCATGCTTCAGGGAACCCAACTCCTTCTTCTGGTGTCCACAGGCACCTGCACTTCCAAGTACCTCCCCACAAAAATACACATCTGTATGTAGTGAGAATTTTGCTTTCTTTTAAAAACACAGAAATGTTATTGGAATATATTTTTGTTTGCATCCCAGGTATGGGGCAGGGGTCTGCTTTAGATTGTCCACAGCAGTTGACTATGATTTGCCTTGTACCTTGGCAGGGGCATGATTTTACCAGCTGCAGATAGTTTCTGCAAGTTTATGACATTTGGAATTCTGGGACTCTTGAAAGGGTATATAAATACTAGGGCCCTGTGAGGGGCTTCTGCTGCTCCTGCTCCTCCTGCTGCTGATGCTGCTGTTTCTGGTTGCTGGCTGCTGGCTACTTCTATTGCTGTTTGTCAAGTGGTCATGAGCAAAGAGACAAAAAGAACTTGGCTATCCTGCCAGCACAGGTCAAACTTTCTCCAAGGTACTTGATGTCCCTAGTCATCAGGGAATAGTCTAATGATAGTGACCCCCCTTTCCCCTCCAGCCTTCTTTCTCTCCTGCCTAGTGTTGGGAGACTGGAAGGATGACGTGGAGGCAGAGAAGGGTGATAGAAAAAGGAGCCCATAAAGTAGTCAAATGTCTGGTTACATCTATACACACAAGTAAAAATAGCACAAACTTACAAAAGAAGCTTATTTATGACCTGTTGGTACAAACCTGCAGTTCAGCACTAAGGAAGGAGAAATAAGCAGGTCAAAAGTTAAGGCTAGCCTGGGCTACATAGTGAATGATACTGTGTCAAAAGAATGTTTGGATAAACACAGATAATGCTATGGGAGATCCTTGGCTGATTCCCTTATATCGGTAAGAAATTTAATTAAATTACAAAATAGATCTATGAAGCAAGTATTGGCACAGTAATCCCGAACATGGGCAAACCAAGCTTTAGAGGGCATCCCTGGTTACCTTCTGCTACTTCCTGCTGGTACATGACAAAATCCATACCATATCCGATATTCAGTATTCTCGAGCAACAAATGGTTCTTTTATTATCAAACTGGCCACAGATCTTGTGTATATGTTCTTCCTTGGTTTTCTTTCTTTTCTCTCCTTACCCAGTGTGTTCATGTTTGAAGAATGAGCCATTCTACCCTCTTTTGGATGAATTGAGGAAAAACCAGAGCCCATTTGTCATTCATATTTTTTTTCACTATTTGTGAAGCTGGGTAATATCCCCAGATGGAAGTCATTAAAGCTTAATCTGTATGCATATGTGACATCTTGCTTTTCAAAATCTTTTTGACTTTCCTCCTTCCGTTACAGAAACAAATTGGTATATATGTGAAATAACTAATTAAAATGAGTGTAAAGCAGTTTTATCAAATATAAAACATGCTATAAAATGCTAATAAAACTATAAAAGTATATAGAAATTTCTGTCAATTGCAAAATTAAATTCAGAGGAGAAGCAGATATAATTTATCCTTCACAACGTCCAAATAAATGGCTTGTGTTAAAGTGTTTTACTTCAATCCTATCAAAATCAGAATAATAGTTGTCCTTCCTTCATAATGCTAAACAGATCTTGATTTCAAAGACAGTCATTCTAGTTACACATTAAAATTGTAAAACTATGAACTAATATGGTTGTGATTAAATAAAAGAGAGCCGGTGCTTGGCGAGATGTATGAGAACAGACGTCTCCACCCTGTCACCCTAAATGACTGATGCTGGGGACAGGATTTTAAAAAGTCAGGAGAAAAACATCTGTCCCAGGGAGTGCATTTAAAATGAGGTTACCAACTGTATCCAACTGTAAAGAGACAGAGGAATTAGTCTCTAAGGAAAGTAAGTGTCCATAACTGGGGCAGCTGAGAAGTAACTACAAACTGAAGTTTCTAGAAACTGCCACACATATGCTAAATTCTCAAAGGCTGACTGACTAGTTAAAACCTTGTTAGTGTGGCATGTCACTATGTTTGCTGCTCCTCCAGAGTCAGCATTATCTTGGGGCAGCTATAGTAGCCTTAATAATCATTCAATGTCTTCCTTCTGTGTCTAGGTTATTGTTCTTTTGATTATCAGATAAAACTCTCCCTATGCAATAAACCTACCTGTAAAGGAGTGGTGCTGATGTTTTGATTTAATCAGGAATCTGTGTTTACAGACACTGAAGATCCTTGCCCCCAATTGGTTTTTTTGATCTATCAATAAAGCTGCCAGCGGCCAATGACTGGGCAGAAAGAAAGAGGTGGGACTTCCAGGTTCCCTTAGGCTAGATAAGAGGAGAGGGCAAGAAGAGGAGAATAGAGAAACTTGGGGGGGAAAAGGAGAAGGGGGTGCAGTAGCAGCAGGAGATAAAGCCAACCAGCCATGTGAGTTTCAAGGTAAGCAGCCACAGGTCACTTCCCCCTTGGGCCTGGAGTGGCAGGGGAAAGTTTAGGAGTGTCCAGTCTTTGAGGAACCAAGGCATTTTAAAATTAACTGGTGAGTGTGTGTGTGTGTGTGTGTGTGTGTGTGTGTGTGTGTGTGTGTGTGTGTGTGTGTCTGTGTGTCTGTGTGTGTATGTGTGTGTGATCAGCAGATCCAAAGATTCCCTGGGTGGGTGGCTGGAACCATGGCCCACCCAGGAGCTGAAAGCGGTACACCTCTATACCTATCAACCCCAAACCTAAGAATGGCATCAGATGACACCTTCAACATACAGCAGATGTTCCCCCACTTTGCTGAAACCTGATTGTGGAGAGCCTTTGGGGGCTGCTTGCTTGGCAAGAACCTGATATTCAGCCAATGACAAAGAAACAGGCTTCAGGCAGGAATCTGACATTAGGCCAAGGACAAGGAAATAAACTCAGGTAGGGATCTAATCTCAGGCTAGAACTGGAAAGTAAAGTTCTGGTAGGAATCTTAATTTTAGGGTGGAACAGAAGAAGTAGGCTTCTGGCAAGAATCTGATTTGGGGTTTGGACAAGGAAGTAGGCTCAGATATTTCAGTCATCCTGACAAGCCCTCAGAAACAGCGATCACAGGAATTATCACAGACTTTTGCTTATTGCCTTGCTCATTCCTTGGCTATTTGTGTTTATGGTAGTGTTTGCCCTTATTGCTTGCATGTAATTAAAATGATATAAAAGCAGATTTGGAAAAATAAGTCAGCCTTCAGTCTCAGAACTGACTGAGCCCATGGCACAATGTTGTCTAATTGTCCCTTTCTTTTCAATCCTCGCTCCTGCGCTGGAGAACCTGTTGACTGACTTTGCAGACTTGGTCACCTGATGCCCTCACCAATTCATTGGCTAAATGCCTTGATTCATGACATTTTGCTTTATAACTGCTTCCATATTTATCATGTTATTTAGCGCAACCTGAATCCATATTTCTGGGTAGTAGTCACTCAGAAGAAGCTTTTCTATTCATTTTGAAATGGGGGTTGTGCCTTAACTTCATATAACATTCATTTGTAGATAAAAAGGAACAAGAAATCTAGTGTTTTGTTGCTTATATATCTTATAAGGAAAGAGCAGCCTCCAAATGTATTAGTGAATAAAATCTCTTCATTGATTTATTATGAGTTGGCTCTTATATATTTTCACTTCTTTGCTTATATTTTTCTGAGAAATGTGTTTTGAAAGTATATGTCTGTATTAGTTTTCTATTGTTGTGATAAAACTCCATGACTAACACAATTTAATGAAGAAAGAGTTTATTTGAGCTTATGGTTCCATATGGTTTTAAGTCGAAGATGGAAAGCAGATTAGCCAGTGGCAGGCATAGCAGCTGGTGCTAGAACCTGAGTGTTCACATGTTGAACCCCAGTCATGAAATAGAAAACTCACAATTGGCATGAGTCTTGAGACTTTCAAAACCAGTGTCATACTTCCTCCAACAAGGCCATGCCTCCTAAGTCTTTCAAATTGTTCTACCACGTGGGTACCAAAGATCCAAACACTAGAGACTATAAGGGACATAACATTCCAATCACCATAATGACTACAAATACTATTTTTATTATCCTCCCTATCAAACCTATGCCTATGGAATTTATTGTCAAATACAGGACATTTCATTTATAATTATCAAATGATTTAAATGCAACTTTATTGAATTCAATAGAGTGTTGTTTACTGTAAATGGGCAGAAGTGAGTAGAATAAAAGTTACAATTTAACAAATGCAAGACTCCAAAATACTTTCTGAAAGACTATAAAGTGCACAACAAACTAGAATGGCAAGATTTTTTCCTAGCTTCCTTGTTCTATACCCGATTTCTAGTTGAAGAATATAAAATTTAATTTTAAAGCAGTAACGTTATCATGTTATCAAAAGAGTATAAAACCAACATTGCTTAGGAAGAAGAATATTTTTGTATTGTCTTTGAATCTTCTGTCCCAGACTTTCCCTGAGATGGTATCATATGTTTTTATATTGAATGTCTTCACTTATAATAAATGTGTTGCAATATCTGAGTAATATCTGAGATCCAGTGAGTTTTAGAAGGGGGTAAAGAATAAAAGCAACGCATCTGAATAATTCATGACCAGTAACATTGTCTCAGTCTCCTCTGTCACCAAGAAAGGCAGGTAGTGAAAGAGGGAGGAAACATGGTCGGAGGCATCTTGTAGAAATGACCATTGAGCTTTAAAATCTGGCACTGGCATCAAGAAGCTGTCACTGGATTCTGCTTAGAATGTCAATATTGAAAGCCCAGGAGACAAGTTTCTTAATAATGTGAAAGCAATTTTGTGTACCTTTGTATCATTTCTATAACCAGCTCCTCTAAGTCCAGATAAAATGTGAGATTATAATATCAATATCTGAAATTGCTTTCCATGTTTTATACGTAAAATCATTATAAATATAAGGGCAGTCTAAATAAGTGTTGAATAACTTTACTCAAATTCCTTTCTCTGAGATAAAATTGGGAACTACGATATATAAGGATGTAAGTAAACCAAAGGTAAAATTCAGGACTGTCTTACTTCCTTGCATTTTTTTAAGCATTGTGACTTTGTCACTTGCATATTCATTTGCTTCAGATCAGGACTAAAGATGGAGCAAACTGAAATTTAGGGTTATGTGTGGAATCCATTAGAGGTCCTTGGTTTTCCATTGTCTTTACCCGCCGGGCAGTGGTGGTGCAAGCCTTTAATCCCAGCACTCGGGAGGCAGAGGCAGGTGGATTTCTGAGTTCGAGGCCAGCTTGGTCTACAGAGTGAGTTCCAGGACAGCCAGGGCGTCACAGAGAAACCCTGTCTCGAAAAACCAAAAAAAAAAAAAAAAAATCCATTGTCTTTACCCTTTCAGGGAATTCAGAAGTTTGGAGACTAAAAAGAATATTTCAATATTAAAATTAATATTATTTTTCTACTTAGCAGTAGATGAAAAAGTCCATTTTAATATTTTGAGTTCAGACACAGAGGCCAAGAAGATGTTGCCACTACTTTTCTTAAATATTTTATTCATACCACTGCTCTGATTTGGGAATGTGTTTTGCTACATCTGGGTTTCTGGTACAACAGTAACCATCCACTGTGTCTGCATTCATCATCCCTGACCCATAAGGCATGGGGAGACTTGCTGCCTTTCAATTCACAGAAATATGAAACAAATCAAGACTCTTCCTGATCTGAGGGATCCTGGGCTCATTTTCTTCACATTCCATAGTGGCATGCTTTAAAGGAAATTTTCTTCTGCATCCCAACCTCTGTGGTGCTCCAAATCTGAACTCAGCAGCCACCATAAAATGTTTCAACTCAGTCCCATTGCATTTTATTTCTAAAGTCTGCCTATAGCTATAAACATATGTCATAGAGTTCATGGGTTAGTACCTTTCTTTTCTACTCAAACTGGACAATAAACTGTCATCATGACACAGAAAAGTAGAAACGTAGGAGAACAGAGAAAACTATTGGCCATACTTTTCTCTGGCATGCTCTGTGAATTGAGAAATTTCAAATGCTAATCTGATTGGTCAAATGAAGTTCCAAATAGTGGTCAAAAGATTAGTTTTTTCATAAAGGTGTTAGTGTATGTCTTTGTCAAATTAATAGACTGAGTGCCAGGAGCTCTTATCAGTGTAGGTAAGCATCATCCATTCATGGCTATCTAGGTAGAATGAAACTACAAAGAAGAAGCATTCGAGAGCTTAGAGCATACTCTATACCCTGACTATGACATACTCATGTAAATCTATATGGTAGTTCAGAAACTTGAAGTATATTCTCTGTACCTACATGCATTCCAGCTTGTGAATAACTTTACCAATCTCTTCTTAGGAGGAGTTTTGCCTATTTATAATAACACAATTTTTTTTTCCCAATATTTACTGAGATTTAGTTTTTACTTCAAGAATGTAGCACATCAAGTTTATATCCAAATGTATGAGCAAGTATAACCATGCATCAACATGAACTAAATATCAAAACCCAAAGTCCCAGATGATGTCTTCCTTGAAGTAGAGCCTATTTTTAAAAAAATCATTGAATTATTTCTAGAAAATAGGGTTGGTGGATGAATAAGATTTTAATAGGTGGAGTTTAAAGACAAAATATTTAAAGCTTGAGTAACACTATGCAAACAAAGAGAAAGAGACAGTGCTGAACCCAATCACAAAACTGACTGCTAGGTCCTTGAACTGTATTTTACAATTAAGGAAGAGAAAGAACCAAGCCCGGGGTAGAAGAAGTTAACAAGCCATTGAACATAACAGTGATCTGTCTTAGAAAACAATAAAGTAAATGGTGGAACATCGGTTTGTTGAAATGTCACTCAGCACAGATGAATCTCATACATATGCTGAGTAGCATACTGTCTTGGACAGTTGCATTATGGATGTGTCCATTTATGTGGCCTTCTAAAATAAACACAACTAAACTATAGGGGCGTGAAGTGATTCTCAGGGGTTTAAAATCTAGGTGGAGTGGAACTATAAACAGGTAGCCTAGAGGAGCTTGGGACATATTCTTAATCATGATTATGATGGTGCTTACATCAATTTAGATGACAATTCCACTTACCCTTCATTTTGTCTTCCATGGTTTCAATTCTCCTTGATCAGCTATGCTATAGAAACATTAAATGGAAAATTTCAGGTGGGTTTTTAAAATACACACCTAACTATTTTGACATAGGCTTTTTAAAAATTTCTGTATGAGTATAAAGTTAACACAAAGGTGAGAATTAGGGCAGTAACTTTCAAAAAGAAAAAAAATGGATATTCACTTAATATTAACAATGAATTTATCTGGTTAATTTATAGTTCAGCAAAACAAAGGAAACCATCAAAAAGCAGCCAAAACTCAATTCTACATAGGCTGGCATATGTTTTGTGGTAATAATAACAGATAACAGAGAACTTGGGAGTTAATTTTTGAGGGGTAAAGAAAAAGGATGATTCATCTTTAACATTGTCTCTGCAAAAAAAAAAAAAATAGTGTGTAATTAATCAACAGCCCATTGAAAATATAGATCTGGGTGGAAAAGAATTTTTTTTAAAAAAAAAGAAAAGAAAATGTCAAGTGTCTTAGTTGGGATTTCCATTGCTGTGAAGAAACACCATTTCCAAAGCAAGTCTTATCAAGAAAAACATTTAATTGGGACTTTCAGAAGTTTAGTCCATTGTCATCATGGCGGGAAGCATGGCAACATGCAGGCAGACATGGTGATGGAGGAGCCAAGAAATCTACATCTTGGTCAGAAGGCAGCCAGAGGGGACTATCCTCTGCACTGGGCAGAGCCTAAGCATAGGAGACCTCAAAGCCCATTTGCATAGTGAGACACTTTCTCCAACAAGGCCACATCTCCTCCAACAAAGCCACACCTTCTAATAGTGCCACTCCTATGGCCAAGCATTGAAACACATGACTATGGGGCCAAATGTGCTTAAACCACCACATCAAGTTAAATGGGTTTTTCCTTTAGTCCACCAGCTTAAACGTATTAATTGTGCCTTCAGCCATGGAGAAAGTCACAAAGCAGGATCCATAAAATGAAGAAGTCTCACAGGTGAATTCATAAGCAGGAAAAGCTGCTCCCGAAGCATACTGTGGAAGCAATGGCCACTCACAGGTTCCTCTCCAGTCTCTCACAAAACTCATTCAGCATCAAGTATTTACTGAACACTTAGATACAAAAAAAAAAAAAAAAAAAAAAAAAAGTGTATATCTTGTATCCTAAGTTATATATCCAGATTTGAGAATTTCTTTAATCAATGTACATTGCACACCCACAATGGACAAGATGGTGCTAAATGATAAACATGACTATTTATTCCTGGGAGACAAGCCTGACTTTTCTATTAAACTCTAGGTGTCAGAAAAAAACAAATTGCCCCGGTTCTCCAGCTACTTGCTCATTCTTGCCCTGAATAGAGTGATAAACTGAAGCATTGAAGGAAGGTATGAAGGATGCAGAGTGTAATGTCTGGGAGATTGGATTTTAGTCAGATGAAAATGGAGACTCCTCACTATAATAGAATATTTTTTCTTCGGAAATGTTCCTTAAACTTCCCCAACATTTCATTAACTGTGATATAAATAATCTCAAAAAAAAAAAAAAAAAAAAAAAAAACCTCTATCCTTGCAAGAGGATTCTTTACTAGAAACCTGCATCCTATTTTCCTTTTCCTCCACCGCAGTTTGATGAGTCATGTTGGCTTAGAAGTCAGGTGAAATTACTTATTGAGACTCATTCACTTTCCAGGAATAGGTGCCTGGCAGAAACTACCCACCATTTTGTGAGGTGGTACTTTCCATACTAATGCCCTCGTGTGTAGGAACCCTGAGAGATGATTGAAGAAACCCCTTCTCATGGGGCTATGACTTCAGTTAAGCTTTAAACTTTGGGGATGAGAAAGAACTTGGATCTGTAGGTGGTGATCCATCCAGGTAATCCAGGCACTGGGAAAAGCTAAGCAGCAACACTTCCATCAGAGTTCCTCAATGGGCTACATAGTGTCACACAGTTAAACATGGTACACTGAAAAGCTATTGGAAATGATTTCAGATGGATCTTGGTGTCTTGTAACAAAAGCTCAATAAACTTAATTAATTCACATGAGGGCAGTGGTATCCCAGTTCCTTGACTCCTTCATGAGCTGTGGAGTGAGCTACTAATCCTGGCTAATCTTTTATGGTAAATTGAGAAACATCTGCTTCCCTGGCAGCATCGCTCCAGAAGCAGTCAGCAGAGTGTCATTCAGAGATTCCTCCTTCATTCTTGCCATCTGTTCCATATATGTCCACTTTTCTCTATTGTATTCATTTTTTTTCTATTTAAAGTTTTTAATATGTATTCTGCTCCTTACACTGAATTTCCCTGATTAAAAGAGAAATCTCCTAATGGTAGGAACAATTTCTGTAAAGGGGCATATTTCACAGCTTGATCTTTAAAAGTTGTCTAGGAAACAGAAAAATAAGCCCTAATAAGTAATAGAACCCCAGATCTATGGGGGATGCCCTAGTTTGTGGTGTGTCTATTCCTTCTTTCTTGAGTATGGCATTTGGAAGGCCACAGTATTTTCATATTTCAGACAGCAGATATTCTTTTAAAGATATCTCTGCAGAGAACACTATTTTTAAAAGCTAAAGAGGAGAGGGCAGAAGGGAACATGTGAGAGGCCTCCATCTAAGATGAACCATACCCTGGCTGAATCTGTGTACTATGATAAGGGCTAACAAAATTACTTGCTGTTTTTCTCATTTTCAGCATATCTGAAGAACATCAAACTAGTGACCTTCCTTCCTGTGTTCCTTGTTCCTGTTGTAACAGCAATTCCCGAATCTGCCTGGTTATCATTGGGATCAGTCTGTTTTCTACAGCGCCATCGTCTGTTTCCAGAAGCAGCTGCTCCATGTAGTCCTACTAGGCAGTCAGTGATGATATCACAGCATCAGAAAATTGCCGCCCTCCATGGTACAGGAGTGCTTCAGCTTGCTTTGCAGTCATGGGAAGTGCACATGGCATCTCCAGCTGCTCAAAGCTTTGGATGTAAATTAGTGAAGCTCCAACCTTAACCTATCACAGTGGGCAAGGACCTGAGTTGCTTAAAGGCAAAGTCAGAACGGAGCATCATTTGTTGCTCATGCATACTCTCAAGAAAAGCTCGTTTCTCACCTATCTTACTCATGTTTGACAGAGCACAGAAGGGATTTATTTTTTTCCCCATCAGTGTTTGGGAGAAAAGCACTAGAGATTACTGAGTGAGACTGTTAAGTGTTCTATGCCTCATTTCAATTTAGCTCCTTGCATTTCTTGGCACGGCATCAAGGGCATTACTGTGAGGATAACAGCGAATATACATAAGCATAGACAGAATGTAGAAAGCTATGGTTCTGTTGAAGGTAACAGGAATGCATCATATCCAGTGACTCAGCCTCGGCCTGTCACGCCTGAGATTTCAATCTGATAGATCAAGAGTTCTATTAGCTTTTGCATTCGAGATCTTATAGTAATCTCATTACACATTTAAAATTAAGGAATAGATGTGCTAATGTAATAGAAAAACGTCAGAAAGAGGGAAGAGCATGAGGAAGACAGAAATAATGAAACTGATTCCATTTACTCAAAAGTCCTCTTCCTTTTCCTTCCCAACAGTCAGTATCCTGAGTTGACTAGTTTCTGATAGTGAAACATTCTGTCCTCACCCTTCCTGCTTCCTTACTTCCTCAAGTTTAATTCTAGAGTATATGAACATGCCTGGAGAATAAGTTCTATCCTTGCATTATGGAAAAGAAAGAGAGGGGGGAAGGAGGGAAAGTGAGAAGGGGAGATAGAGATTACAATAAATATACAAATGTTCTCTGCCTAGACACTGACTATTTCTGGGGGAAAATAATACCCTTTAGTTTATCTGAATTTATAAGTTTCAAGCACATAATACCACATACCAATGTCATTTTATATTTGTATATAAACATCCAAAAAGTATCTATTAAATGTTCTGTGCTAATTTGCTTTTTGCATTTGTGATGAAAACTACCTTAGGAATGAAAAGGTTCATGTGGTTTACAGGTGACAATATTTCACTGATGAGAAGCTGGGCCTGGAGCTCAAAGCAGGAACTTGGAGGAGGAACTGAGTCAGAGACAACAGAGGAGCACTGTTTATTGTCTTGACCTCCATGTCAATACTTTCTTATAGCAAGGAGGAGCAGCTACAGAGATGGCACCACCACAATCCGCTTGGCCATCCCATGTGAATCATTAATCAAGAGAGAGAGAAAAAAAAGACATGCCCACAGGCCAATCTAATGGAGGTGATGTCTCAATTGAAGTTCCATTTTCCCAGCTGACTCTAGTTTGTGTCAAGATGACCAAGGCTAACCAGCACAGATGATTTCCTGACTTTTCCAAGTGTCTCTCAATCCCTTCCACGTCCCTTCTACAAGTAAGCTGATGACTGAACCAATGTTCAAGGAGAAAACAGAATTATCTGACAGTTGCATTCACTCTGACAGAAGCCTACGGTACTCCCTACTCTCATTCTCTTTGTGCTGAACACCACCTTGATCTTGACTGTACATTGTGGCCATCAATCCTACATCCTTGATAACCTGTGTGTGTTTGCGTTCTCTCCCCCTCTCTCTGTCTCTGTCTGTCTCTATCTCTCTGTCTCTCTGTCTCTCTGTCTCTGTGTGTGTGTGTATGTGTGTGTGTGTGTGTGTCTGTGTGTCTGTGTGTCTGTGTCTGTGTGTGTGTCTGTGTTTGTGTGTAAGCCAGAACTCTACATTGGACATCTTCCTCTGTCACACTGTAGCTTATTTTGATTTTTGAGAAAGGATCCTTCACTGTCTATTACTGTGAAGGGACACCATGACCATGGGAACTCTAATAAAGGAAAGCATTTACTTGGGGCTTGCATATGGTTTCTAAGGTTTAATCCACTATCATCATGGTAGGAAGCATGGCAGCATGCAGGCAGACATAGTGCTGGAGCAAAAGCTGAGAATTTTACATCTGAAACTGTAGGCTATAGGAAGTGAACTGGCTTGAGAGGCCCAAAAACCTTGGGAATAAAAGTGTCAAATCCCTGGGAAGCATACAGCGCTACTCTGGAGAAGCCACTGACAATTGGCCTTTAGTCAATGACAGCCTTGACTTAGGGAGGATAAGTCTGGAGCTGAGTCAGCTCCTCGGACACCTAGAAGAGATAATAAGGCCAGAACAGAGCTGATTTTTTAAATTCTTCAAGGTCTCACCCATTATAATAGAACTAACATAGCATCCAATCAAAATTGTATTAATGTCACTGCTTTGTCCCTAGCAATCATATTAGAGGTTGCCCAAACCTTCTAGAAAATTCTGTATAAAAAATAGGGCCTGTGAGTCCCTTTGGTCATTGTCATTTTCATGAATGATTAACCCTTGAATGCTGGTAATTTCTGCAGAATTAGAGCTCTTTGCCTTTGCATAGTATTTAAGTCTGGGGTCTTCCTTCAGTGATTCTTGGACCCTAACAGTTTGAGCTTCTGAGAACTCCAAGTTGCAAAAACCCCGCCCCACAGTGACACACTTACTCCAACAAGGCCACAGCTCCTATGGGCCAAGCATTCAAACACATGAGAATATGGTGGCCAAACCTATTCAAACCACCACACTTATCATTAGTTTATTTATTTATTTTTCTGTGCTTCCTCCTAGGTTCTAGTCCTTGATCCATTAAGTGTTACAGTTCTGAGGGGAAAATCTTCTCTAGTAAAAATGTTACAGATCTGAGGGAAAAGGTTTCCCCATAGAGGTGTTACAATTCTAAGAGTGAAGGTTTCCCCAATAGAAGTGTTATAGATCTGCTCCGGGGTGTGGATGGGTGGGAAAGTCCCCATGCAAGCGTTAAATCTCTAAAGGGAAAGATGTCCTGACAATTGGGAGTCAAAGAATATCAGAGTCATACTGGATAACAAACCACACACAAGAGATTTATAAGGAGAGACACGAGAGGCTGGTTTCCTTTACTATAGCAAGAAGCAACAGGGAACTGAGGAGGAAATGGGCTTATATTGGCTTCCTCCTGGGAGGAATTTTTAAGGGTAGAGATTTTTAGGGTAGGATTTCAACCCCAGCCCAGGGATTGGTGGATTTGGATAGGTTTTCAAACCCAGAAGTGGGCTCAGACCTTTTATCCTGCTGTTGGGCTGCCCCAGATCTTTGGCTACCACAGAGTTGCTAAGACACCAAGACGGATGCTGACCTGTGTGGGTTCTAGCCCCTTTGGGGACATACAAAACTGAACATTCTGCACTTCTTAGTCTTCAGGCCCCTTAGCTCAACAGAGCAAGTTGACCATAGTGTCTTGCATTCCTCATAGCCAGAGGCCTGCTCATAAACTTTGCCCAGAGTAGTCACTTTTGCCTACTACTGTTCCTTCTTCCTGAATGTTCTTCCACCACTCTCTCATCCAACTTAAACCAGTAAATACCCCAAATTCCATTTTGGGGGTCTTTTTTGGAGATAGTTCCCTTGAATATAGCCTAGCAGCTCACATTCTAAACAAAGCTTAGCCTTTGGTCCTCAGCACAGCTCTGGTACTCTTGTTCTCTCATTAAGCCTCATCTCACTCCCTGTTCCTCTTTCTCCCTTGATGATACCTTCCATTGCCTTGGCTATGAATAGCCATAGTATGAATATGGAATGCACATTAGAAGTGCCAAGGGCTTCTGAAAATACCCAAGACTAAGCTTTCGCATGTCATAACAACTAAGATAAAAGATCTGGGAGTTGGGTCTGTTTCATGCATCGGCATATTGAAGGGATATTGTAGGAGGGAGGAGGCTGCTCTTACTTTAAATTTTATTTTTTTCATCAGTGTTTCCTCATAGCTTTTCTACGACTGTCAGGCTTCGGAAGCAGGACCGGTAGCATGGCAGATCTCTATAGTATGTACACACCAAGCCATCTCCACCAGGTAGCCTTCCTCTCAAACCTTTATACTTTATAGCCAGTACGCTGACAACTTTATTTCATTCTGCCAACATGGATTCAGTATTTCCATCTCTCTACAACTACAGGGTAGCAGTAGTATATCTTGTTCTAATTATCATGACAGTCTTTCTTCTGTTCCTGATAATTTGCTCCTTTGCCTTCACCCAGGTACTCTTTTGAAACTTTAGACCTATTCATGTCATTCCCTTTTTTTGGACCTTTCAGTGAGGCACCAAATAGAGTAAAATATGAACTTCTTTTCATGTCTGTCCTTTCTTGAATCTCTAAATGTATTTTGTGCCACTTTATACCTGGCTCATATTTCAGCTACTCAGCAGTAAATAGCTTTCTGGTCAATGTTGATGTGCTACTGGAGACCCTAATGAGAATCAAATGAGAGAAATATAAGAAAGAAGAAAAGTAATAATGATCTTGAAGAGGAAAGAAATGCTAAAGTCTAGAATACATAGGAAAGAATCACACCTGTATAAACAGGAGCACTTTGATTACAATGTAAAGGATTCTTGAAAACTACATGTAGCCATTGTCATTGATACATTGCCCAAATAATTGCATATGCTTATTGTTTCCTTATCATAAGCAGCAGCAAATTTGATGGAACTAAGAGGAACACTGAGTGTCTTTGAGATAAGTCTCCAGTACTTAGTTTAAAATAATCATTGTTAAATATGAACTGCATAGTAATTAGCCAGCATCAGCTACAACTAGCAGTGTTTTGTAGCAGTGAGAGACAATCGCTGTGATACCTAAGGGGACCATACATCCATGGATTTTTAGCTGCTCAGGGAAGGTGTTCAAAATCAAATCCTAAAGTCTATCAAGGCTGTTCTTACCAATGAAAGAGTCTGCTAGCTTTTCCTATATAAGACTGGGATCTCTCCCAAGTAAATCTTTCCTTCCTCTAAAGATCTAAACCTCTGCTTGTTAGGGGATCTCATTATTCCAGCAACACAAAAACTCAAAAAGAAAATCCATTCAGTGTATTTCTCTCCTGAATCCTTGATTTTATGTTCTCTTCCAGTGAAGGTCACAATTCTTTTTGCCAGGTAAATTAACTTCTCCCCATGGATTCTAAAGAAGTGGTTCAGAGACCAACTTGCACACTCAAAATCTGTTGAGTTTTAAAATACAATTGTGGCTAGCGTCTGCAACTCAATTATTTCATGTTATTGAACTGCTGAATACCAATAAGTCCTAAAAAATACTCCCAGAAAACCTAGATTATAGTTGATATGAAGAAACTTAATTAAAATTCTTCATGTTTCACTCCGAAGTTTCTTATTCTTTGTTCTTTGACTAGTTGTGAGTGCCTGTGTTAATTACCATCTATTGCAATAAGAAATGTCTTTAATGAAGGGTGTGTAGTGCATTAATCTCTGGGCAAACAGCATTGCCACCCCACAAGGCTTGAAAGTCACTGACAAAGATAGAGGAAGATTGTAAGAGACAAGAAGCGATGAATATTGTGGCAAAACCATGCTGCGCACAGGTACTCTGACGGTAAAACCAGCCAAAATCCTAAGGTGGATAGAGGAGGGGAGCAGGAAGTCCCGAAGGTAGCTATTGATTAATTGGCAATTGACAGGCATGACATGAGAGGGTGACATTTTATTTTTACAATGTGGCTCATGATATGCTGTCCATGTTAACCTGAATGGCTCTACACCTGTGCATACACTGGCAGCATTAAGGAGACTCAATGGGTTTCAAAATGAATCCGTGAAGTCAGGGCAGCAAAGAGGTTGGTGGGGGTCATAAGACGAAGCAGAGGGAAGGTAGAAGGGGAGGGATTGATTGAGATACATTATATTAATGTATGAAATTCTCAATAAAATGTAATAAATATATATTATCACATTAAAAGATCTACTACATGCTGTACAGAGACCATCCATCTGCTTGGAGATTTTATATATACATATATTTACACACACACACACACACATATATATATCCATTCCTTAAAGCTTACCATATTGAGAGGACAACGAAAATACCAGAAAGTTAAGTTTTGAAAACTAACTAAAATCAATCTGTATTGATTATTGACCAACAGTATTCATTCTATAACAATTTTAACACATTGAAGTGACGTCTCTGTGTAGTGAAGAATCACTGTATATAGTGAAGAATCAGTTACACAGCTTTTGTTCCGTAAGTTGCTTTTGCTAGGCGTTTTGTTTCAGCAATGAGAAAGTAATTAATGCAGAGTGTAGGGTTGGAATTGTGTCCATGTAAGTGCAACTAACCCCCTCTAATGGTATTTAAGAACAAATCCAACATTTTCATCCATATATAGCTGTTCCACTTTTACCCAAAAAACGAGCATCACAAACAGAATGAGCAAATGTCTCTGAAACTGGTCTGAAAACAAACACAATCATTAATGATTGCTTGATAGCAGGAACTCTAGGCTGTATTTCTCGTTGCTCACTACAGAGATAACATTTTATGGACTATCTAAAAAATTTGAGACAATGGCCACAGATATTTTCCAGCACATGCTATTCCTCCAGGTCTTGTCATATTTGACAATCATAAAATTGACTTCCCAGACACTAGATATTGCCCACTAAAGTGCTTTTAGGTTTTTATGCCTCTTAGTGATTGCTTCTTCCGACTCTCACTCACTTACTGACTTCTCTCATCCCTTTATTTTTCTCTTTGCTTTCTTTCCATTCTTGCTGCATGTGAGAGAACTGTAACTACATAAATTGAATTTGGGAACAATATCTTACAATTTTAACTTGGTCTAAAAGAGCAAATTTCACCAAGAGCAAGAAGCTTTGATGCATTATTTTTATTAATTGAAGAATAAAATATTTTGTGATGTTATTTAAATATGATAGTCTTTTTATTATATATTTAATATATAATGTAAAGTATACATTTTATTTTATTAATATATATTATATTTTATTTTCATATATTATTGATTTATGTTTTATACTTTATTAAGTCACTTTATTACCTGCTTCTTTAATGTTTCAAAAAAACTAGTCTTGTAAATAATCTATCTACAAATTGAATGTCCTAAGAAATCCTTTAAAATTAGTTCAGACAAATAAAAGAAGTGACTGCATCTTTCATATTTGAGTTCATTATGGTGAGTGCCAGATCCATATCTGGTTTAGTTTATTTGTGTGGGAGACAAGGTCCCTGACATCAGTAGCTCTCTTTTCATTTCATTTGCCAATACCAATTGAGATTTCATGTTGACAGAACTTCAGAACTAACACTGAGTGAGACTGAACTGAACACGGGAGATGGAATTGAATTTACAAATGTTACTGCAGCTGTGTAAGGTCTATCATGACAACACACGCAAGAGTATGAAACTGTTACGGGCATCAGGAAGACCGATTAGAAGGGACTGTTGTTGCATGTGCGTACTTCCCTACTGCTGTCCCTCAGATCATCCTCACCACATTGGTCCCTTTGCAGGTGACTTGCTTACTAGTGCCACTTCATCCAGTCACAAAGCCGGTGGTCAGTGCAAGGGTATTCTTTCTGTAGTCAGGACTGAACATCATTCTCCCATCAGCCACTGCAAATGCTAGAGCTCGTTAACTTTCTTGAGCTCTTTCCTGATATTGAATTTCTCTCACAGGGTCTCCAAGGATGGCATGCTGTCTTACTCTTGTTAGTACCTCCCGCACAGTCCTGGTCCCTTCCAAGGGACTGTGTTACCTGGATCAGAAAATCCTTCTCCTCCTAATCCTTCGTTCAAGCCAGAGGATGTCATCATCAACACTGAAGTTTTTAAACTCTCAGTTAGCATCCCTACATGTCTTTTGAATAATATTTCTCTATAGCTTACTCAGTTAGCCATGAAAAGAGTAGGCACATGGCAACCCAGTGAAGATCGATCATTCAACCCCCCACATAATGATTAGAATCTTCTTATATCTGCATAGTAAAACTTAATATTCTCGTACCCCGTTATCACAAGGACTGGAGAGAGAGTTCAGAGCCTTGTGTATAGTATCAAAGCTCTCTTCTACTAAGCTGCATCTCCAGTTTGGCCTCTATTCTCATAAGCATTCATTCAAATTTATCTCAGACTCTGGCACTCCCTTACCCTTTGTTCCCCTGCTCTCCTGCTGGTAGCATCAGGGCCTGTTCATCTCATTTATGCTCATTTGTCAGGTATCTAACAATATCCTAGAATTGCTGAAATCCATTTTATTTTCAAAAAATGCAGGCCTCCTCAACTTAAATAGGCACCTGGGTTTTTGTTCATTGTATGCACTAAAATTGGCACCATTGATGCCAATATGAATTCATTCTACCTGTAGAGTTTTTTCCTTTTTTTTAAAAATCAGTTACTGCCTTTATTTGTTTCCAGTCTCCCAAGAAGAATCCTTAAGGGTCTACTTCAAACATTTTTAACCTACTTGCATTAGTCGCTCTCTCTCATCTGAAATGCTAGTTAATTGTGGAAAACAGGCACATTTATTTTAATTCCAAAATTAATGGTGTTAACGCTAAACAGTGGTTAGCAAATCTCAAGATAAAACTGTTTCCCTGCCTCTCTCTAATTAATTATGTCCTACAGTAGTTTTAGGAGAACAAGGGAAGCTCCTTTGAAAAGTCTGTTCATGCAACTACTTTGAACTGATCATCACACACACTTGAGTATTTAAAAATTTTAACACATCGGTAATATTTTTGTAACCACGGGTTTTTATTGTTTTAAGCTTTGGCTCCCCTTCATCAAGTAATTAAGTTTCAACCTAAATTTTTCCTTCAAAATCATTGCTTGTGGTGTTTATAAGATAGCTGAAAATTTTATGGAGTAAATAAGGGTTTATATTATCTTGGACACAGAATAAATGGAAGAGGAAGTGGTTGTATTCTGTAGCTATTAAAGGAGGGTTGTTCTAGCTTTGTTCATTTTTGGTTTTCTCCCTTTGATTGTATTTGTGGTGGTCGGTTGGTTTGGGTTGGAATTTGTTGCTGTTGCTGTTTTATTGTTGTTGGTTTTTGCGGGGGGTTGTTGTTGGTGGTGTTTCTGTTTTGTTTGTTTTGTTTTGGCCATTTTGGACAAGACCTCACCTTTGGAATCCAGGCTGCTGCCTTGAACTTCCTAACTTGTAATCCATGTGTTTACATTACACCTCCATGAGTACTATGATCATATACTGGGAGGCTTTCATGTTTCGAGTATTATTCAGGATTCTGGCTTAAATCAAGTTCTTGAAATATTACTCACAGCACAATCTTGTCTTTACACTATTGGTGGCTAGAAGAAAATAGAAATGAACACATAAAAGGTTGCGATGTTATGAATAAATTTATAATAAAATTATCAACTGAGCAACAAGAATAACAAAGGGGTAAAATAGTAAATGATGATAGTAAGTTAAAAGATCAAGTTAGAAATATCAAGCAAGCCATGTTATGATGACCTAAATTTCAATTATATCTATATCATACAATTAAATTATTTAAACAACCTAATTAAAGGAACAGATTATCAGAATAGATTTAAAAATTTCTTTGGAATACGTTTTTCTCTCCTTTTTGCCTAAGGTGGTGTCTGTCATCGATGATGAGGCATTTCTTGGAAACAACAAAAACGTGGATCTGGTTTTTTGGTCCAATCTGTTAGTTTATGTCTTTTTATTAGGAAACTGAAACCATTATTAGAGTTTTTTGAAGATGTTTGCTAATGTCTCTCATTTTGTTGATTTTTCTCGCTTTTCTAAACCCGTTTTTATTGTCTTCCTTATAGTTCTTATTTGTTCCCTATCTGAACTAGGGTTACAATTTCTGTAACCAAACAGCATGACCAAACAAGTTGAGGAAGAAAGGGGTTTATTTGTCTTACTTGAACATTGCAGTGCATCACTTAAGGAAGTCAGGGCAGGAACCTGGGAGCAGAATCTGATGCAGAGGCCATGGAGGAGTGATGCTTATTTGTTTTCCCCCTCTGGCTTGCTCAGCCTGTTTTCTTCCTTTCCCAATCCCTATTCACAGTGGCTGTCCACCCTATCAATAACTAATTAAGAAAATGCTTTTACAGGTTTTGCTGTTGAAAATATTTAATCGGGGGTTTCTATTCTGCCTTAGATCAGTAGGTTCTCAGATAAAAGACACCAGCTTTATATTTATGAGAAGCCTTTAGAGCACTAGAGCTGGGCAGATATTTAGCCTTTAAGGTATTGGTGTCTACTTCCCTATCAATAACCCGAGCTATACTTTGCCATGTTCTGCCTGGGTCTTGCTTACTCTAATTAGCCACCCCATATGGGCATATTTTCACGATTCACTTATTCCCATGGTGGCTTCTCCTCTTTCCACGTTCTCCCTCTCCTCTCATAACCTCCTGCTTCAGACTCCAAGCCTGGGAATGGAAATCTTGCCTATCTCTCTTCTGCCCAGCTATAGGCTGTAGGCCTCTTTATTGACCAATCAGGGATAACGTGGGGGCAAGATTACATAGCATCACTTGGTACATATGAGGATCTTCTGGTCCCTGAGGTAACCAGAGCCAGTATTTAGCGTTACAATACATGGCAACAGATTAAACCTCAACACATTTGCTTACAGCCCAGTTATGTAGAGGCCTGGTCTTAATTGATCTTCTCTTCTCAGATAACATTAGCCCGTGTCGAGTTGACTTAGATCTATCCACCACAGTCCCTTTGAGCTCTTGTGTGTGTTTAATTTCTTTTTTTTTTTTCCTCCTTTTTTATTTCTGATACTTTATATACATTTCCAATGTTTCCCCTTTTCTGAGTCTCCTCTTTGTATACCCCCCCATCTAGTATTGTTTCTAGTTTCCTCTGTACAACTAATTTAGTAGTCAAATTCCTTTCTGTGTCATGGTTTTGATCGGTGAAAGTTTTTATTTCTCCCGTGCTAATAGATCATGTTGATGGATACAATTGTCTAGGTCGACTGTTATCTTTTGAGACTTGAAATATATCTTTCCAGGTCCTTCTAGCTTTAGCGAACTTTGTCTAACAAACAGGTTTGTTCCAGTGGGCTGGCATTTATAGGTGACATGACTTTTTTCTTTTCCTCCTTCAGCTTTCAATACTCTTCCATTATTCGGCTTTTAAAGTTTTATCTCTATCATGGAGAATTTCTTTTCCAGTGTTATCTGTTTGGTTTTTTATGGACCTCCTGTACCTGGATAGGTATCCCTTTCTTTAATTTTGATTTTTTTCTCCCTCTGTGATTTTACTGAAGATATCTATAATGGGCCATTACTCTGAAATATACGCTTTGGAGGAGACATGTTATTTGGGTTTTTTATTGTTTTATATCTATGCTGAGATTGCCACATCTACAGTTAGCTGGTTTAGTGTCTTTAATTTTTGTCAAAGACATCTTTCTCCTAAAAGAGAGAGTTTTTAACTTTTTTGCTTTATGACATTGAGGAGAAAGCTAATACATAGCAGAGGTGACATCTCCATTTCCTCTGTTTGTCTGGGATTTAGGAATACAGCCTCTATTCTTGGTTTTTGGCTTGTCTGCCATAGTCTAGTTGCTTTAGTGCCTTGGTCAAAAAGGTTGGAATAAGTTTCTCCTGGCAGTGAAGACTGTCCCAGGTGTCAAGGCTAGATAGGGTAACTGGATGGTCCCAGTCAGACAATTGCCATTGTGATGGTTCTTTAAAGTGGTCAAGTGTGGTGATTAGGCAGTTCCTGAAGGAAAATCAGCTGGAATTTGAGAAAGCCCATAAGAGGGGAGAAGGACTCAGAAAACTTGCAGGTCCCTAGCAAACTGTCAATTGGATTTAAGTGACCTGAATGGATTGAGGCTGGAAAGGAAAGTCAGGTAGCCAGAAAAGCCTGGTTCTCTGAGTCACGTGTGATGGTTAAAGTTTTTTAATGATGCCTATATTCTAGAAGACAGACTTTCTATACATACATAATTAGTTTCACAGCATTGGAATGACTAAAGTAGAACTGTACAAATCAACATGGCTGACTCTAACCATAATCATGTTAGATAAATAAAAAGTCATTTGCAGAAGAGTACATGACACCATTTCTACAAATAGTGTAAGACAGATAATGATATTTGAGGCTATATCCATATGAAAAATCATAAAGTAAAACAAAATAACAGAGTCTGGCCCAGTGATGACTTCTGGGTGGGAAGAAGAAGGTGGTTTTGTCAGAGATCTCAGGGTGCTCAGTTGCATCTTGTTGGCATACTGTAAGTCTCCCAAGTTCAAGTTTCATTGTTTTGTTTCAGTGTGAGCTATGTTATTGTATAAATGAGTGTGAACATCTATTGCATGTATAATACTTAATTACTAGATAATACACTATGAAAAATGTATTTTAGACCAATATAAAGTTAAACTACAAAAGTTTGTTATCTGCACTTAAGGATTTTTGTTCTGAAGCTCTTACATTTATGCAGTAAAAGCAAAATTAGTTAAATTCGATCTTAATTGTGAACTTATTCCTAATTTACTAATCAGTTTTGTAAAATGTTATTGAAAAATAGATTTTATAATAGAAGGTTATGAGACTGTTGGGGGTATTTTCAGGACATAGGCACACTTCTTTGAATACTCTTCCCCTTTAGTCATGATAATTGAGAGAAGCATCATGATTAATTTTTTTTGTTGTTTTCCTTATTTTAAATAGGAGAAGACATTTTCGTTTGCTGCACACTGTTCCATTGGTGATCTTTAAACAGAACACCTTTTCAGAGATAAATTATTGGGTGATAAACATTCCATTCTACTTTCACTCTCTTTTCAACTCTTTGTTCATAATTACCACTCTTGGGGAAACAAACCTCTGTTCATTAATTATGTGCCTTCAGCAGTATTGTACCATCATTACAACTACTTGTGTGTAAAAGATCTTGTAAACAATGATTTAAAGGGGCAGCCCATGTTTGTATAGGTTTCAAGATTTTTGTTTTTACTGACTTATTCCACACTGGTTAAATTTTAATTGACCTGGAATGAACTTATATAATTTTCTCTAAGGGATATGTGACATTTTTCCTGTCACAAGTAAACATCTATTTTTTTTTCTGCCCAGGATAAAAATCAAGAACCAATTATTTCTGTAACATTGTAGTTTTTAGTAGTTTTGTAGCAATTTATGATAGAGTATTGATTGTATTATATGAACTGACTCAAAACATTAGCTAACTATCCAATTTCTCAAAATACTTGAGTCTTGTTACATATCATAAACTTATCAGAACAAACTGGAAAATCACCCACATAGAGTTTGCATTCCACTTTATGGAGAGCCAAGATGAAAATTATTTGTTTTCTAAAATCTAAAGTTTCAACTTTTGACAGATATCTATGAAATTAAGCAGCATTTAAAAACACCTAAGTATCCTGAATTATATCTCATGGAAATGGATTTAGAAACAGAGGTTTTTGGGTGGTCTTAAGGTATTATCAGAAAAAACTGTAAGTTAATAAGGAACAGAGGGTGTAGCTGAGGGACAGGCTGTGGTACAATAACTAGACTTCCATCAGCTGGGAAGAACCACCCACCATCTTGAAGAGAAGTTGGGGTGACTCAGATAAACTGACATGGGGGATATTCAATGTTTTATAAAGCTTATTTGCCAAATTCTGGGGTGGGTGCATGTGCCCCAGATGAGTTACAATATACTTTTCTTGCTAATTCAGATTAATTTTATCTTTGATGACTAGCCTCAGCCGTATACATGTGATGGGCTAAGGTTTTTCAGCTAATTAAGGAACTGAACAGAAGAATCAACAAAGCCTTACAGAGAAAATAAATGTATAAATATATAATATTAACATATCTTTAAATATTTATGATAGAAATTGGAAGAATCTTGCTAAATTGTAAGTTGTATATCGTGTATTTAAAGGTTTGTATTTCACACTAGAAAAGATAAGGCCTTTGCATTAGCCAGGCCATCTATGAGCAGGTGAAATTTAAAGTAATCTACCTTTTGTCCCATCATGCCATGGCATTGAAAATGAAACAGCAAGACATCAAGTGTACTGGAGTAAGGCCTTTTGTATAAGAAAGCACTCCTGGAAAACCCACTATTCCATTAATCATGGAATGGATTGTTCATTGCATAAGGATGGACAAACAATTATCTCACTTCCCAGAAATTGTACTGTGGAACACATTTCTTAAAAGGATAATTTGAGAGACATCATTTAAACTATATCAACCATTAACATGTCATTCTGCCTAAGATCTTTATCTAGTCTTGATTTACTAATTTAGCATAAGTTTTACTTTTATTCTGCAGGTCAAAAAGCATCTGTAGTCTATCTGGGAAAGATGAAAAATGATACCCACAAACTGACAGCTGGAATCTTGGGATATAAACTAGGGATGTTTGGATAAAAGCCATACTCAAAGGTGGGTCATTGAAGTAAATGAGTAAAATTTCAGGAGAAGGAGGTAAAGAAGGGAAATAAAGAAAGGATGAAATGAAGAAGGGAAGAAGGGAAGAAGGGAAGGAAAGGCAGCTGAGAGGAGAAAAGGCAGAAGGAAGGAAAGACAGACTGACAAAAAGAAGAGGGGAGAGAGCTTTAGGCATGAAACTGCAAAAGAGAATATATTCTGGAAGGCTCAGCTCCAAGCATGGAGAAGACAAACACTTCTGTTCTGCTACTTCTCTGCTTCTCATTCTTTGTAGGACCTAACCTCTGAGATGAACCATGATTCAGGTGTTCACTTGCACGCATGCTTAGAAGCTTATTCCCCAGGTGATTCTAGACTATTAATATCAAGTTGACAATTATCACTAACCAGAACACCTCTTGATTAAAGTTAAAAAAAATAAAAAATTAAACCAACCTAGATCCAGGTGGATTCACTGATTAATTCCACTAGACCTGTAATGAATCTCCAACAACAGTATTTATTAGATTATTGCACAAAATATTGTGCTATTTTAAGAAGCCAGTTGGATGAAGACACAACAATACAAATAATATCTAAGGCTTTCTAATGAACACTGATGAAAAAATCCTCAATAAAATGCTTGCAAGCATAATTCAGCAATGCAGTGAAAAGATCATTTACCATGACCAAGTTGGATTCATTACAGGAGACAGAGATAATTCAGGAATAAATGAAAAACAGCACATAAGTAGACAAAATACCAGAGATCACATAATCATCTCAATACATGCCAAAGGGATTCCAAAAATATGTGATATCCTTTCACGATAAAAACACAGATAGAACTAGGAACTGAACTGAAACATACTTTTAAAAAATAGAAGTAAACACTACTTTAGAAAACAAAGGCTTTAGGACCAGTTGACAGCATGGCGCTGATGAGGATTTTAGGTATAAATTAGCTAAAACAAGACTAAAGGTGATTGACACTCTATGTTGGTAAACAGAATACATTTTATTTACCTATAATTCCTTGAATTGGCTACAACCTCCTGACCTCATGTGACCTTCCTCCTCTCCCAGCGTTGGAATTAAGATATTATATTTTGTATCAAAATGTTTTGCCAAGGACCAGACTCAGTTTGGAGAGGTGTTCTGAGAAAAGCACTATCTGGGAGCAGCGAAAACAAATGACTAGAAGTCAAAACGTGGGTCCTAGCTGATGACCTATGTTCTATTCAAGACAGCTTTCTAGACTGCGTTTTCTCTGTTCTGCTTTTTCTGTAGATCTCTAGACGGCTCTCTATTTTCTGCTCAAGACAGTTCTCTAAGCAGTTCTCTCTTGCTATTCCAAAAATTCTCTGTGTACCTCATCTCTTGCAGATCATAAGCCCAGTCTTGTATTTTACATATCAATCCAGTCATTTACTCCCGGGATTCTTTTGATTATCCTGTCAGTCAGCATCCTGTGACTCCAGCTCCTTCATTTTTAGGAGACAGCAATTACACATTTTCTTTTAACATTGCATAAGAATTCAGAGATCTGTCTGCCTCTTTTAAGCACAGATTATAGATAAGCTAGTTGTGTGGGACCCTGTCCTGATATTACCATTTCTATCATGCCTGGGCCTAGCATTGCTCTATTCCAGGCTGACCCTGAACTCAGGAATCTGTCTGGCTTTGCTTGTTTTTTTTTTTTAAATATTTATTTATTTGTATATGAGTGATCTGTCTTCACACACACACAGAAGAGGGCATTGGATCCCATTATAGTTGGTTGTGAGCCATCATGTGGTTGCTGGGAATTGAACTCAGGACTTCTGGAAGAGCAGCCAGTGCACCTAACCCCTGAGTCATCTCTCCAGCCTTCTGGCTGCCTTTGTATCTGTAGGTCTTTGTATCTTTCTGACAAGCCAACTCATAGTGGAGCTGTTTTTGTTCCTTTAGAATAATTCAAATTGCATCTATATTTTGCATAGTTGAGGAATTTCTTAACTCATGTGTTTAGAGTCCTTTTCTACAGCCTTAATGGCTGCCCTGAAGGTCCCAGCATTTATCACTTCCCTGAGGCACTAGCCTCATTTCTCAGTTCCTGCTGATAAGTGTTGGCTATATCTATCAACTTTTTTGAACTTAATTATTTCTTCTTTTAACAGTGCCAGAACTAGCACTTCCCTTTAGCAAGGGAAGAGCATTAGATGTTAACATTGAAAAGACCAATTGTATTGCATTACATATCTCTATCCTAAATTTCAGTGTTTTCCTTGCTCTGGGTTAGAGAAGTGGCTGTGAATTCTTCTCTACAGTTGTGAATAAAATCTTTACCTAGATATAAAATCAACCCCTGTATATGATACTTGGGCTTTATATTCTGTGACTACGTGAGGTTAGTGTTTTGTTTTGTTTTGTTTTGTTTTGTTTTGTTTTGTTTTGTTATATAGCCGGGGATTTACAACTACAATTGGTCTTAAATCTGTGGTTCATCATGTTCATCTTACTGCTGTCCCTATTCAGTCCTTCAGTCATAGTTATTTGTTGCCTTAGTCCTCAAAATTGTGTCCTACTCCATAACTTTCCAAATAATTGATAGCAATTATCTTCTGTTTTAAAGATGTTACTGGTTAACAGTCCAAACACACGCTGGGAGTTCCAGCCTTCTAGGACCAGGCTGATAGGATCAGGTTTTTATTGCTATCACACCAGAGGGGATTTATTTCAGCACAACTCACTTAGGTGTCTGACCACTAAGGATAAGTTGCGGTATCATGCATTTTAGATAAAACTGGCAAGCAGTTAATTAAGAAATACCTTCTGGAACAGCATATGTGAGAGAACTATAACTAGATGAATAAAAGAGATATTCAGCCTTGCAATACAGTGAAGCCTCCCTCAAAATATCCCTGAGCGGTATTTGGATTTGACATGGTTCTTCTTTTACTTTCTACATCTAATTAGTCCTTGGATGTGGAATGTCTCAGAAATGGGCCAAAACTTTAGTTAAAACAGTTTTCTTTGGTAGAGAACAACTCATAAAAGGAAGGCATCTGTCGACCAGGAGCACACACTAGAGCAATGAATATTTCCTTCTCATCATCTACATGATCTACCAATGAAAACATTAAATAAATAGTGTTTCCAGTTGTCTTTAGATGAAAAAAAAACATGAGGTATAATAACTAGATTTGGGTGAGACAGCATTCTCTAAGATCTAGTTACCATTAAAAAAAGATCTGTACCTTGTTATGTAAGCCCCTGGGCAGTGCAGAGGGGAAATAATGAAGATAACAAAATGTGAGAGACATGACTCATCAGGCTACAGTCAGGACCTTCTGTATAGCTAAGCCATTTGCATACACTGAAGATCTCAGGATGCTTTCTTTTTCTTTTTATTGTTAGACTTTTTTCTGACAAATCTAATTCCTTGCACAATCATCTTGTCATCGTGCTGTTAAATCTCCTAATATGATGAGAAGTTATATGGAGATATTGTTCTATAATTATTACCAGTAAAAGCACAAAGTATTCAGAGAGAACATGGGAAGACAGTTAGCAAAGATGGAACACAAGTAGTTGCAGAGGATCACCATATCAGGCAAACAGATGGCGCCAAAGTGGCTTTACGTTTCACATGCAACTCACTTTCGTTTTCCTGTCAATCGCATTGGATGCTTCTGTTTAAGACTGCAGGGTTTTTTTTTCACTAAAGAATTCATTTGAGGTTGTTTGTTTGTTTGTTTGTTTGAAGACAGGGTTTCTCTGAGTAGCCCTGGCTGTCCTAGACCTCACTCTGTAGAGCAGGCTGGCCTTGAACTCAGAAATCCGCCTGTCTCTGCCTCCCAAGTGCTGGGATTAAAAGCGTGCGCCACCACTGCCCTGCTTTGAGTTTTATTTTACAGCAAGCTTTTAGATGCTTTCAGCAAGACTTTGATCTGATTAGCCTCTTTGTTCACTCTCAAAAGCAGAAGTCATTAGTTCATTTGTCAAACTCATTCTGGCCATCCCTCTGTCCCAGGTCATTATAGGAAACACTCATGGCAAAAGTGTGTTTAGCTCTCCACTGTGTGATAATTTTTTTCTATATCTTGACCTTTAAACTTGGAGCCTTTGGAGAATCCAAATCATTTTTTGTGTGGCGAGTATTAGCCTGCGTGCTGGATAAACTGAGCTCTATCATGAAAACTTTCATGTACTTAAAAAACAGGCTGATAACAACAGCCTTTCTATTTCTGCATGGGATTAATGTACGTGTTCAAGAACTCATTCACAGTGCAGAGTGATGTGGCGATGCAAGCCAACCTGACTAGCCTTCATGCTAGCTGGGTCGGCGACACTGTTCCACTGAATGAGAAACCAGAAGTACAGTAGCTTAGTTTTACTATTTCCATCACTTGCCTTAGTTCTTGTGTGTCAGCTCCTGGTTTCTATGAGTTAAAAGAAGGAAGGTATCCTTAGATGACCTCACGTAGTCACTTGAAGAGTCCGAAAATAATTTGGCACAAAAGAGTCCCTTTAAGGCTCTAAGAAACTCTCAGCACGTCTTCTAATCTTGCCAAGAAAAAGATACCTTCATCTTCTTATGACTAAGATTATTCTGGAGTGACCATACTACTTTAAGTCAAATGGACTTATCAAATGATGCATGCCTGAGGATCTGTCAAGAGCAATAATATCCCTTGCCTGGGGTGATGTCCATTTTCAAACTTCGGTTGGTTTCTAACTTTACTTTAAAGACAAAGCATATTTTGAATCATCAAAGGACGTATGAGATTAAAACTGAAAACGATTTTACATCATTTTTATCCTTTGGAGCTAAAATTAAAAAAAAAATAAGCATTTTATTTAAAGCCTCTTTAAAAGAAGGATAATGAAAGATTATCTAATATGATATAGATAAGGAGAGACAGCTTGAGGTTGCAATAAGATACATATATATAACAATTTCTTTTCAGAGATTAAAGGATTTTGCATGTAGCCTTGTTGTATAATCATCATGGAAGCTTTAATATGAAATAAATAAGTAACACAAATAAAAATTTGCTATCATAGTGAGATGGAACAGAATAAAAGGGGATATAAACTCATAACTAGAAAGTACTGAGCAGCAAGTAGGATACATGAAAATTACAGCAGCTGGATCAGGGACAAATAGAAAGCAAGGTAGTATTATTGTATTGTTTGCCCAGAAGCAACATACAAATAGAAACACATTTTCTAATTGGCAATAAGGGCAATGCAATGCCTTTTTACCAGAACTTTGGGTCTTTTTGAAAGGGGAAAGAAAAGATTTGCTAGTTGGATGTTTTTTTCCTCTACTTCTGACTATATATAGCCTCATAGGCTACCCATCCAAAAGAATGAAATAACAAAATACAAGATAAATGGAATCTTAATAATTCCCACAGAAAACAAGCTATAGATAGGATCCCAGTAAAAGAAAAAGCAAGGAGAATGATGTGGATAATTCAGTCTTTCTTATTTTTATTAAAAATAGATTCTTCTCTCATACAGTATCTCCCGACTGCAGTTTTCCCCCCTCTCACTCCCCAAGCTTGTCCCCACATTCCTTCTCCCCCACTGAATATATCCCAAATCACATACAGTAAAGAATACATACAGTAAGCATACATAGTTTTTTGGTATAGCAATTTTGTCATAACGGGAAAATAGAGAGAAGGTATTAAGTTTATTGCATGATGACTGCAATAAGACCCAAAGAAACACTATAGAATAAACTATTACATATGAGGCATTAAAAACTTTGAGTATTAAGGAAATAAAAATAAATCTCAGTTTAAGGAATGGATTGTTAATACCTATTTTGAGTTTTATATGTGTACTTATAATGTGAAGGAATATAGACATGGTTATTGTAACAGCATTGATAAAAATGAGATGATATTATAATTGTCCAGAGTATTGCATCAAGACCAGGTCTAGCCCATGTTTGAGCTCATGGGTAACTTTGAGAAGTTCTCACTGTGAGAGCTTCCTACTGTTCTTTCTCAGAGCCCCAACACTAGTATAATAAAAACCTCACCCTAGCTGCTGGACATTGTTGTCTACATCTACACTTGAAAATTTATCCCCCAGTCCTTACATAGTTCTGATGTATTTAGCTTTAAAATATCTGAATTTAGTTTTATTACTTTCCCTTTCTTATTGTGTACATGTGATTTAAGATCATCAACAGAACTTACAATAGTTAACATGCTTTTCTGCTAACAGATAGAGATAGATTATGGATGTTCTTGATCATGGATGCTCTTGGTTCTTCAGATGTGAGTGAGATAACAAAATGACTCTGAGGCCTGATAATTACGATTTGGTGACTTGATAGCTGACTCAGAGTTCCAAAATCCATGAAAGCACGGGACCCTGGGTTTAGATCCTCAGCATCCATACGAAAGGTGGGCATGCTGGTGTGACCCTGAAATTGCAGAACTGTGGAGGGACAGACAGGAAGATCCATTGCAAGATTCTATCTCAAAAATAGAGAGCAGCAAGTGAATATCTGGTTGATCTCTGACACACACACACACACACACACAATTTTTTTTTTTTGAGGAACATTATTTGTAAATGTTAGATTATTTTAGTTCTGAAGTTGTTTTTCCCTTGCCTTATAGCAAACAGTCTTTTCTTCTTATTTTATCATTAATTATTTTAGTTGAATGGGTTATTCCAGGTCATTTTCATTCTTTAGCCTCTGTTAATCAGTTCTGACCTAAATGGTCTGTGATTAAGGTCAATGGTGTATAGTAATTCTCTTCTGAGATTTTTGAGAGATCCCCTGTGAGACTATAACAAGCTAAAATAGTCTCTGGGTCTTCAAAATATATCTTAAAGAAGTTCAAGGAACTTGGAAACAGGTTTATGAATATCTTCTTTCTCCAGAAAAACATACCCAAGGCCAACTGAGCACTTTAGTGGTGGATGCCTGTGGCTAAATTTTGTAGGACCTTGAAATCAGGACTGGGTGTTTAAATGAAAGAAATTCAGTTCCACATTTCTTATCTAGGGGTAAGAAAGTTAATATATTGTGGACAAGGCACACAGCAGAGGGCATGAAGAAGGCAAGCAGCATTATTTTTGCAAGGTAGATCATTTTTTTCAAATAATTTTTTTAAACTTAAGCAATTCCATCCCACCTCCTGTGCATATTGATTTAATGTTAAGACAGACTTGTGACTTAGTTGGTACAAAGATTTTTGGAAGAAAGAATAGTAACAATGATAACTTTGCCTAGAAATTCTGACTGTGCATTTTTCTCCGAGTCTGCAAGACTCTTTCTCACTATCGGGGAAGACATCATTGAGCTTATTCTGAAGAAAACCATTGAGCTTCGGTGGTTTAATTTCTGTAAAATCTGACATGCTTTTTGAGCTTCTAAATTCTAATACTAAACAAAATGTCACCTATGTTTGAGTAACCAAAGTTTCTCCCCAAGAAACTTAAAACTGCAGTTACTGTAATGTACCCATGTAAAATTATGCAAGGATTACTATATATGAGCCAGATTACAGCTAGGAGACTTTTTCCAACTCTTGGCATAAACTAACATACAAAATAAAATCAGTAGCCACAAACATATATTTGTATTGAAATAATTCACACATGGAAACAATTGCTTACATTTTTATATCAAGTACTTAGATAAAATAAATCTATACTGCTGTTCATATATTTTAATAATTGCTTTGAAAATAAACTTAAACAATAAAGAAAATGTGTGTATTGTTATACATTTAGTAATATCCTACAGAAAGTCAAAATTGAGTTCTTAGAGGCCTAAACCTTAATGAAAGTGTAATCAGTTAAGATGAGGTTATTCCAGACAATGGTGTCATCTTTTTATCAGAAAAAAATTTTTATTAGTGTTTGAAGTGTAAGAAATGGTGCTGGTTATCCATACAGTTTCATTTTTTGGTTCTAAGAATGAGGAGGGCAGGTCTAAAGGTCACAGGCTATGCCCAAACAAGGAACAATACGCCTTGTTTTACAAAGAGCACTGCATCTCACAGACACCAATGTGACAAGAATCCAGGTATATTTTCTATATTTTTTCTTTAAAAGAAAGTTTAAAGCAAACAAAAAAGAGCTATCTAAAGTCTTCACTGTGCATTTAAATTGCAGGCGTTTAAGCTGGAAAATCTCTGAGTGAGTTCAAGCTTGGAGATTACCTGTTGCCTGAAAATACTTTATATTACCAAATATTTATTCATAAAAGTTGAGCTGAGGTTTGAGGATTTGAGGGCTTGTTTAATTCTTTCTTCTTCTTTTTGAGATTAAGATATGATTACATAATTTGCTCCTTCTCTTTTCTTTCTCCAAGTACATTTATGTGGGGGCACGTGGACCATGCCGCCAGACAAAAAAACAGGTGAAGCTGAGTGAGCTCAAACCCTATGTAACTCAGAATTGAGAATGGCAGGAGTGGGACCAGCTCCCTACCAAACTCTTCCTGCTCTGGAACATATAACCATGACACCCCACTGAGAGGATCCTGATGGTCAGGGGGAAAACGCCCCATACTAATAATAGAGCATCACTAGCTTCTCAAACTGATTCTGTGGAGAAGCGGTTACCCCTGGATCCCACGCTACGCCTCAGTGTTTATAAAGCCCCTATCCACATGGAATAAAGTGCACAAGGTATTTCACAAAGAGTCGTCTGAGAGCGGCTGTTTTACTGAGCTGTAACACTTTGGGGGAGAGTTTCTTCTCCCGAAGCATTCATCACTGGACCTTAGACTCGCCTGGCAGGCAGAGCTCACGCCCCTGCTGCCGCTGTCACCCGCTGCTGCCTCCACTACTGCCATCTCCCCTGCCACTGGCACTGACGCTGCCATGGTAGCAGGCAAGACCTGGGACCCCAGCTTCTTGCACTGGGCAGGCTTCCCTTCTGAGAGCTATAACACTTTTGTCACTTCCAGGTGGACCAGAAACCAAGGGAACCCCGGTTCAGTGGAAGATGACACATCTCTATATTCCTTGCTCTCATTCAATTTCATGGCCTCTTTTTTCATTAATCATTGTTCTATACACATAACACACACACACACACATATACACACACATATATACTCACACACATATATACATGTAATATCTCTAAATACATAAACACAAAGATGTCTCTAAATACATAAATATAACTTGGTAGTCTGAATAATCTTAATTTCGTCTACGTGTTCAGGGCTGACTATTACCTACTGGTGTGCTCTTCTCAAAGGAAGATTATTTCTCCTACTCTCAGTATTTCTTAGTTGCCGGCAGTTATTTTTTGTTTGTTTGTTTGTTTGTTTTGATTTGATTTGCTTTTCCCTAGCGTTTGAAGTCTCCTGATCTCTCCTCCATCCGTGTTAGCAGGTCTGTTGCTGTCATCCAGGTTCAGCTGATCCTTGGACAGTCATGTTCTTGAGACTCTATGGCTATAGCTTCTGGTATTCTTAGGAGATAAACTCAAATGCAATCTCCCTGTTCATCTGGCTCTTAGAATCTCTCCATGCCTTCCTCCATGAGGGTCCCTGAGTCTTAAGTAGGTGTGAGAGTGTTGCTGTATATATGGTGCTGTATATATATCAGCTGAGGCTGAATTCCACAATCCATATTTTTATTGATTGTAGTTTTCAATAATAGTTTTAATCTGATGCAAAGAGAAGTTTGAGGACTAAAATATATACATTTAAAAATATATATTTAATATATTTAATAAAATGTATTTATTATAATATTCATTTAATATACATGTGTATACATACATACACAATAATATAATATATAGTATACATTTAATATAATATACATATATAATATTATATATGTAATATATTTAATATAATACATTATATAAAATATACATTTAATACTACATATGTGTGTGGATTATATGTGTGCCTGCATGAGTTTATGTGCATCACATGCATGCAGGTGCCTACAGGAGACCAGAAAACAGCACCAGATATCCTGGAATTTGGTTACGAACATATATGATCCACTAGTTATGGGTGCTGGAACCTAAGCTGCATCTTCTACAAGATATGTTCTTTAAAGCTACAAGAAGAGACATAAATATAGAAACACAGGGGAGGCACACCAGGAAAACTTATAGGAATATCAACTCCAAGAATGCAGTGACAAACCAGCATGCTAAGGACTTCCAGAAAAGCACTAGAAAAAAAAAATGGGTCTAGGGCAGATTTCTTCTTGAAAGTTTTAGAGAAAGCCAGTCCTAATGACTTCAAGCTTTCAGAACTGTGGAAACATGAGTTTCTTTGCTGTGAGCCACTTAGTTCGTGCTACTTCATCACCATCTTTTTACTAAGGTAATAAATGCATGTCCTGATACAGCTGCTCCTCTCCAAGACCTTCAGACTTTAGGGAAGTTTCCCATATGGGTCTGATATCATGTCCCTTCACCTACAGAATTGCATTTACCTTATCGGTGTTCTGCTTATCTGCATCATCCATGAAAAAGAGAACTACAGGCAACGAGGGAATGATGAAAGCAGAAGAAAGCAGATCCCCAGGTAAGATCACACCCATTAGTTACTCAATATCAAGTGGTCAGCTCTGAAAACATGCATACAGGTAACAGTATGCACATGGAACAGGCTATATATACTAGAAATATATATAAATTATATACATATACGTATGTATTAATAATTTATGAGCAAAGGAGGCATGAGTTTGAAAGAGAACAAAGAAAAATAGATAATAGGATTTTGAGAGAAGAGAGAAATCTCAAAACTAAAAAGTAAGAATTAATTAATTATTGATGTAGCTACAAAAAATTTGTTTGCTTCATGTTTAAGATGATTTCTTTTTAAATATAGAGTAACCAGCTGAAGATTTTCCCCTTTGGCATTAGGTACTGCAAATGTTCAACTTCTCATCACATTATTACTGATTTTTTTTTTTAAAGTCTGCCAGGTCGCATACACCATCAGATGTGGGGCCCCCGGCACCATTGCCGGGTCTGTGTTCAATCAGAGATAATGCACCTAGCCCTCAAGAGACTGTAGGATCCAGGGAGTTTAGAGGTCAGGTTGGTGGGGGTGGGGGTAGGATATCCTCATGGAGACAGAGGTGGGGAGGAGGTATGAGATGTGGAATGGTCAGAGGTGGATGGGGGGGATAAAATCTGGAGTGTAAAAATAAAAATAAATAAATAATTTTTTTAAAAAGAGAAAGAAAGAAAGAAAGAAAGAAAGAAAGAAAGAAAGAAAGAAAGAAAGAAAGAAAGAAAGAAAGAGGCAAAGGAACAAAGAAAGAAAGAAAAGGCTGCCAGCTCTTATGTCTGTTTTTCTGAACAAAATGTTCTGCTTTACTTTGCTTTTGACAATATTATTCTTTTTTTATTTTTTTTGATACTTTATTTACATTTCCAATGTGTCCCCCTTTCCAGGTCGCCACTTTGGAAACTCCCTATCCCCTGCCCCCTCCCCTTGCCTCTGTGAGGGTATTCCCCTACCAGCCCACCTGCCCACCCACTCCCTTTTCCCACCTTGACATTCCCCTTTACTGGGGCCTCTAACACCCTCAGGCCCAAGGGCCTCTCCTCCCCCTGATGGCCAACAAGGCTCTCCTCTGCCACATATGTGGCCCGAACCATGGGTCCCTCCATGTGTATTCTTTGGTTGGTGATCCAGTCTCCGGGAGGACTTGGGGGGGGGGGGGGTCAGGCCAGTTGATGCTGTTGCTCCCTCCATGGGGCTGCAAACTCCCTCAGCTCCTTCAGTTCCTTCTCCAACTCTTCCATCCGGGACCTCATGCCCAGTCCAACGGTGGCTGTGAAGTGAAACTTGGGTATTCCGAACTTTTGGGAATATCCACTTATCAGTGAGTACATACCATGTTCATTCTTTTGTGACTGAGTTACCTTGCTCAGGATGATATTTTCAAGTTCCATCCATTTGCCTGCAAATTTCATGAAGTCATTGTTTTTAATAGCTGAGTAGTACTCCATTGTGTAAATTTAGCAACTTGTCACAACTAAGTATGTGAGAAATTTCACAGTGTCCCACCACTAGATAAATACCTGCAGGGAACCAATGACTGTTGAGAGATGGGGAGTCAGCCTCCCCCAGGGACAGGTCTCCCCCTAGATGTCCCAGTCCTAAACGGTCAGCATGACTACACACATAAGCTACACTAAAAGGACTAGGTGTGTGTGCGCACGCGCGTGTCCATGCCCATGTGTGTGTTTGTGTGCGTGCATTTAAAAATAACAAAGAAAAAGACAAATTTGAGTAGGGTAGAGTACATGGGAAGGGTAGGAAGGAAAAGAGGGTTGAGAAGGATGCAAGTACAGTCTTCATGTATAAAATTGTCAAATAATATCATTTTAATTTAAAAGGAAGAATATAGGGAATAGAAGCAGATATTAGAAAGCCATATGTTAAAAATAACAGCTAATCCAGAAAGTTCCCAAGCCAGCATACCACAGAAACACTTGCCACATCCATGTTTATTACAGCCCTTTTCACAACAGCAAAGAAGCAGAATCAGGCTACAGACCTATCAACACCTGAATCAGTGAAGAGAGTGTGGTATACAGATTCACTATGGCAGGTCCTATTCAATGTTACCTGCACTGGATCCAGAATTAACAAGGAAATAACAGACATATTTAGGGAGTATTAAGTGAGGGAAAACAATAGATAAATTCTGCATGCCTTAGCAGAATGAAATGGGAGAAACAAGAAAGCTAAGGGCACTGGGATTCCTCTTTCTCACTCCTAGGACCTCTATAGTGTGCACTGCTCTGCCTATACCTACACAGTGACACACACACACACACACACACACACACACACACACACACACACACACACACACTCATGCTATAATGGCCTGAACCTCCAACTGTGAGAGAAATATGTGATTCCTACTCCAAATTGTTTCTGTGAGCTGTTTAGTCACAGAAAGGAAAAAGAAAAAAACCATGCAAGCGCAATGGACTTTTCCTTATAAAGAACAGGCAGACTTTGGTTTTAAGAAAGTGGTTGGAACGGGAGAGCAATACATGAAGTGAAATAAGCTGAGAGCGCACAGACTAATACCATGTACCGTTTCTCATACATGGGATCTAGGCATGGGAACAGAAAGAAAAGGAATGAAAATAGCAGGAAATATGAAAGAATAAAGGAAGTAAATATGAGCAACATAAATTATATTAATGTATAAAATATCATAAGGAAGCTCCCATCTTGAATATTAATTAAGGTAAATAAGTTATGAAAAAACAAATATATTAGAACTGCACAACACCTATTACAATGTATCCAAAAAAATAGATATCTGCTCATATGAATGACAGAACCCTCAAAAAATGAAACCAATATATATGTTAGCTTCTACAGATTACAACAATATGTATGTTAACTTCTAACAAATTAAATTGTGAAAATAAAATTTTAAATATTTCTTTTGAAATTAACAAATAGAGACGGTGAATTAAAACCAAACTAGCTGTGACCTAAAGAGTGGACAGAAAACATTGGTGAACCAAAATGAAGGCCGCAGAGGGGTGTGGCACAGGTCCTGTAGCCTGAGCTTGCACAGGCTGAGGCTCACCTCAGGAAGGGGAATAGAAGGAGGTCCAAATGTCCAGACATTCTCCAAAATAATTGAAAAGAAACAACTTACAACTCAAGGAAGTCCGGTGAATAGTCAAGCTATACATTCATAAAATAGCCAATTTGTAGAAACAAAAACACAGGGGAGGGCAAGATTACAGTGTTATAAGTCAAAGGATCCATGCCACCATGTGGGTGAGCGGGCACAGGCCATCTCTGAATGTGCTGATGAGAAATGAGATCCCGGATCTCGTACCAGCACTTCATCATTCAACATTTGTAACATTTACCAAGTTGGCAAGAATGTGAACATATGTGAGCTCTTATATACCCCTGTGAGAACATAACAGTTAACAATTCAGATAAAATATGCAGTGTCTGTAAATCTAAATCTGTGCATATCTTGTAAGTTGGTAATTGGACTTCTCATTACATACTCATGGTATTCTTTCATCCATATACACAAGAGTCATAGAAAAGTATTCTCATTGAAAAAGGTACTTGGGACATGTAGATAGGAACTTAGATGAGATGGTTAAAAGCTTATTGAGTTCAGTAGCAGTTTTCAGGGTTTTTTGTTTGTTTGCTTGCTTGCTTGCAGAGCCAGGCCTACACACAAGCAACAATGTCTAAGGGTGCTTGTTTCTATCTACTCTGTTCTGGTTGTTTAACGACATGGAAAAGAGAAAATAATTGCTAAGGGCTTGGGGAACTAAAGCAAGCTATATCACCTTTATTGATACAAAATGATTGATTGGTGATGTTATGAATCAGATTGTCTTTATTTTTATTTTATTTAATCTTTTATTTTTACAGTCCAGATTTTATCCCCTTCCCCGTCCACCCTCTGACTGTTCCCCATTCCATACCTTTTCCCCAGCCCCCTGTCTCCACGAGGATGTCCCCACCCATCTCCACCCAACCCCATTCACCCCATCAGACCTCTCCATTCCCTGGGGCCTCCAGTCTCTTGAGGGTTAGGTGCATCATCTCTGATTGAACCCAGACCCAGCAGTCCTCTTCTGTATAAGTGTTGGGGGCCTCATATCAGCTTGTGTATGCTGCCTGGTTGGTGGTCCAGTGTCTGAGAGATCCCAGGGGTCCAGGTTAGTTGAAACTGTTGGTCCTCCTACAGGGTCACTCTCCTTCTCAGCTTCTTTTAGCTTTTCCCTAATTCAACCACAGGGGTCAGCAACTTCTGTCCATTGGTTGAGTGTAAATACCTACATCTGACTCTTCAGCTGTTTGTTGGATCTTTCAGAGGGCAGTCATGATAGCCCATTTTGTGAGCACTCTATAGCCTCAGTAATAATGTCAGGCCTTGGGGCCTCCCCTTGAGCTGGATCCCACTTTGGGCCTATCACTGGATCTCTGTTTCCTCAGGCTCTTCTCCATTTTTGTCCCTGCAGTTCTTTCAGACAGGAACAATTATGGGTCAGAGTTTTGACTGTGGGATGGCAACCCCATCCTTCACATGATGTCCCATCTTTCTGCTGGAGGTGGGCTCTACAAGTTCCCTTGCCCGCTGTAGGGCATTTCACCAAAGGTCCCTCCCTTTGACTCCTGAGAGTCTGTCACCTCCCAGGTCTCTGGTACATTCTGGAGCCCTCCCTTCCACCTCCTACCTCCCAAGGTTGGCTGTTTCCATTCTTTCTACTGGCCCTCAGGGCTTCAGTCCTTTTCCCCCACCCAATACCTGATCATGTTCCCCTCTTCTCCAGCATAAGATGTGATGCCAATCTGGAATAGGTACAGTGATATTGTTAGAGCCATGACTATCTTTATTAAACTCAGAATAGTCATTCCTACCAAGTAAACAGATCTTCACCAGCTATTCTCACAACCAGCTTGGTTGGCTCATTCAGATGTATGAAAGCAAAAGAACCTTGGCCAACGATAGCAACCTGTTTGAGATATTTGAACTTCTGAACCTATAGTGTTCCTCAGATTGAATTCACTTTTGACCAATAATATAATGAATGTTTCTGGTATAGATAAGGGTGTAGGAAAGGAGAATAAGATCTCCATAATGAATGACAAGCACTGCTTAAACAAGGAGGATACTGAGCACATGGTCCCAGTGGCTGAGAAGTTCAAATTTAAGATGAGAAGCAGAAGACAAAAATATCAGCCAAGAATTCACTGGAGTCCTGTGACTTCTACATGTGCGCAAAGGATGAAGAGAGAAATTCAAGGCAAGTCGATGATTAGGACCAACAAGGCTGTTGACAAGTGTGATGAGATCATCACTTAGCTACATAAGAATCTAGCTGCCCAGAAGGAAGAACTTGACCAAATGTAGGAAGAACTGGAGAAAGCCTACACATGCAGCATTACCAGGTTGTACCAGAATTCCAGTAGCATGCCAGGAGGGAATATTTGTCTTTCCTTGCCAGGGACCACATTCCTCTGGTGGTATAATGCCAGGGCACATCATTGAAGAGGTTGATGAAGTCAAACCAAGTAGAGATTTAGCATTTTTGTACAGGAAAACATCTGAAAGAAGCCAGTTTAGCAAGTTTTAAGTTGAGCTGTTAAGGTAGGTTTTGGGGTCATTCTCAATTCATTTTTTAAGATTTATTTGTTTATTTCATGTATATGGGTACACCGTCACTGTCATTCTCAATACTTGAACAGAAAATAGCATTGCCCTTTTTAAACAATGGTAAAATATCAGCTTAATAGACTTTTAATGGTCCACTTTGATGTTTCCTTACATCAAATATATGATATTTTAAATTATTTCTTTAAAATCTGCAGTAATTCATATAATAATAAAGATGTAAAAGGGGAAAATTAGTTATTAAGTATATAATTGTCTTGTTAATTGGCTCCAAGATACATCAAAGTGTGTATTTATATGGCAAAGTGATGTTGATGAAGAAAACATTGTATCTACAGAGGCAGAGCAATGGGATTTTTCTTGAGGGTTCCCAAAAACGATTATTGTAAGAGGTAAATCCACAGTCTGAATTATGCAGATTCTTTTGGGCTTCAAAGAGAGCCATGAATACTTATGAGCAACGAGCACTGTCAGAAAGCTGATACATTGGGATATTGTACAGCACTGTATAGTGCGGCTATTTTTCCAAGTTGTCATAATGCCAATAAACATATTCTTATATATAATTATCTTCAAATAAACAGTTCATTTCTTAGGAGTTTTATATAAATGGAATTACAAATGCTCTAATAAATGTGTTCATAAAGAGGCAAGTTAACCCTGAGCACTGGAATTATCTTCTTCCTTAACTTCAAGAACATATTAGCAGGCCTGTTAGCAAAGTGTTTACTCTTTTTGATGGGATGATTGGCTCCCAGTCTCATCTGTCTCTGAAATTCATGTCCCTCATTCCACTTTTATTAGAGCTGTCCTAAAGACAACCTTCTCTATATCTCACGAAGGGTTCTATGTTGCTTTTCCTCACATACTACGCTCATGTTATCAATTTATCCTAACGGTCTGACAATCCACACATGAATCTAACACAGTAATACTCTATAGTTATTAAAACACCAAATGCCAAATTATTTGATATTGGGATGGATTATCATGTTTCTTTGGTTATGACTAACCACTTTGGTTATGGGTAGACAGCCAAGCTTCATTTGCTTTATAAAAATTTTACAGGTTTATAAAAATGGCATCCTTGTACAGCACTGGTACTTTGTGTTATTTATAGCCTCAAATGATCCATGAATTGAATATACATTTAATTTTCGAAAAGCTCATACATTGAAAAACTAGCTTCTGCACTAGTAATTTGAAGTGAAGAATTTAATTTCTTGAGGCAGTGGAGGTGATTAAGGAGATAAAGTGCTTTTTCCCAAATATGAGGACCTGAGTTTTATCTCCAGCACCAATATAAAGCCAAATGTGGCTCTGTTTTTATATAATGCTCATGCCAGGTAGGTAGAGGCACGAGGATCTCTGGGGCAAGTTGGCCTGACAGTCTTGACAAGTCAATGAGCTCAGATTCAGTGAGAGACTATCTCAATTCTAAGGTAGAAAGTGATGCAAAAGAGATTTGAAGTTGATCACTGGTTTACACACACACATACACACACACACACACACAGAGAGAGAGAGAAAGAGAGAGAGAGAGAGAGAGAGAGAGAGAGAGAGAGAGAGAGAGAGATGCATACCCACACAACCCTGTGCTCATACATCCCTCTGAAAAGCACACCTAGTAATTTGTTCACTGTCAAGGACTCCAGCCTGCATTCAGCTGCACCCACAACCTTCTCTGAACCATGCTTAACTATCAGACTTAGACTCCATTCACAGTCTATTTATATCTGAATTGTAGAGTGAAAAGGTTTATCCAGCCTGAACTCATTTTGGATGCCTATGTAATAAGACCAACTGTTTCTTTCTTCAAAGTGAACTTTTGATAAAACTTTTCTATTTTCCATCATATGCATAGTTTGATATGCATATGATTAAAATCTGATGAATCATAGAAAGATATATGAAAAGTAAAGAAGTGTTTATATAACATAAATCTGTCAATCAAAATAAGAAACAGCCAAACTATTTGCCTATTAATCAGAATCCTTCTCTTGAACCTTATATAAAAATATAAAAAAATGCTGAGAGAGTTACTGGGGCCCTTGAGTACCACCAGCACTTATGTGACCCACTGTCAATATTGCCAAGGTATCTTTTTTCTGTCTAAGTGTTTTATTTGTTTGTTTGTTTGTTTGGAAATTTACTTTATTTACATTTCAAATATTTTCCCCTTTCCAGGTCTCCCATTCGGAAACCCCCTATCTCATCCCCCTCCCCCTCCTTCTATGAGGGTGCTCCCCTAACCACTCATCCACTCCAGTCTTCCCCCCCCCCCAGCATTCCCCTACACTGGGACATCAAACACCTCCAGGCCCAAGGGCCTCTCCTCCCACTGATGGCCGACAAGGCCCTCCTCTGCCACATAAGCAGCCAGCACCATGGATCCGTCCATGTGTATTCTTTGGTTGGTGGTCCAGTCTCTGGGAACTCCGGGGCTCTGGCCAGTTGACACGGTTGCTCCCTCCATGAGGTTGCAAACCCCCACAGCTCTTTCAGTCCCTTCTCCAACTCCTCCATCCAGGACCCCCACTCCGTCCAATGGTTGGCTGTGAGCATCCACCTCTGTATTTGTCAGGCTCTGCCTAAGCCTTTCAGGAGACAGCTTATCATGCTTCCATCAGCTATAACTTCCAGCATCCACAATAATGTCCTGGTTTGGTGGCTGTATAAGGGATATATTCCCAGGTGGGGCAGTCTCTGGATGGCCTTTCCTTTGGTCTCTGCTCTACACTTTGTCTCCATATTTCCTCTTATGAGTATTTTGTTCACCCTTCTAAGAAACAGAGAGTTAGGAAACAGGCTGCACTTGTGCAAATCAGTGAGCTAGTAAGTTGGCTCTGATGCATTAAGTCCCTGGCCCAATAATACAAGTCACTATGTTGCACATGAAGTTCTCAAGATTCCTATTGTAACTGGCATTTCCAGCCAGTGTTGAAGAGAAAGCTAAAATTCAGAAAATCAGATAGCCTTCTAAACAGATTAGTGACTGCAAGTTGTATACATCACATTCTATTGGCAAAGTATATTCATATGACCATAGCAGTGACTGAGAAGGTAGCCCTTAGCCATCTAGGTAGATCCAATTGATGAAACCTTACTGTTTGCTGTTAGTGCAGTTAAGTTATATTGTGACAATAGTCTGTGCTTAAGCAAGAGATTTCAAAGCACAGATTGTTATTCCTTAGCTATGCTCCAGGTTTCAAAGGAAGCAGTTGGAGCCCTCATTTCTTTCTCTGATCTTACTTCAAAATCCTGGATGCTACCTAGATTGATGCCAGACACTTGACTATAGAGCATTCATATATTCATATACACTGATAAAGATTCATATGAAGTCACACACGTAAATAATAACCAACTGATATGGTATGTACCAATAGTGATGCTTAACACTTCCATAAATTTTAATTGGCAATTTTTTTAAAAAATTGCATTGATCAGACCATGTTATGAGAGACCCAGCAACCAGTAAGAGACCATGAAGTACAGATTTCCGTTATAGTGAGAATAAAGAAAGCTGCCAGCATTCAGTGATAAGCAATGACCTTTATACCACTCTTAAGATAGGTGAAGGTTATAGTGGTCATTAATCCTCACTGCCAACTGGACCAGAATTATGATCACCCAGGAGACACAATTATGGAAACTTCTATGAGGGTCTTTCTAGAGAGGTTATAGAAGAGAAGGAAGAATCACCATGAGTATTGGTGACTATAAAGAGGAGGAAAAAAGTAGATAAGCACTAGCATGTGTCACCCTCTGTTTCCTCGCTGTGAATTCAATGTGATCAGCCATCTATCTTCCCACCATGTCTTCTCCACCAAGATGGGCAGTGTCCCCATAAAATATGAGTCAGCATATGCCTATGTTTAAGTTGCTTTTTTGTCAGATATTTGGTCACAACCATGAGAAAAGAACCGACTACAAATAGATTTGGATATACCAAATATGACAGAAGCCTTGACCAACCAGTTGGAAAACTACAGTTGGGAAGCAGTTTCCCCACAGGAAATTAACTTCACGTTCAAATGTATGATGGCCATTTATTGACCTAAACCGAGGAGCATAATCTTACCTACCTGTTCACAGTGTATGATTCATAAGTAAGCATATAACAGAAACTCTTCTAATCAGCATAACATACGAAGTTTTATTTTTAAGAAGAGAAAATTTCTGAGTAGATATTAAATAGTTAAAATGCAAGTCTGATGTGATTTAGCAACTCAGGTGGGAGCTAATGTTCGTCATGCCTACATTGTTGTTGTCTACTGAGAAAGTTCGTCTCTTCATCACTTTGGTTATTATTTGATGTAAATGTGAATCTATATCAATGTACATGTATACATGAGTGTTCTACAGTCAAGTATCTGGCATAGATCTAGTAGTATCCAGGATTTGAGGTAAGATTAGAAAAAATAAAAACAATGTAACCTTGACAAATATTAGCTCCTACCTGAGTTGTTATATTAAATTAGACTTGCATTTTAACTATTTAACATGATGGATGTATCCATAATATTTTAATGCTGACACCATGAACTCCTAAGTTGATTAACTATTAAGTAAGCTTATTAAAGTTTCACAAAGATTGCCTTCATAAAACCACAGTAGAACAAGGATTTATAAGCCCAAGTGCAGAAATCATACTCACAAAGGAATTTATCTGGAAACTATGCTTAAAATTACGTGCCAGAATATGCCAGGACCCTATGTTTACCCTGTACTTCAAGGCTGGTTTTGCCTTAAAGTAAACAATGACCAAAAAAAAAAAGTTTGAAATTCTTGGGGTATAGACAACAAAAGAACAGAACAGCAATAACAAAAACAAAAAATACACAAAACGGAAATTGGCAAAATTGTATAAGGCTGTGCAATGAACTCTGTACTAAAAATAGTCCAGTTGGAGACAAAGAATCAAGCAAACAATAGACACCTCCACTAATGTCTACATGCTAATGTGTGTAAGGAGGCATCAAAGACTTACTTTTGTCACTCAGTTTAAGACAAGAAGCCATACAGAATCAAAGCATCTGAAGGAGACCACAACTCTAGACAGAATTAAGAACCTGAGGAGCCATGGCCTTGGGGCATGATGCAATTTGCAAGGGAGGAGGATGCAGTAGTTCAAAACTTTTAACTTGATCTTCAAAATAAGTCAGGATGACCTTGAAATCAAAACTGCGATGAGTAGTGTGGTTTTACATCCTGTCTTTTGAGGGTCAAAACAGAGTAGCAGATGCTTTCCATTCGTGTGCTGAGGAGCTTTAAATTCAGCAGTCATTAACGTCATATACATCTGCACTGCAGAGACGAAAAGGATGCTTTAAGCAAGCCAGACCAGGAGTCAGGAATCGTAATATTTACTACAATTTTGAAATTAATTCAGAAAGGAACTATGTCAGAGAGCATAGTACAGGAGTGCCATTAGTTCTGTGCAGCTATGAAGGGCAATAATGAACTGAATGCCTAATTAATCCTTTAATATCTATCTTATGCTCAATATCTTCTTTAGCTACTCTGGAAATCTGAGTCAATACACTGTCAGTTGTATGTAGCACTCAAGCTTACAAATTCTGCTCTCAGATACATTCCTTGTAAAAGTCTTGTGCAGTAGGATTGACAGGTAATATGATGACCTTATCACTGGTGAGGAAATGGAGGTAATGAGATTAAGGGCAAACCAAATATCACTCTGTGAATAAAAGGCTGGAAAAATCCTAATGTCTAATTCTCTTCATATTGTGACTAAAGATATGTAAACTGCATGCCAATCTATGTATCTACTTCTTTTAAAGATAGATACAGATAGATATCAAAATGCGTTTTATTGTCACAGAAAGAATAAGGGATGACAGAGGATAAGAGTTCAAGAACCAAAATGGAGTCATCCAAATAATGTTTAAGGTGAAGGCAATTTCATTCAGACAGGGCAGCTTGGAGCACATCTATGCTGTCATTTTTGGGAAGGTGATCTACAATCTGACGGAAGTAAACCAGAGCCATAAATTACAATGTGTAAGCTTCAGAGAGTCTTAAAAATACAATACTAACCAAAGATTGAGCCACAGGGCTCACAAATACTGTTTCCAACATGGAAAAAGTAGTCCAGAGCCAAATGACAGAGACAGGAGACCGTCAAATGTGAAGAACATTGACAAAGACAGTCTCCCCAGAATCAGTATAAGGCACTCTGGTCCACTGTTTCTTTCCCCGGATGCTGGAGAGGAAAGCAAAGCAGAGGAAACTGATTTTGAAAATTAGAAAAGAAAAAAAAAATAAGGAAGAATAATTTAGAAGAATATACACAACTGAATTCAGAATAACTGGGGGAACTGAAGTCTAGGGAAACAGTCTTCTAACAATACAACTCTGTCTCAGCAAAGAAGCATAAAGTAATAAGACAAGAGATAAAATTACATGAAAATCAAGACATAGCAATGGTGACCAGCTTCAGCACATTCAAGATTTTCAAGTATCCAAGAGAATGTTGCATGCTGCAGCATACTTCAAGCTCTGGATGCTGTCTGAGATCAGCAAGCTACTGTTCAATCCAGCCTCTGAAAACTGACTAATAGCAAACAGCAGCATGACACTGCACAATCCAAGCTCTAGACACTGGGGTTCAGACCCCTGACAAGTCAATGAGCCTCCTCTTCAGTCAATTTTTCCCTTCCTTTTGGTACTCCGAATGGTAGCCCCTCCTGACCTCGGCTGCCCTCTGGAACACTCATTTAGCTTGCTCACCACCTACCCCTTACTCGCCATCCTCATTCTTCCCCTCTCTTATTTGTTCCTACAACCCATGCACAGCAAGTCCTGGGAGCAGGTACACCTGCCAGCCTTTGGCTCTAGAAAGTAGATTGTCACTACTGAAACCAGTCTCTAGACACTAAGAGCAGCATGCTATTGCTCAAACCAGGGTCAAGACTCTACCTGGGAGCTACATTCTATGGCATCCTACAGGCACTGGACCCAGAGAGTGGCATACTCTGGCTCAGTCCAGAGGTAGACACTTAGAGCAGTATGTTACTACTCAAGTAGGGCTCTGCTTAATTAGGGAGATAAGGAGATTCAATACATAAGTAATTCATCTCTGAGCTACAGAAGTGAAGTCTCTTGGTTTTCTAACTCTTTTCTGGTCCCATTTGTCTGATTTTCACTTGCTTTCCTCTCATTTATTGTAGTTCATGAGGATAGAGATTTCAACCCATTGATGTGATCTATGGGCCTTGGTAATGCAGAACTTCAGGAAAGCAGGGGGCAGAGCAGAATAAAGTTATTCGCTTTGAAGTAGCCAGGAAATAGAGATATACACATACAAGATGGAATCAAAGACAAGATTTCATAAAAGTCACACGCACACCCAGCGACCTGCGTCTTTCAGACAGGCTGAAGTCCTAAATTTTCTACCACTTTCCAAAATAATGTCAGTTGCTGGGGGCCAGTCTTTCATTAGAAGAGCCAGCATGTAGAGCATATTTCATGTTGGAACCATGGTCCAAGGATACTTGCATTTACCCAACTGTCTATAAGATAAATGCTACATGGCTGCACTTCTTAACTATAATGAATACTATTTTTATACTTGTATTTGATTTGAGGAATTAACATCTCAACATGAGTTAGAAATCTTAGATTTAGTAACACACCAGGACTTTTACTACTCGCCATAACTTCACATTTTCCATACAATGTGTGGTGGGACTCATTATCACCACTCTAGTCTAGTCACAGCTCTGTACTTCAAAGAATAAAACCTCACATCATGTACCCTGCAAGGACAGCAAGCCGTCTCAGAGATGGAATCTGAAAGCACTAAGAGCAGAAGTTCTTCTTTACTCAGTACAGTAGTGGCAGCTGAGGAGATGGCTCATTGAATGAGACAGTGACAAAGGCAGAGCACTTTGGAGACACTGCAGAAGACTGAGCTGACAGAGGTGGGGGAAGGTGTATCTGAAAAATCTCAGCAAAGGGATGGCTTAGCTATGGATTCTTCTGGTTTTCACTCTCTCCACTTCCTACCAACACTTTTAATACTCCATCTACTGATGCTACATCTGACCAGATGCTGGAACTCCAAATCAAAAGGAACAAATATTAAATCAAGTCAGCCAAATAAAGCATGGTCCTTCTAGGCATTCAGCTATGCTCAACACATGCACCCACTGCAATCTCACATGGCTAAACCTGGACAGTTTTTCCCCTGAGAAAACCTGTGAATATGTATTTCATGTTTTGTATTGAATTTTTGGAGTTTGAAGTCAATTAAATTTTATTTTGAAATGTATTGAAGAAAAGGTTTCTGTTTATGACATGTAGCTCTTAAGCCTGACAATTTGTCTTCTGGACAAAATTCTAATTTATAATATAAAATCCTATCCATTCCAAGGATTATGTGTTAAGAGAACAATTTCTTTTTTAATGGATCTTATTGTGGTCATTGTGGAGCCTTACACTCTGTTGGCTTTTGTACAACAGACTACTTCTTAGAAATAAAGTCAACTTGAATTATTATTGCTCAATGGGATTTGTTTAAAGAGTGATGTGTGGCCTATAATCATCTATACCACTAGTCATTTGAAATCATTTTTATTTCTACAGAATTGTGTTATGAAATTAGCTTTAGAATGTTTTAGTAAAATTACCACCCTACCAAAAACATCCCAAAGATATTTTAAATGCATTCAACTTTTTAAAATATTCTAAGCCATTGTTAGTTTAGCTAGCAGTTAAATGAAAGGAGATTAAAATATATAACATTCATTGTTTTAGAGTTTCTATGGCTGTGAAAAAAACACCATGACCAAAGATATACAAAGAGGAAAGTGTTTATTGCAGTTTGCAACTCTCAGTCCATACTCCATGACCAAGGGAAATAAGGACAAGTACTCAGGCCTAGGAAGCCTAAGGTAGAAGTTGATATAAAAACCTTGGAGGAGTGCTGCTTGTTATTTTTCTCCTCATAGCTTGTTTACCCTGCCATCTTAGCCCATCCAGTACCACTTCTCCAGTGATGGCATGGTCCCAAGTGAGCTGTCACACCTACAACAACCATCAATAAAGAAAAAGCAACCATAGGCTTGCCCAATTTACTGGGGCCATTTTCTCAATTGAGGTTTCCTCTTTCCAAAGGACTTTACCTTGTGTCAAGTTGACATAAAACTAGGCAGGTTCACAATGATATTATCATTGCCCACTGATAATCGAGTAAAGATAAAACACTAAAGCAATCCCATTAGTCAAGAAGGTTGGACACTGAAGGAACACAATTTATGCAGTTGTGATGTAAGAGATTTACAGAGAGCATTTTAGGTCTTATTCAGAGTGACTTGTTTCTGAGGCTGAAATATTGTTCCATTAATCAGTGAATGAATTAAGAATAACTGTGAAGGACTACTGTTTATTTTGTTGACTTATTACTTAGACTCTGTTCATTCATTTTTCACATGCCTCATAAATCAGATGGATATACTTAGGCATAAAATGTTTGTTCTTCTGTTACTGAAGCATCTCTTTAAAGGGTTGAACATAAAATTAAGCAAGTGCTTTTAAAGAATGAAAACCTACCACACCAAGTTGATTGCGAGAGCATTTGTGCTCAATCTCCCTCATGCTGTCATCCCTTAACACAGTTCCTCATGTTATGCTGACCCCAACCATGAGATTATTTTATTGTAACTCTATAACTCTAATATTGGTGCTGCTATATAGTGTAATGTAAATATCTGATATACAGGATATATGGTATGCATTCTCCGAAAGGTTCACCACTCATAGGTTGAGACCCTGCTGGTCTACATGATTGTCACAGACTAATATTAGCACAGTAGCATTGCCTGCATACAGTGTTGCAGTCTGTATTAGTTATATGTTATATGCCTATAATAATAGGTAGTTGTTATGTTAGACTGTGTATTAGTTATAGGTTTTGTTGCTGTGATCAAACACCTGTCAAGAAGTGACTTCTAGTAGGGAGTGTTCATTTTGTCTGGAAAGCCATTGCAATAAGGTCATGAGCCAGCTGGTCACATTACATCCACAGTCAGGTCAGAAAGAAGAGAGAGATGGGTGCTGATGCTCAGATGTTGTTCACAAGGTCATGTGTTACAGCACCCCAGACCATGGAATGGGGCCACCACAGATGAGTAGTTCTTCCTGATTTTAATTACCCCAATTTAGAAACCTCCTCACAGAAACATCCAGAGATTCACCTCCTGGGTTATTCTCTATCCTATCAAGTTGACAATATTAAACCTCAGAGTCCAAAAAAATTAATTTGTATTAAGAATGTCTGATTTTAGAATCCAGAACTACAATGAAAATACCAAAGTGCACTCACAGCATGAACATAATTTTCCTAACTATTGCTGTAGTGAAGGTGAGAGCAGTAGATTTCTCCCAATGACATTTTCTTCCCTTTCATTAAAAATGATGTTGTATTTGACAATATCATCATGAAGAATAAATGCTCTGCTCCCAAAGGACCTTACAGCATAGTGTGAACACATAGTTGGGACCTGGACAACGGTGTGCAGTTCTAAGTGGTTTGTGCAATTTTGAGCCTTGCCATTAAAATTCTTCTCTTTTAAACATCTTATTACAGACGAGGGTAAGAGGAATCTAGAAGTGATCCTAGAGAGTTATATGATAAAGATACACAATAAAATGGAGTCCAAGGTACAATGTCATACCTGTGTTACCCTGGGTTTGGTTATGGCCAGGCCCATTATAAAAGACACACATCACACACACACACACACACACACAATTGTATATATGAATGTGTGTGTGTATATATATATATATATATATATATATATATATATATATATATATATATATATATATATATATAATTTTTCAGGTCATTATAGCATTAAAGTCTCTAGTATAGAATGTGAACATCATAATGAAATTTGTTCCTAACAAGATTAAGAATAGGTAGTAATCCTTCAGGTGCAACAATACAGAAATTGCAATTAGAGAAATGAATGTCTCTTCCATTGTGGAAAATGATATTGGATGACCATCTGAGAAGTTATGGGAAATCAGAATGCATGCTTCTGAGTTTGAAGTACTAGGAGAAACTGTGAGGGAGATGAAAAGGGGCGAATCAAAATACTGACACATATTGGTTGTTTCTTAACATATTGAGCAGAATTTAGTAAGAGCTATTAAGACTAGTGCTTGCACGTGTGCATAATCAAATTCAAAAGAACCTATTTAATTTTTTTCTCAGCCTCAGCCTGAAATCCAAGGATATGTTGAAAGTATTTGGAAAGTCAATTGAAGTAACTACAAAAAGTGATCATTGAAAGATAATTTTGTACCAGCTACCATGCCTGCCCTCACCAGGGCTGTATTGATATCTGTGGCCCATGGTAACCATGGAGAGCAACATGGATATCTGTGGTCTGTTTTGCTGCTGGGGCCCATATTGATCTGAGTGGCTTGTGCTCAAACTGTGGCCATTTTGATATCTGGGGTCCAGGTTTTATCTAAGAGCCTTTTGTGGGTCTGTGGTTCTACTTCAGGTAGGCAGTCCTGTTTGTGCTGGTGCCAGAAACTGTGTGGAGGCCCATGATCTGTGAAGATCAAGAAAGCTACTTTTTTTGTGACCTGGACAACTGGATGACTGAAAATGCACAGTTGAGAGGGATGGACATAGAAGGCTTCTGTGACAATCTTTACCACAACCTGAACTCCCCCACCCCTCAAAAAAAGGAACAGCCTAGACAGGAAGCCACTGAAGAGGACTCTTAAAGTGTGTTATGGGAATGCTGAAGTGTATCTCTCTACAACTGATGTCTTATGGCAAGGGTACAGGAGAAGAAGGACTCAGTTCTACTTAAGTGGCAGGCCAGTGAGAGTTTAACCATGCCCCAGTGAATATGAATATATATAACACAAATTGGACTTTTTTATTATTATATTGCTTTTCACTCTGGGGGGTCACAAGGGTGGGACTTGGCAGATATGGAAGGACTTGGAAGTAAGTGCAGTCAGGATGCATGATGTGAAGTTTCCATGCCTTTTCATTGCTCCCCTCATTTTGCTAGTCCTCCTCCCTCTACCCTATAATCTTCCCATACCCTACCCTCACTGCCTTCTATCACTAGTATTGCCTCTTTCTAGTTCTATGTTATATAATTTCTTTTCCCCCCCTTCACTAAGTACCACCTCTTGATGGTCTCTGACTGCTTTCTACATGTACTCCAAGCTGAACACAAACTAGAGATTTGGAGCTAGGTTCTACATGTAATGTAAACACGAAGCATCTGTCTTGCTATGCCTGGGTTATCTCATTCAATATGAACTTTTTTTCCAGTTCCATCCATTTACCTGAAAATTTCCGTTTTTCATTATCCCTTAATGCTTGATGGCACTTGATGTATAGATGTGCCATGCTTTCACTTCCAGTCAACATTTGATGGGCATTTGGTTTGATTCCCATCTTCAGGTTATTATGAATAGATTTACAATATATATGGATAATCAAGTATCTCTGTGGTAGATTATAGAGTCCTTTGGATACGTGCGTAGAAACGGAACAGCTTGGCTATATCTTAGGCATCTATCTCTACATTGTTTTCCACAGTGGTTGCAATGGTCTGCACGCCCACCAACATAAGATAAGGATTTTTTTTCTTATATCCTTCTCAGCCATGTAATTTCCTGATGAAAGTCATTCTGATGTGGTGAGATGGAATCTCAAGGTAGTTTTAATTTGCATTTCCATGATGGCTAAGGTTGTTAAATATTTTTAAGTGTATATGACCTATTCATATATCTTCTCTTGATAAATCTTTGTTCATATATGTAATCCATTTTTGATTAGGTTATTTGTCTTCTTGCTGTATTACTTTTTGAATTCTTTACATATTACAGATATTAATAGATATATTGCTAGCAAAGATTTCTTCCAGTTGTCTAGGCTGCTTCTCTATTGTGTTGGCTGTTTCCTTTGGTTTGTACTAGCTTTAGTTTCATGAGGTCCCATTTGTTCATGGTTAGCTTTATTTTCCGTTGACCAGAGTTTATTCAGAAAGTTCTGATCTGTGCTGGGATGTTTTAGCACATCTTCTTTTCTACCATTTTCAGAATTCCCCTTTTTACCTTAAGACCTTTGATTTATTTGGAGAGTGAGGCAGAGCCATTGCAATCATGAAATCACAGCAGCATCAGTTGTCTGCACAGGTCTGCACAAGAATGATCTAATCAACACTCCGGCATAAAGCAGTGAAGGGGCTCAGGGGCAGTATGCTAACTGCTTTGGTATTTTTCATTGACGGATTCTGGTAGAAAGAGAAACACTGATTTCAGTTGTATATCTACTGATGAATGACCCTACCAGGTGACAATGGAGAATTCCAACCCAGCATTCACACAGGTGTCCCTTTTAAAACTATGTATGACAGAGAGTAAAACCAAAAGTCATGAATCTTTAAGAGACTAATAGTAAAGATTGGGATGCCAGGAGATAAAAGGATGTGGTAGAGAGACTAACCAGAACGGCTGTGTGCATGTGCACATGCATGTGTGTATGCATGTGTGTGTCTGTGTGTGTGCATGTGTGTGTCTGTGTGTGTGCATGTGTGTGAGTGCAAAATTGTTAAACAAAAAATGTTAACCTATGAAAACATTTAACATAACAATCTATATGGTCAAGCAATGCTATATCTACACAGATACTCAGGAAACTAATAATATATGCCCACACAACCTTGTCTAAAATTGTACACATGACACTGTTTGTAATAGTAGAGAACCGACGAATGAATAAGAATATATGGGCATACCTGAACAGAGAAACAAGCGCATAAGCTAACGATTCGTGAGATTAAATTAAGTGAAGACATCAGTCATAAAAAGCTAATATTTTATCAGATGTCAAAACTTAGCATCAATGTTTAGATGAAAAACTCACATTCTTCATGAACTGAATATTAGATACAGCAGAAATTGATTTCATACAGTTCTGGAGGCTGAGAAGTCCCTAGGCAAGACAAGCAGCTTTGCTTTCTTTTGCAAGCCTATTTCCTACATGATATATGGTACTTCTTGGCCTGGGACTCAGGAGCAAACTTCTGTACCTGGCCATGTTCACAGCTTTGGCTTTTCATATTATATGCATTTTGTTCAGGAATTCATTACTGTTGTCCTTGAATCCCTTTCTTTTAAATCTCCCACCATTTGGTTATACAACACTACATGGTCAACCATGCTCACAACCCTGAGACACGCTAACACTGCACTGCATGGTCAACCATGCTCACAACCCTGAGACACGCTAACACTGCACTGCATGGTCAACCATGCTCACAACCCTGAGACACGCTAACACTGCACTGCGGTTTCTATCTCTCATTTGCCCAGATGTATGATGTCTAGTTTCAGGTGGCACCTAAGAAGGAAAGGTATTAAATTACCATAATGACTGATACCTTGAAATGAACTTTAAATGCTTTAAATTAACGACTTCTCTCTCTAGCTAAATAAGCTGCAGAACATTACTAAATGAAATGTAAAAAATATATATATTTTTCTCTAATCAAAGACTTTTCCAAGTTACACAATATCCCCAAATAATAAAAATTATCTCAAATATTGAATCAAACCAATGCACAAGCTGGATGTTATATAAGGCAAGAATTACTCAGAGCAAATATTGGTTTGATTAATTATAATATTCTTAAACTAATTTATGTAGTGGAAGTTCTGACTTTGAGATTTCAAATCAAATAGTTCATTTTCATATAAATATTATGAATGACAAGAACTTCTTATATTGGATAAGGGCAGTTGACAAGGTATAGCCAGAAAGAGTTCAGCTTGGGTTTTGGGGGGTTTTTTTGCAAACTAAAACAAAAGTGGTTTATGATCTTCAAGTTACTTCTAGATATTGGGCGTTCTTCCTGTTGGCTTTGCCTCAAAGCAAAGCCTCAACGCCCAATATTCTATGAAGAAAACAGCAGTCAATAAACACTAGCTCTTATTTTTATTACCAGTTACATACATATCTGACCACGACTTTCGCTTTAGTAATAATATTTATACTTAAAATTATTGGGTAGTATAGAGTGTATAGAATCAACTAAAAAATAAAATTCATACAAAAGCTGCGTGAGAGAAAACCTTTTGCTTCCTTGATTCATTTTTAATGCAGGTGTATTTGCTGCCCTCTGGCGGCTATGGCTGACAGCAGCACCATCACTAAGAGAAAACAAGTGTAAAAATTGCTTCTATCATAACCTTTGAAAACATTTATCAAGCAGGCTTAAGTGACAATCAGAGGAGCTGTTAGAAATAAGTAATTACGTCTTTATATTTGATTATGAGAAGCAGCATAGTTCTGCCAGATAAAATGATGACTAAATTTTTATGCACTTAAAATTATTCATCTGGGAAATTTTCAAACAAGAATCAAGAGATTTTTTCATAAAACTATGTAACTTTTTTCTATTATTTAAGGCTTCCCAGCCTGAATTTTGTAAAAGCACTACAATTTAATCAGTGCCTTAACTTATTGTTTCCTTGCGTGTCTGGCTAAAGCTAGGGTCTACTTTAGGGATTCCTATGACAGCCTTAACTTATAGCATCATCATCATCTTTGTTAGGGTGTACAATCCAGCATGATAGTAGTCCTCAATGTTTCTATAATATTTTGGACCTAATTGTATCTTCCCCCAAACATAGCATTTTACAATATGTCAAATCCATCACATTCAGTTATTTTAAACAAAAATAAAGCAGAAAGTCCATAATACTCTGGAGTTCAGACTTGTGAACTGATTTAAAATCATTGAAAGTGGCTTTAGGCTAATATTAAAGCTGAATAATAGGACAAACCTAATTTTCTATTGGAAATATTTTCTCACTTAAGATGTATCTCTCATGACATTTCTGATAGTATCTTTTTGACATGCTGAGGCAGTTTTTTGTTTAATTTAAAGCATTAGTCTGCTGCACTGAGCCTTACAAAGGTTCTAGTCTTCCATTTTGTTTTCTCAACTGAAATTCTTGAGGAAGTCAGTTTCGTGCTAAAATCTCAGCAACCTTCAAAACTTGTTCATAGATAGCATCTAAACTTTGTCCTTGTGTTTCTTATTGTTTTCTTTCCCTACTTAATGATTCACGCAAGCCATGTGCTTAAAAATCTCATCAACGATGAATTAGTTGGATGCTTCTTGTGTATCTATAACTCAACCCAGTATTTTACTTCTTTCTGAATTAAAACATTGCAACTGTTAGCTTATTATGTGTTATGACACACAAACATACATGAACACATACACATGCATATATAAACATTTATGTGGTGTATACATGTAGTATGTATTTTTTTAAATCTGTATAACATTTTAGTAATTCATTCCTTTTCACCTCTGGCTCCTTTTCAATCTGGACTAGTACGGGAGACTCATTAGTAATCAGTAGATGGCAGTAGAATCTACAACGCAGCATCCTGTGCTAAATTATACAACAAAGACAGACACTGTTTTTACTTTGCTTGCTGGAGCATTCAGGCTGGCTCCATGATTCTCACACGAAAAGACCTCTGTAGAACTGCCATTCTGGGGAGATGCCCAGTCAACTGGGTGAGGAACATGAGGGGGTGCCAGTTGAAAGTTTCTCTTACTAAACTTACCCCATTTTACATCCTGTTTATCAAAACTGCTTTTGGGAATAGGCCGGCTTAGTTATGGAAGGTGTTATCTTTATCTAGTATGCAATGCAGGAAACCACAATTGTCCTATTCAAGATTTACATCTATGTAGTTACTGAGAGAGCAATACACTTTCAACATGGCTTACTGGTAAAACGGAGCTCATATGGGTCTCAAAAACTGGTGTGTCATAGAACACAGCCAGGGGCCTTTAGCAGCCCCCAGGGGAAAACTCGAGACAGAGTCCAAACACCAGAACAATTTCAAGCTGACCCTGCATATGGTTCATTGTTTAATGGTAAACTTGTACCTAGAAAAAAATAGCAACTACAGAAACAAGTTTTTGCTTGTGCTCTCTAGCATGCATTATTAATTTGGTAATTTGCACTTCTTTATATCTACTAACTCACCGAATAAAGCATCTTTGAGGAACTTGGAAGCATTTCTGTAAAAAGTGAATCAGAAGGGAATAAAAAGAAGTGTTGAAATCTAATGCATGGTAGCTAAAGCTAGGGGCAGAGAGGCATAGGTTTCATTTTAGCCTTAATAAGAGTGGAATAGGGGAATATGTAATGTTTTTGTCCAAATGAAAAACAGGTGTGTGTGTGTGTGTGTGTGTGTGTGTGTGTGTGTGTGTGTGTGTCCATACACTTGTGGAGGTTAAAGAATAGACTATAAAAGGAATTACCAATTGTTGCTAGCCCGTATGAAAGACACAAACTAGGTATTTTTTCAATCTTTTATTCAAGTTTTATTTTAAGCGATGTTAATTATAGCGTTTGAAGGGGAGGAGCTAATGCCACACAAAATGGAAGACTCTATAAGGTACCCATTAAACTGCTAAAAAATAAAATAGAGGTGTGGCTATAGGAGGAGTTAGTTTACATCCCTAATATTGGGGCCACAATCACCTTCCCAGCTCAGAGCTGGAGGATCCAGAAACTATTTCATACTCTGATACAATGGCAAAAAAATTAAAAAAAAAAAAAAAGGAATTAAGAAGGAGGAGGAGGGAGAAGGAAGGAAGGAAGGAAGGAAGGAAGGAAGGAAGGAAGGAAGGAAGGAAGGAAGGAAGGAAGGAAGGAAGGAAGGAGGGAGGGAAGGAAAGAAGGAGGGAAGGAAGGAAGGAAAGCCCCACACCTCAACACAAGGATGAATTGAGTCCTGAGTGAACAACTGCATCATTCCTACACTCTCCACCCTAAAGACTACTTTTGGTGTAAACAAGTAACAGATGGGCTAGGATGGGAACAGGGCATGATGGGAACAGGACATGACTATCTGTCTAAAATATCCCTTTCACAGAGGTGTGTACATGCCTCCCAGTAAATAGGATTGGGACGTCAGGGTTCGATGCTCGGGAAGTCATAATTTCATCAGGGGACTGGATACAGATTTACAAAAGCCCACTCATTCTCACCTTCCACTTGCAGCCTGGCATCTCTAGAGGGGCTCCTCCCCAACCCATGCCTACAGCTTAAAAGGACCATTTCCGGAATGGAGTTTCTGCTGTACTTAATATGGTAAACACCTTAAAGCCGAGTCGAGGTCTAACGTGGTATTTATCAGTTTTCAAATCGCCAACATACAACATTGAAAGGTACACGAAATGCTGAAGGTTGCTATGCTGCAAAATAGTTTAAAATTAATACAATATTCATTTATGCTTGAAATTCCAGTCCTAGACTAAAGCTTGTAGCCGCCTTCATTGACTTTCTTGTGATCCAGCAGAACTGACAGCATCAGTATGATACCTGGTTTTAGGGTCTAAGTGTACCCTAAGCCAATCAGGCTGGAGTTGTTCACTTTGACCAACAAGCAGGCATCAAAGTCGACCTGATATGTGGCTGCTATTTCTAAAGCGAGTGTTACTGTTTCCTTCAATCCAGGCAAGATTGACAGTAGTGTCCAACTTCTGGTAAATGGGCTAGTATTCTTCTGTCTTATAGCCAACTGCGAAGTTGCTCTGGATTGCTCAGGACTTTGAAGTCTCAACATTCGCCTGGTAGCCAGCCAGCCAACCCCAATAGCCAAACACCAGATTGCCCTGAATCGAGGGTCCAGCGATGTCAAAGTCCACAGCACAACCCAGATTGATATGCTCCCTCTTGTCTTGATTTTAGCACCCCCTCCCCCACAGTGTTAGGCGAGAAAGATGAATCAAAGGTCAGCTTCAGTCCATGCACAAGCTGGTCTTCCACAGTGATCTCGATGCCCAGGGTGTTGTCTGTCTATTTACTTTTCTGTAAATGTTAGTCTATACTCAGTCCGTCTGTACTTGGTTTCCGGACTTCCATTCACTTCGGTGGCCTCCGTGTTAGCAAAGCCTGAGCTGATAAATTCCAATCCATTCTCAGACTTCGTTTTCAAATGAAGTTTTACTAAGTCAAAGCCCTTGGTGAAGACATCCCTGGAGGATTTGCCAAGATCAGCGAATGTGGGGGGCACAGCCATTTTCTCATGAGGTGGTGAGGGCAGGAGCAGAAGCAGGTAGAGCGGGCAGGGGTTGCAGAGAGGAGGTTGGTAGCATAGTGAATGGTCAATCTAGGTAGTTTATTTCCAAGCTGTAAACCTAGATTGGGCAGGTTTTAGAGCTACAATAATTTACGCCCCAGCCATATGTTCCTTGTTACTTGCTATTTCTCCTGGCCTGGGTTCATGGTCCATATCCTCTCATGGCTGCTTCCTTCTTTGATCTCCTATCTTCTCCACATTCTCTACCTGCAACCCCCTGCCAGATAACTGAAAATCCGCCTACCTCTAGGTACTGTCCAATCACAGGCTTTAGCCTTTATTGACCAATTGACTTGGAGAGGAAGATTACGTAGCATCATTTGGTATGTGTGAGGATGTCCTGGTCTCTGAGAATACCCTCACTGGGGTCAACCAGATCTTGGGGGCCAGTATTTACCATCTGAATATATGGGAGCACCAGACCAACCCATCCACCAAATGTGTTGTGAGAGTAAACTCCGGTTGTCAATTTTTTACAGCAGTTGTCCTTACCCCTGAGACACCTCTCTGGCCCTCACCACCTTTCTTTAAAGAGAAAGAGAAAAAAAAATGTAATCACATTTGACAGTTGACTCAAGGTTTCCAAACACCAAAACTGGAGACAATGGGTATTCTGCCTTTATTCTAGGAATGTCCAAAATTCTAAAAATGTAAGAGTAAAATAAAATTGTTCTCCCTGAAAAGACTTGTAGATACTGGTCAGTTATTGTAAAATAACACCTTTATTCTGTCTAATTTTTTTTTTATCATCCTACTATGAATTTCATGTAAACCTTGCTCCCTTCCTCTCAGTATTAGACTGAACTGGGGAAGGCCCTCAGCTCTCCCTAAAGGATGAGGTAAATCTATTCCAGTTTAAAAAAACAAAATGTAACAAATCTCCCTAAGAATGTCTTTGATGTACTGGTTTACTTTAAAATGAACCACAGCCTAATCCCTATTTATGAAAAATCAGCAGTTTTTAGATCTTATAACAGAAGAGAGAATGGCACTGAGTAGCCTAGTGTTTGTCCATCCTTAAAGCTGTAAGACTGCACATAGACCTGCAAAGATGCGTAAATATACTATATACGTGATGCTTGCTCATCTGCCACCTTATGTGAAAGAAACTTAGAAATTTAAACTTGAGAAGAGTGTTGGTGAATCACATATGAAGAATGAGTGAGAAATCTTAAACATGACTCTTTAAATAGGAATATAAAAAGAAAATTTGTTTTATAAGGCATTAGTAATTTTTCCATAGGTTTCAAAACAGATACTACAATGTTATTATCTATTTTTAAAACCTACTAATATATTTAAATATATATATGTATGTTCCAGAAATATCAATTTATGATTTTAACATGGTAATAATTATTCTTTTTATTGTATATCTTAAGAACAGTAGAAGAAAGTTTTTAATATTTCCTAGACACATTATTGCTTATTTTCTTATATAACTATTACTAAGAATAATTCTGTCACATGATGAGCAGTATCTCAGAAGCTCTTAATAAATTCCATTTCTATGAAAAGAGCTAGAGTGGATTCTTTTATTTAAAACTAAGATTAACTTGATCTATTTCATCTGCCAGCCATCCCTGTGGACTAACTTCACAGAGCTTCCACACGTCCAGAAGCTGCAGTGTCAGAATGAACTAGGAGGCTGCCAAGAGACCTGTGGATCACAGACAGCATAGCATCCTTCTCAATGTTCTACTTCAATGCTGAAAATACTTCCAGGTCTACCCCTTTCCACGCTTCTCTGTATTTAAGATACTGGCATCAGCTACGCATTGTAACAGTGCTGAGTGTGTTAAACTTCACTTTTGTACAATATTTTTTAAATCAGATGTTGATTCCAGAAATGCTTTGGGGTTAATGTATTTAATGTTTATCTTGGGCATCAATGAAGTGACACTATTAATAAGTCAATGGACAACTCTGAAAGGATGCTCTAGCTATGTGACAATGTTGAAGGTTTAAGATTATGACTGCACACTTTGGCATTGTGGAACAGTCACTGATACCATTAACCGCAAACAGTTACAAATACCTGTTTCATGATATTATTACTAACGATTATGTCTAACACTAAGTGGCTGTCTTTGTGCTGAGGACCCTGTTCTGACTGCTATATGGACTTCAATTTATGAATTGAAATTATTTACTAGATCTGTCTTTAAATCTAACATAAAACCAATCATTAATTAAGTAAATACTATCTAAAATCATTTTTGAGTTTGCACAGTAGTGAGTGTGTGTGTGGGGGGGGGGGTGGGGGTGTGGGGGTGTGGGTGTGGGTGTGGGTGGGTGTTGACACAGGAATTCTAAATGGTCTGGAGTCCTGGATCTCATCAAATAGTCTAGGTGGTCTGGTTAAAGACCCTCAGTGATCTGGCTGTCTCTGATTTCCCAATATTGACATGAATGCTACCACAAGAAGAATTTTTTTTTTCACATAGGTCCTGGGACTCAAAATCAGGTCTTCATGTGTGAAGGCTAAGCACTGCACTGACTAGGCAATCTTCCCAACCACTGGCTGTGCTTTTTACAGTTGTAGAAGTGATTATATTTTTATGGAAACAGTTTTTTCAATTTATTTCTCCTTTCTTTTGTTTGTTTCCTGAATATAGCCCATGCTTTGTGGTGTTATCAAGTCTTCTTTTATCATGTGAGTTCTCCAGACATCTTCAATAATACATACAAGTGTACCTATCTGAGGATGTGGTGTGTTCCTTCTGAAGCTCTGTATAGTCCCCACCAGAAGTGAAATCTGATTGAGGCACATAAAATTAAATATCTATAGAAACCTACAACCTGCCTTTGGTGGGATTGACCTGAAGCATAGCCTGTTCCCAATATCAAAAAGCCTGAAGATAACTTTAACAAGTTTCATCAGTTAGTATCAATTATCCTCCTTCAAAGTTTATGTGTTGAAAGTTTGTGGCCAGACTGAAGAACTATTGAGAGATGGTGGAACTTAGGAGATGGAGCCTAATGGAAGGAAGCTGGGTAATTGGGGATAATTCCTTAAAGAAACAGGAGCTCTCAGCCACTTCGCAACTTTCCTTTCCTGAATTACTCTGACCCATAAGCACCCTTAGCTATGATGTTCTCTCTGTTCACAGGCACAAGCAGTGGGATTAAGGCATTATGATCTGATGTAACGGTTCCTTCTTTTAAATGGATTTTCTTGATTATTTTGTCACAGCGGCCTTCTTTACATAATTGATTTTACCTAGTGCATTTCCCGCCCACTATAAATTATTAAATGAAGCAGCCCATAAACTCTAAGCAAATGAGTGTATGCATAGAAAATGCTCTCAAACATATTATAAAGATGATACCATTATCATCCATATTAACCAATTTCCATAATAGCTTTATTCATTATTAATTTCTTTGCTGTTAATATAGGTGTGGATTTTTCTGGAGGGCAGTGGCAACAGGCAATGCCAAATGAAAACACTGACTTTTGAAGAAAAAAATCAGTTATATATTTAATAAAATAATTTGCTTAATAGATAACTCAAAATGAGCACATTAACTGTTAGAAGACAAAAAGAGACATTTAGTTATGTGCAAATAACCAGAGAGAGAGAGAGAGAGAGAGAGAGAGAGAGAGAGAGAGAGAGAGAGAGAGAGAGAGAGAGCGCCAAGTGACATTACCCAAGATGCGGCTACAGAAATCCCTCTTCTTCCTTCTGTATCATGTCCCGCCCTTCTTCAGAAAAGTACAAACTATGTCTGCACAAATAACCCCACCCCCTGCACACACGTGAATCTAGCATCATAAAATCAACATATTTGCTTTTGTTTTCTTCATTAAACAATGTTAAAAACGTCACAACTCTCATGCATCTCTTCTGCATATAGAATAGTTATAGTTTAAGTTTAATCAAAACGAATTCATTGAAACGGCTGTAAAACTAAAATTACCAGGTAAGTGTTCTGACAAGAAGGAAAAAGGTTTAGGAAATTCTAAAAATTCTAGGACTGCAATTTCAGAAAATAGCAAGGCTGCTATTTCACCAAATGTTATATTCATTTCATGGATCAAACCAAAGTCAGCTCTGCAACAGTTCATCTTGCTTATCTAGTTGACTGAAATCACCTAGGCAATAGAATCCTGTTCTTGCCTGTGAGGGTGTTTCCAGAGAAAGTGAACGGAGGGGAACATCTGCTCTGAATGTGGGCAAGCCTATTCTACGGACTGAGGGTATAGACTGAATACACAGCACAAAGTGAATCGCTGTCAGCTTTCATTTCTCTCTACTGTAGGTCCAATGTGACCTTAAACCTCTTGCTCCATCCACCATGCCTTCTCTGCCACTCTGGACTATCCCCTGAAACTCAGAGTAAAATAATCCCTGTCTTCCTTAAATTGCTTTTGCTGTATATTTTGCTACAGCAGTAAGAAAAACAACTAATACCCCCTCCAATTTTCACCTACTCTGTAACTTTTATATTCCACAAAGACGACAAGTCCTAGAGAGTATTGTGTCTTGAACCCAAAGTAGAAGATATTCCTTCAGACTCGTATTGCTCATACATTGGCCATTTTCCTCCTTTGCAATAGTGTGAAGTCTTTAAAATGACTTCTTTTATCATCTTCATCATCATTGTCGTCGTCGTCATCATCATCATAATCGGCAGTAGCTGCATCATCACCATCAGTGATTTCCATAACCAGTTTAGTGGCAGTACCCATTCTGGAATTGCAACCCTGTATTGTTTTCCCAGACTACCTTCAACTACACCCCACTCGGTCACCTTCTCATGTTATTGTCCTCTAATTACCACTTTCCAGGTGGCTCTGTACCTGCAGTTTGGCCTTTTGCCTTTCTGACCACAATTTCCATGCTTACCACAAGTCTTAAACGATTGCATTTTTTAAACTTACGTTAATTCCTTCAATTTCCCTACTTCTTTGTATTTGGCAGCCCTACTTATCTTTATATCCTAACAGACACAGCAAAATCCACACCACATCCTACGACGCTCCCTCTGGATATTTTTTTCAACTTCCTTACCGTCTCTGCTCTGTCACTCCATTGACAAAGGCCAACTCTGCTTTCACCTAACTGATCTCTCTGTCTACTTTAACATCGAAAGAGCGAATGAGAAAAAAAAATGTACTCCCACAAGAATTTGGGCCACCAACCTCCACAAGGGAACAGTTTCCAGAAACTTTTCGTATTTGAAATCTCCTCAAAGCCCTAAGCTTCATCCTATCTCCTTCAACACCAAATTTTAATCTTAATTTATGCTTCAACCTGTGCAAGCAAGGCAAGCATAGCATGAATTGCTACAATGTACGCACAAACCCCTTTTCTCTGTGTTGATCTCTGCCTACCTCTGCTTTTGTAAGAGAAGAGTTTACCTTCATGCCCAGAACTCACATCCTGCCCTTGTGGTCTTATTTCTCCCAGTTCACCAAACATGGTCATTCTTCAGTGACCTAACTCATCAATCATCCTCCCCTTCCATCTCAAATGGCTACTGACTATGAAAATTTCAACCACTCAGCTATGACTCCTACTGGAAACCAATCCAAACTGATTTTCTCTGCCCTCCTAATCTCTGTCCTGATTTTGTAAAAGTCTCTAAAGGGATCTCTGCACACATGTTTACAGAGATCTTTCACTGGCTTTGCCTAGTGACTCTGCCTCTCCTTTGATGCACCTCAGTGATATCCTGAAGGCATGGAGCCAGTTTACACAATCGAAGGCAGTAAGTCAGAGTCATCTCTTTCCCAGTCTGGGTGTGATGTGTCATTGGTAGTGCAAAATAAGTAATGGTAGAAAGGCTTGGTCTATGGTGATTGACAAATGCTGCAAACCTACAAAGCAATTTTGTTTTAATTTTCTGCTGTTCATCTTCTTGGTTCCTTCCTCTAATGTCATTTCTCATCATCTTTTATGTCACTCTGTAAAGACACCAAATCATTTGATAGTCTCCAAAATTCAACCACCACCCAGTGCACTAAGAGTTGCTACTCTTGGGCCACAAATCCTGAAGCTCACCGCATGGATCAAGATGCCTCACTCCATTCAAATGTTTCAAACACATGTCAACTTTTGCGTGTTTAAGACTGAACTCACTTTGTATGTGTAACTAAACTTGTCCCTCTCAGTACCGTTTTCAATGTCTTAGAGCAAGACACCTGGTGTTATCCTTGACTCTCTCTCAGCTTTCTCCACCTACCAGCATTTCCAGTCCCTGAATACTTCATGACTCTGAAATTTTCCGTTCACCACTGTTCAGAGTCTAAAGCCATAAGCTACACTCTAAATACTCTGGCAGCCTTTCAATGTATTTCGTTCCATCCCAGTCCCGCTCCTGATCAGTCCGTTATCCATGCTTCAGGAAGAATAAACCTCATTAAGAACGTACTTTAAAACATCATATCATGCTCATAATTGAAACTATAAAATGTCCCTGAAAAAAAAATCAAAATCCTTTCACAGTCTATAAAATGCCTTTTAATAAGATATCTTGATTATCTGCTCTGGGTCGCCTGTCTCCTCTCCAAAATCTAAATGCTTCCATTTCACAATTCCAGATACTTTCACTTACTACTTTGCCTCACTCCTCCTCACCTCTCAGAGCCCTGTACATTGTCAGTAATGAGATTTGCCTCTGAAATTTAATTCATCCACTGTCTTAGTTAGGATTTCAATTCCTGCGCAAACATCATGACCAGGAAGCAATTTGGGGAGGAAGAAAGGGTTTATTGAGCTTACACTTCCACATTGCTGTTTATCACCAAAGGAAGTCAGGACTGGAACTAAGCAGGTCAGGAAGCAGAAGCTGATACAGAGATCATGGAGGGATGTTTCCTACTGGCTTGCTTGCTTCTTCTGTCTTGCTCAGCCTGCTTTCTTATAGAACCCAAGACTACCAGCCCACAGATGGCACCACCCACAAGGGGCCCTCCCCCATGGATCACTAATTGAGAAAATGCCTTAGTGCTGGATCTCATGGAGGCATTTTCTCAACTGAAACTCCTTTCTCTGTGATAACTTCAGATTGTGTCAAGTTGACACACAAAACTAGCCAGTACAATTGACCCCTTGTTAACTTGACACAAAAACATAGCACCAATAAGCCTCAACCCTTACTTCCTTACCCACTATTCATCCACTATTTCATTTTTCAAAAAGGAAAATTCCTTTAAGTTTTTCCCTTTTTTACTTTTAACATTAAACATGTCATTTCTACCACATTTTTCATTTGATTTCTCTTGTTGGATATGAATTTTACAGAGATGCCATGGCCCCAGATTGCACAACTTTGTTGTTTCTCAGTTCTGAAGGGCAGAAGTCTGGCCCCAGCCTCATTATGGGGAAATCCTCTGACTTCCTGTGCAATGCAATGTCTTTTATTCTTTGGGATTAATTGAGGTATTCTGAGTTTTGTGTGCTTTCTTGTGAAATTTAGGATTGTTTTTTCAATTTCTGTGAACAATTGCATTGAAATTTATTTTGGTAGGGAATGCAATGCAAGAGCGGCATTCCCATGTGATGTTTTCAGGGGACAACCCATTTCTTTGGCTTTTTCGAAAGTGTTCATTTCTCTCCTCAGTCTTCATGTCAGCACCAAGGGTCTGTCCTAATTACATCTTGATATAGTTTTCATTGTAAGATCTTTTTGTCCTCCTTGTTCACAAATAAGGGTCACACGATTACCCTGGGACCACCTGAGTATGCCAAAACAACCTGTTCTTCTAAGATCCTTGCCATCTCACATCTTTGAGGTACCATATTGAAAATTTGGAGACTAGCATGTGGACATGTTAGAGAACCGTTATTCAGCATTTCGCGTATTCTCATTTCTTTTGCCCTTTTTACACTCAACTTGAGGACAAATAAACTGGAATCACTTAGCTTTGTGCATAGTGGTACAAATGTTCTATCTAAACCTAGCCAATCCAGCTTTCTTCAGTTGCTTTTTCAGTGATCTGGCTTCTTATCTAACTGGAGTTAAGACCACTCAACAAGAAGAAAACTTGACAATATAAACCTAGTCAACCACAGAGGGCTAGCGATGTCATGGTGTCATTTCATAAGTTTGGTGCAAGTGTATGCCATTCACTTTCTTGGGCTCTTATTGGGGAAACATTTCTATATACCTGAAACAATGCAATTAAATATACATTCCTTTATATAACTCATTTTTAAATCTATTATGAGAAGAAGAAATAAGCTCTGCCGCATCATCTATTTATTTCTTTGGTCTTTCAAAATAAAAACAAAATTGCACAAGACTTGAACTATGAAGTTGGTGACTTGGCAGTGGAAAATTCACATTTTTTTATCTCAGAACAACAGGACTTAGTTAAAGATGCAGACCCAAAGTAAATAAACATGACAACGGGCAAAAGTTAATGGGTCATGGTACTCATGCCTCCTAAGTAACTTAGGTTTGGTTTTTTGAAGTCTAAATTCATAAGTTGACAGCGTTGTGTGGTGAAAAAAGTAGTGAATTCTGCTGGCTCAAAATATCTCGTAAAGATTCCACACCCATTTCTCTGGCTAACCTAACAGTCAATTTACCTGACGATAGAGAAATGAAAAAGAAATGGCCTTTCAATGCATATTTCTGCCTTGCATTTCTGTGATTTCTGCAGTTGCCAAATGTTGATTCACCATCTCTTATATTTTATTCAGTTTTTTTTTTTTGCAGAAATATAAAAATAAGATTATGTGTAAAACAGCAAGTTTTATGGAAAAATAAAAAGAGTCTGCATCTAAAATAAGCACCACTTTTCATTTTACAACCATGATATCAAAATAGACACACACCTGACCTGGCATTTGAAAGAAGCCTGCATTTAGTGCGATAAAATGCCACTGGAGGATTTAGCAAACTTGTAGGTTCAGGCACTAGGGTCCAAACGTAAGGTTGCTGAAACAAAATGGAGGGGGAAAATGTCCTGCAAAGAGATAATGACTCCTTCCCTCTGGCAAAATCATTGCAGTGCAGAAATAATACATAACACCCAGCGTCTTTTGAGTGAGACCCTCTGATTTTTCTCTTGCTATAGCCCTGAGGCCATACCCAAAGCTATCTTAATAACATAGCAAGGTTACAATGAATATTGAAATCTATACAAGGAGCTAAAATATAAATGGGAATGGATCCAAATTAAACAAAAGGATAATGATGGGGACTCTTAAGATAAACCTACAAAGATGGAAGTATTGTTATTTTTAAAGAAGTGAAATATAAAGCCAGCATACTAAAGTAATAATTATTGTTATTGGAAGCTTTGTCTTTATTTTCAACACTTAAATTCTACCTTCACACAATCAAACTTCTCAGTCCTTTAGAGAAAGAAATTAGACTTGGGCAAATGAAGACTTTCTCTGGCTTCCCTACATTTTTATAAAATAATAAGCTAAAATTAAATAAGTTAATACAGTCGAAAGTATAAAGGGACTGGCTTAGGGAAGAATGTGCATTTAAAAATAAAAGTTAAAGTTCTCTTACTCTGTGGAGGTGTCAGATTGCTGGGATCAGGGAGCAGCATGAGGAGATGTCTCCTAGACCTTTGTAGTGACTTACAGAAAGTACATGGGGAAAATTTGTATATTTGTGAAAAGAATAATTGAAAAACTGTAAAATTTGCATGTAGTGGTTTTCACATGGTAACTAAAGGTCATTCTACAGAGGAAGAAGGGTGGCTTTCAGTGTACCAAGAGAATTAGGGAAACAATGATTGTTTGTCTGTCTCTAAAGGATGAAACTGAAGAACACAGTGAAGAATCTGAAAAGGCTTCAGCAGTCTAAATCATATGAAATCACAGTCACTAACATGGAGAAATCTAAGGGGATTATTCAGTTTAAATGAAGGGAAAAGGGTCCTCAACTGCATAGAGGGTTTTATAGCAAGGATAAACCAAGTGATCTCTTTATCATCAAAGACAAAGAGTGATTATTTATGGGAGAATGAAAACAGTGTCTGGCGGACATTTAATGAAACACTTGCTTTCTCTGCATTTCATGCTTAGAACATTATGGAATTTTGAATTTAAAAACAAGCAACAGTGGCTGGTTCCCACGTGGGGTATGTCATTGATTATCTTATACTAATTTGTATTGTCTAACTTACTGGTTTCTAAGGTATAGAAGTTCATACAGAAGTAAAATGAAGACTAAGAATCAGGTTGTGGCTATAATCCCAGAGCAGACTCTGGTAGGCATGCAATAACTCTGAGAGGTTAATCATGGAAAAGCCAAGCTCAACAGCACCCCGTTCTATCCAGGGGATGTTCCGCTCCGACCTTACTAGTTATCTCTTGAATGCACATTTTAAATCAGTGAGAGTTTAGAACCTTTAAATGCTTACCTGACCCAGGGTCTGTCAGCAAATATTAGAAATTTAATGAATATTAAGCCAGACCTAGGATAAGACATAGTTTATTGTGCATTTTGAAGAGATTTAAAAAAAACAATGTTTGGCTCTGAGGATGCCTGTAAATATATTCACCACTACTAATTAGAAAATAGAGTACATTGAGAAAACAAAGGAAGTATGCAGTTATGCACCACTCGGCTGCACACCTTACTGTGAAGGTGACAGCCTCCCCCGACCCCCCCACCAGCATCATATTTCTAATTATTATTATTAATACCAAAGCGCTCACTTCCTTTTTCCTGCTATTATATTTCCAGTGGCTTCATTGCAATCCCCATTACTGTGGTGAATACCGTCCACTTTTCATTAATTTTGTGAACAAAAGCTGACACAGTGAGTCCATCTGGAACAATGACAGGTTCTGAAGCTATTAAGTGACAATGCCCTGTAATTTAAGCAGCCATCTCTGATGGACCTGAAGAAAATGGACTGGGGACGTGAAACACTATTTAGTGTGCTTGTGAATCTGTGTACTTCAGTTTCTCTCTTGCAACCAAAGCCCCAGATAAAATAACCACTGCTGCACATGGTAATATACAGGGTCTAATGGACAGTTTTACATTTTACAGAAATTTAAAGCTAGACAAGCCTGAATTCTAGCCTGTATGACCACTTACCAAAAGGTGTTCATCCCTGATGTCTTCTTTTCAGTGTCTTCAAGAGATAAATGATCACCACCATCAGGACGGTTGGAGATGAAGTTAGGCTGGAATGTTCACATATGTTCAGGGATATTCTTAATTGAGGCAGCATTACCTCTGATTGGCTGGTGTTTGTGCCACTTAAGCTCTTTGTGTAACTTCTATGATCACTATATGACAGGGTTTTCTAGGGGATTAAGCAGGGTATCTTTAAAGCTTGAATAGTGTCTTCCTGTGCCTTGCTGCAAATATGTAACATACACACCACATTATTTGCATACTTCCAAAAATAAGCTGAATATTCCTCTATTTAAAACAGGACTAACAGTAGACAGCCACAACCCTCAGAAGCTCTAGAAGCAGTACTATTTCTAGCTGACATGTGGGATCTAACATTGATATAAGTGGGTACTAATAGGAAGAGGGATGGCATTTAATATCTTCTTGGGAAATACTGGATAGGATGGATTATTTTTGTGTTCTAATTATCAGTAATTTAATTTAATTACATGCTTATCTTAGCATCTCGGTTGTTACTTTTATTTTTTTGTTACTGTGATGAAATACTATGAGCTAGAGGAAATTC
>CM052719.1:26371977-26390955 GCA_028551405.1 Uromys caudimaculatus | reverse complement strand
AGGGGAGAGGGAGGAGGGGGATGGGGAGAGGGAAAGGGGAAGAAGGAGGAGGGGGGAGAGGGGGAGAGGGAAGAGGAGGGGAGAGAGGGAGGAGCGGGAGGGGGAGAGGGAGGGGGAGAGGGAGAGGGAGAGGGAGAGGGAAAGCTAGACAGAGACAGAGACAGAGAACAGATGAGGTGGTTATAAACTCTCAACGCTTACTTCCCGTGACATGCTTCCTTCAGCAATGCTGTACCTTCTGAAAGTTCCATAACTACCCCCAAACAGTGCCACCAACTGGGGACTAAGTATTCAAATACCTGGGCCTCTAGAGGACAGTTTCCATTCAAACCATCTTACAAATACAACTTTCAAGTGCATCTCATACAGTACTAACTCATTATATGCAATTATTATTTCTACTTTTCACAATGCTTTACATAGTATATATTAACATGTCTTTTAAGAAAAGAAGTTTTTATTTTGGCTGAAAGTTTGAATCTATGGTTCACTGTGGTGGGGAAGCCTTGACAGACGTTGGCTTTAAGGCACCTGGCCCTATTACACCACACTTAGGAAGCAGAGGAGGTGAGTGCAGCTTTCTCAGCCTGCCTCCTCCTGTCTCCTCAGTCCAGGCACCCAGCCAAAGGAGCAGTGCTGCCCTTACCTATGGCAGGTATTCCTTCCTCTATTACCTTAATCTAAAGCATATGCCCTTAGTAGGTATGCCCAAAGGTTTGGTTTCATTCTAAACCCTGTCGAGTTGGCAATTAAGATTTCCCATCATACATCTTTTATGCTATGTACCACTCTGCTTCTGGATAACCTGAGGATCAGCTAGCACAAAACTGAAAGCACAATTCATACTCTCCCCTATCTCTATCCATCCATTTATTTATGTTAAAATTCTGTGCTGCCTAAAGATTAGACTTTTTAGAAGATTTATTTTTTATTTTATTTTTCTGATTGGAACATAATTCTATCATTTCCCTCTTCCTTTTCCTCTTTCCAGACTTTACCATATACCAGTTAAGTTATTGTATATGAGATTTTTAAAATTTTGAATAGTTTTTAAATGCTCTAAATAGAGAACTGTAAGTTCTGAGTTGGCTTTTTAAATGTAACTGTAGTGACAGTAAACACTTAACAATCTTAACACCCTGGAAGTTGAGGGAGGTACCATCTATTCCAGGCCAGTCAGGAATGCATATGGAGATTGTCTCAAAACACATAGCACACAAAACAACAAAGAAGTTCTTTCTGTGACAGCAACCAACAGATATTTCACTCATAGTTAGACTTGGACTGCCACCTACAGGGGATTTTCTTTCTTTCCTTTTTTAATTTAATTTAATTAATTTATTTTTTTCACTTTACATGCTGCTCACTGCCCCACTCTCAGTAAACCCTTCCCACACTCTTTCCCTCTCCCCTTCTCCTCTGAGTGGGTGGAGCCCCCCTTAGTATATCCCCACCCTGGCACTTTAACCCTTTGTAACTGTGATGCTAGGTGTTTCCTCTCCCACTGAGGCCAGACAAGGGAGTTGAACTAGAACATATCCCACGGAGGCAACAGCTTTTAGGATAGCCCCCTCTCTAGTTGTTTGGGACCTACATGAGGCTGCACATCTGCTACTTATGTACAGGGAGATAGAAGTCCAGCCCATGTATGTTCTGATGATTCAGACTCTGAGAGCCCCAAGGGTCCAGGTTAGTTGACTCTGTTGGTCTTTCTGTGGAGTTCCTATCCCCTTCAGAGATCACAATCTGAGACAATTTCCTGAACAGAACACAAGTGGCTCAGGCTCTAAGACCAACAATCAATAAATGGGAATTTATGAAACTGTAAATCTTCTATAAGGCAAAGGACACTGTCTATAGGACAAATCAGTAGCCTATAGATTGGGAAAGGATCTTCACCAATTCTACATCTGACAGAGACCTAATATCCAAAATTTACAAAGACCTCAAAAAGATATTAACAACCCAAAATATCCCAATTTTAAAATGGGGTACAGAAGTAAACAGAATTCTCAACAGGAATCTCAAATATCTGAGAAGCACTTGAAATGTTCAAAGTTCTTAGTTATCAGGGAATTACATATCAAAACACCCCTAGGTTTTATCTTACACCCATCAGAATAGCTAAGATAAAAAACTCAAGAGATAGCACACACTGGCAAGGATCTGGAGCAAGGGGGACACTTCTTCATTGCTGGTGAGAGTGCAAACTTGTACAAGCACTTTGGAAATCAATTTGACATTATCTTAGAAAACTGGGAATAGTTCTACCTCAAGGCCCAGCTATACCACTCCTGGGCATATATCCAAAAGATGCTCCACATACCACAAGGACACTTGCTCAACTATGTTCATACCAGCTTTATTCACAATAGCCAGAAACTGGAAACAACCCAGATGTCCCTCAACTGAAGAATGGTTAAAGAAAATGTGGTACATCTACACAATGGAGTACTATTCAGCTATTAAAAACAAAGACATCATGAATCTTGCAGGCAAATGGATGGAACTTGAGAATATCATTCTGAGTGAGGTAACCCAGTCCCAAAAGGACATGCATGGTATGTACTCACTTGTAAGTAGCTATTAGCCATAAAATACAGGTACCATGTTACACTCCATAGACCCAAAGAAGCTAAACAAGAAGGAAGGCACAAGAAAGGAAGCTTGAATCTCACTTAGAAGGGGAAATAAAATAGTCCTAAGAGGCAACTGGGAGGGAGGAGGAATGGGGAGGAGCATGGGGGACTCAGGGTCAGGTGTGGGTGAGGACAGGAGAGATGGCTAGATGGCCATGAAAGCGAATGGAAATCTGCAACTGAAGGGGTTGAAAAGGTGGAGGGCATCTCCAGCATGAGACAGAGACCTGGTATAAGAGAAGTGCCCAAGAATCAGTAGGGATGACCTTAGCTGTGACTCACAACATTCAGAATATGGAACCTGAAGAGGCCACCTCCTGTAGTCATGCAGGAACCCCTGTGGAGCAACAGGGACACCAACCCACCACAAAACTTTCAGCCACAAATTTATCCTGTCTACAAGAAATACAGGCACTGGGGATGAAGCAGAGACTGAGGAACAGCCAACCAATAACCAATAACCAGCCCAACTTGAGACCCATACCATGGTCAAGCACCAATCCCTAACACTGTTATGCTTGCAGATAGGAGCAAGTTGTTCTCTGAGAGGCTCCACCCAGCAGCTGACTCAGAGAGATACAGACACCCACAGCCTAACAGTGGATGGGATTTGGGGAAGTACAGGGAATTTTCAAATCTTTTCTTTCCTTTCATTTCCAAATCAACTTCACTGAATTTTGTTTAGTTCTTTCATGAAAAGTGGAATTGTGAAAATATACACTTCTTTCACTTAAGGATCACTTTCAAGAAAACCTAAATTTTCTAATTTATGATAATCACTGCTGAAATTCTATGTGTGTCATTGTGTCTTGATACAATTTGAACTGCTACATACTAATTCTTCTCCCTTACATGTTAGGTTGCAGGAACTTCATTTAAAGCTTAATTATAAGACACAGATATGAATAAATAATAGTTTGGTAACATTTATAAAAAAAAGTCCACAAATTGTGGTGGTGGTGGTGGTGGTGGTGGTGGTGGTGGTGGTGACGACGACGACAATGATGATGATAGTGATGATGGTGATAAGCCTGAATGTTTTAACCAAAGTGGTTGCTAAGCAGCAAATGAAATAGTTATGTGCAGTACAAGATGAATGACGAGTTGAAGGTGATTGTTTAGAAAATACCTCCTTAAAGATGTAATAATACTTCTACAATGTGAACTGGAAAATGTGCTTATAATTATGTCCAGCCTATTATACCTGCTAACACCTGTCTAGGCACAAATTAAAGTAACTGTGCAAATCACAAGAATACCAAATGTCCTCCTCTTCCTCCTCCCCCCCCTTCCCCCTCCTCCTCCTGCTCCCTAGTAACAGCTGTTTCCATATCACTGTAGCTGTAATCCTTCTCTAGACATCTCTCCTTCTGAATAAGGTGTTTTGAGCTGCTAATGTCATTTTGCCTGTTTCCTGGAGCCAAGAGTAAAAGTATAGACTACTTTCCTCTGCCTCTCTATATATACAAGGAAAAGACTAATTTTTATTGTGTATGTTTTTGTATATTACAAATTTTTTTGCTTTAAAAGTCCTTTGCTTTAAAAGGCATATTTCTTGGTTATCTCTTTCTCTAGTCCTCTGGCACTGGGTTATTGCTATAAATGGGAATACTTTGCAGGTATATTCTGCAATATTTTCAATTAAACTTGTAAATTGGTCATTAAAAGTTTGATTTGTGGATGCTACAGGGAAAGTCATAAGAACTTTACAAAAACTCCTCATTATAAGTAGGCTGGCAGCTTTGGTATTCTCTTCTTTCTCCATCAGCTGCAATATGGATTTTAACTTAATATTCCATATTCACCGTGACATACACATCATTCAATAAATCCAAGGGCACATAACCAAGACAACCATTCCGTATAAAGGAAACCACAGCACTTAACTTGATAACCTAGAAAATCACATTTGGAAGTTACCATCTCTGCCCTATACTGCACAATGTCACAAAAATAAAATATAACCCATAATAAAGGCCAGAGCTACCAGCTGGGATATCTGTTCAATATACTGTTAGATTCTACAGAATTCAAGGAAATTATGGTTTCCCAGCAAATCTCTCCATGACCTGGACTCCCCCACAGCTCCTAGGAGACAAGTCTCCTAATGTTTTGATCTTAGACTTCTATATCTAGAATTGTGTGAATACATTTGCTTTTAAAGGCAGTCTGTGGTTAGCTGCTCCAGTAGCTGTGGTGCACAGCTGTACTCCAAATTTGTTCCATTAGAGCTCAGTAGTTCACTAACTGTTCAAGGCGTAAGTGGGAAGCAAGAAGAAAGGACAGCAGCCCCTGCCCTTTGCAGATGTCAAGCCTGCAGAATAAGCCAGAAGGTCTGTGGAACTTAACGTTTATGTTTGGGGTTTGCTATTGTTTGACGTGGGAAAATTCCCTGAAGCAGTGATCCTCCATCCTCTTTCACAGGGATAACCTAGTACCATCAGAAAACACAGATATTTACATGTTTGACCCATAACAGGATCAAATTTACAGTTATGAAATAGCAATAAAAATAATTTTATGATGGGGGGGGTCACCACAACATCAGGACTGTATTAACAGATTGCCTCATTAGAAAAGTTGAGAACCATTGCCCTAAGACCTTTCTAACGAAAGGCAGACATGTCTCTGTATTGAAATATAAGCCTAGAAAATCAAAATGCTAATGTATATCTTAAGTAAATGAGAACCACTGAGTAAAATTCAGTGATTCACCAAAACTCCGTTTCAGTATAAAGGGCACAAAGCAAATATGTATTTTAGCAAAGAAAGTTATTCTTTAAAGAAAATCCAACAAATACTACACTCTATAGGAACTTCAACTCTGCCCTTGGGCATTTGACACTTTTCTGTCCTCCATCTCTGTAACCCAACTTCCAATTCATCTAAGTCAAGAAACCTGAAGCAATCAGAGAACACTGAAAAACACCTAGTGCCTTCTAACTCTATCTAAATGCTTTCACACTCTTCTATTACTCTGGGTGAATACCTGCCCTAACTCAGACCTTCAAATCTGTCCAGTACTTCTATATTGCCTCTGTGAATTCCCTTAAATTTTCTTCTTCATCTAGAGTTACATTTTCTAATATTTCTACATAAATATAAAGGAAATTTTTCCAGGCGATAGCTTCACCGAGTGGTTATCAAACAATGGTGCAGAACCCAGTGTCCCCGGGCAACTTTGGAAAATGCAATTATCAGGTTTTACGCCTGCCTATGAACTAAAAAGTCCACAGTAGAGCCAGCATTCAAATTTAAGTGTCATCAGGCCTATTTCTCTAGTAGCGATTGCTCTCTGCTTTGCACATTTCCATTTTTAATTCTTCCCTATTAATCTTCATATCAATTCAAATAAATTATTGCATCTCTGAAGCCTATGTGATCTGCTTTCTGTAGACCTATCTTTGCCTGGCTGAATTCTTTTAAAATTATTACCCATATTTGTTCAGTAAATCTTTCTTATTTTACTTCTATTGAGTTCACTTGAGCCAGGATTCTATTAATTTCCTTTCATTAAAATGGTGTTGCTCAAGATCTCCAATGACTGCTATATGACTACATTCGGTGCGCCATCCAGTTAGTATCTTATTTGGATGAAAATGAGATCCTAGCTAAACACTTCCTTATCCTTGAAGCACTGGTTTTCAAGTCATCGCTTGTTGTGCCATCTGTGTATCTGTTGTATACAAATCTGCACAAAATTCTTTGCCTTGTGGTTCCCTCAGCTCATCTACCACCAGTGTACCAATTTTCCAAAATTCAGTTCTGAGATCTCTTGTAAAACATGTTCTTTGCTCCCAAAACTCCTATAACTTGGAATGCTCACTTTTGAAAGATGTTAGTGAACTAGATTCATATCCTGTAAAGACATACATTATGATTAGAGAAAATTTTAAACCACTTCAAAGATAATAGGAGTGTGTTCTGCCATATATATATATATATATATATATATATATATATATATATATATCCATACATATATGGATATACATATATAAATATGCATATATATACACATATGTATGCATGCATACATATATCTCAGTTCTTTTGCACTCATATTCTGATTAGAGAAAGGCAAGTGGACTAAAGATGATTGTATATCTTTGAATTCACAAAAAATATGGGGAATGTTTATTTATATCAAAAAAGAAAAGTTAAGTATTTCTTACCTCAGTCATCTGCAAGTACAATCTATATGTAGCACTTTATATCCCATCACACAACTGTGGTGAGAATTTTGGTTTCTTTAAAAACCCAGTTATGTTATATGAATACATTGTTTTAATCCCAGGTGTGGGATATGCAGCTGCATCAGATTGTCCACAGTAGCTAACTATGATTTGTCTCATGCTCTGGAAGGGGCATGATTGTGCCAGCTGAAGATAGTTCACATTTGGAATTCTGGGAACTCTTGAGAGGGTATAGAAATGCCAGAGCTCTGAGAGGTGGCAGCAGCTGTTGCTCCCCTGCTGTTGCTGGTTGCTGTTGTTGCATTTTGTCAAGTGGTCATGAGCAAAGAAAGAAGAAGAAATTGGATATCCTGACACAAAGATTGGAAATGCCCCAAGGAACTCAATGCCCCTAATCAACGAGAAGTAGTCTAAAGAGATCTACATCCCATTCCCCTCTAACCTTTCTCACCTACCTAGTGTTGGAGGGTTGGAAGGAATTGGGGTGGAGAAGGGTGGTAGTTATAAAAACCAAATAAAGTATCCAAAAAGTACAGTTACCCACAATCTAAATCAGTATCTAATATTCTTTATCAAAAATTCAAGTCACTTCAAAAGACTTACATAGAACAGGAGTACTGCTGGCATGTTATGATAAAAATAGAAGAATCTCTCTTTTAACTTTTTCCAGTAAGCCTGCCTTATATATGCATTTGAGAAAAAATGAAGTATAATTTCTAAATTTCTGTAAATTTCCGTATGATCAAGACTGCTTATGAAAATATTTTATCCATATCTACTCATGGTCAGTAGTTCTGATTTTACAAATGGTATAGCATTAGGCTATGCATGTGGCACTGTCACTGTGTCGATAGTTGTTGCAAAGTATGTCATTCAAATATTATGCAAAATTCAAGCTTTATGATTAACATAAATCTAATAAGCATACGGCAGAGATTAAAGACTATATTCAGACATAGTTCCTCAGCAAATAAGAAACTAACCTGAAAATCAAAGGGTGTCCACATTGCTGCTATATTCCCAGCAGGTTGTTTAAAGCAGAATGGTCCAAAGTTTATGCCCAGTATGGAGTAAATAATAAGACTCTTCCACACAGACACACACACACACAAACACACACATGGGGGGAAGGGACAGAGGACAGAGAATGAGGCTTTGTGTCTCTTAGAACTCTACTAGAAATATTAGCAAAGGAAAGATTTCCAGAAATTGGATTGATTGTTGACAGGGACAAAGCTGATGTACTTCTAGTCATCGCGTCCCTTATTTAAAGAAAAACCATGCATCTGTCAAAACTAACATGGTCCTGACTTCTTGAGGTTGCAGAAGCTCTGTAGTTGATGTACAATATCAAAAGAATCCTTACAATGAAAATGTTGAAATTTTAGATGCTGTCAAATGAGTCATGTTTTATACTGTGTTTTAAGTAAAGTGTGAAGGATTCGTAGCACATAAATAGATAATGCAGGGACCCCTGTAATGAGAGCAATATGGGTCCTGTTGAAAGAAGGAACTAATCTTTCCCTATTTCATGGTGACAGTCTCCTTTACTTTGTTCTCACAAGCTCTTTCTCAGAGAACCTGCTTTTAGCAGTAATTGGGAGAAGAGAAGAGAATGATTCATTAAAAGATATTGTTATCACAACTTTGTTGTGATTTCCACTGTCTCTACTGTGAATCTCAGTATGGACCAAAATATCTCACTCTGTCATCCACTGACTCTACATAAAAAAGATAAAAAGGCCCGTTGTGAAATCACAGGCATGACAGTAATACCTCACATCAGCCTTTAAAAATAGGAACTCTGGATTTTCATACTTTCTAATACAATGAGCTGGGGAAGGTGGGTGGGAAGAATGTTAGAAAGGAGGAAGACTTCCAGGACACCTGGAACCAGGAGCATACCAAGAGTTAAACCTGAAGACCTATAATGCATATGAGGTTGAGAATCCGGACACAATATTCAGCAAAATGTCATTAAGAAGCTACCTTTCTAGCGAGGAGATTAAAGTGTGGATTTTACAATATGTCTACTGAAGTCTGATGGATTGAAATCAATCTGAAGGTTTGAAAGAAGATAAAAACAATGCATTCTAATGACTAATGGATGGGCAGCACTGATACTATAGGTAAAAAATTCTTGTCAGTCCTGGAAAAAGCACAAATTGAGTGTGCGTGTGTGTGTGTGTGTGTGTGTGTGTGTGTGTGTGTGTGTGTGTGTGTGTGTGTAAGGAGGGGGTACACATGCAATGTGTTCATGCAGATGCCAAGGAACGGCCTTGAGTATCCATCCCCAGACACCATTTGTCTTGTGATGCTGTTCCATTTAATTAGAGTATTTATTGAGCATGTACATTTTTCTGACTTCTTAAGCCTCTCCCTAGTCTAGAACTCACTATCAGGATGGTCTGGAATGATGTCAAGCCTCGGGGATCTGTCTGTCTCTGCTATTCCAGTACCGGCTATGGTTGGCATGGATTTCGAGGATCCCCATTACCTGTGGAGCTACCTCGCTTTGCCATGCTTGGAGGGGGAACCATATTTTCCTCTTGACCTAGACTGATGCATATATAGCACTCACCAAAACCATGGACAAATATTTGTGATTTGCACATTTTGATGGCACGTTGCCTAGCCTGTAATTCTATACCTAGAATTCCTTAGAACATCTTTGGAAATTAGGAATGGTACTATGTACCATAATCACAGCACCTAGAAAGTTGAAATAGGATGTTTGTAAGTTTAAGGCCAACTGAGCTAGGCAGCCAAACTCTATCTTAAAAATACATTTTGGAGTCCCTATAACAATATGTGTGTTATAGGGTTTAAAGCCAGAAATATCTCAAAGATTCAAATAATGGGCAACATTTTTATCTAAGTATGAAATATGCTTTCTGGGTTGGAAAAACAATACCATTAAGCGTGGCGTAAAAATCAGTGTCAAAGTCATTCAGTATAGTTACTGATTCTGTCTTCTGATTTCCCATTCTCTCTCTCCCTCTCTCTCCCTTGTTCCCTTCCTCTCTCACTCTCTCCTTCCCTCCCCCTTGCTCTTTTCTTCTCTTCTTCCCTTTCTTCCTTCTCTCCCATGCTCCATTTAACAGCTGTAGTTGAAGGTACAATATCACATTTGGAAAATTTAACAGAAGATTCCCTTGAGAAAGCCAAAGCACAGACTCTAGCATCAAGCATTGCTGAGGAAGAAGATGTCCTTATCCTATTTTACTAAGAGCAGGGGTAAATTTTGAAGCCCCACAACTCATGTTTCATAAGTAGATATAGAAAGAATTTATTCTGAACATGACCTTATGCAAATGGTATATGAAGCCAGATCCCTACAGAAGTATAAAATAACGAATTAAAAATGAGTGGATGATGGCATAGAAATTATTATGACATCAAGTCTGCATTTGAAAGTGTTCATGGGGGACAATGAAGGCAGACGAGAGGTGAGTGGTAATCAATAAGTCACAGTGACTTTTGGAAGAAAGGGGATGAAAGGTCTGAGAAGTCAGAGATCTGAAATTTCAAACAAAATACATAGAAATGGAAAGAAGGCCTACTTAAGGGAATGTGTTCTACCTGTTTTGAGACACATTACAATTTTAGTGGAATAATCACTTCTGATGTTTAGCTGGCAAAGAACAGGGTTTAGAACAGGGGCAGCCCTGGGAAAATTGATGTTAATATTATAATCCTGGAATAATATAATACATTATTTATAATAAGATAAAATACTGTATGTTTTTAAATAAATGTTTCAAAATGCTTGATTTTTCCAGTTTATTTTTTTCAAAGATTTTTGTATGTGAGTACACCATCACTGTCCTCAGACACATTGGATCCCATTACAGGTGGTTGAGAACCACCACATGGTTGCTGGGAATTGAACTCAGGACCCCTGGAAGAGCAGTAAGTGCTCTTAACCACTGAGCCATCTCTCTGGGCCCCTTTCCAATTTATTTCTAATCAGACAAAATAATCTGTTGACATGCTATTATGGGATAAAACTTTTATTTAAAAGTCTACATCTGGGCTAATTTTATTCTTAATCTTCTGTTCCTTAAATTCCCACTGTCATTTTTAAAATTACCGACAATTTAATCATTTCTCACACAGGTTAGCTATATTCTGTTGTAGTTAATTCTCAGAAAAATCAGTGTACATGTATATCATAATTATTAACTTATAAATGTAGCCTTATTACAAAACAGAAATATAAGCTTTGAGCTTTACTAAGAAATTGAATAATTTAATATTAATTCAATTAAAATAGTTTTTCATAAATTCTTCATGATTTTTATCAAGGTAAAAAGCAGTGAATTCAATGACTTTCTTAAAGGACTCACATTTTTTATTTAGAGGATTTCTGTTTTTAAAAGATTCCAATCAGCTGCATGGTAGTGTTGCACACCCTTAATCTCAGCACTCTGGGAGGCAGAGGCAGTCAAATCTCTGAGGCCAGCTGTGCCGACAGAATGAGTTCCAGAACAGCCAGGGCTACACAGAAAAACCCTGTCTTGAAAAACCAAACACCAAAACCAAAACAAACAAATTAAAACAACTCAAAAATTCCAATCAAAGTGATAAAGGGTTAATTTTTAATAATTTATGTAACACAACAAATTGGTTTTAGTAATGAAAAAGTGATACATCAGAAAACACTGAGGGTAATTCATGAGAAAAAAAAAAACCTAAACAATCTAAATTTAGGAATAAGTACGTTTCAGTCACTGATATAATCATAACTGGTACCAACATTGCTAACCCAAGCACACACATGATATTGTCTGAGGTAAGTTCCATCCAGAGGAAATTCACATGGCTTCTTGATCCTTTTCCTTATATCTGCTATTTTTATAAAACAAAACTTTTGCTGAAGTATGCCAAATCATGTACTAAGGAGAAACTATAAGACTTTTGTTACCTGTATATCTGTATAGAAAAAGGTAAAAGTGAACAGCAAGCAATATTTTTTAAAATTTTCAACTGAGCTGAAATTATAAGGACAAATTTCCAAGCAATACAACTCTCAGAAGATAATGTAGAAATATTCCTCACTGTCCAATATTGAAGAAAATATTTTTTAAACCAATATATAAAAATCATTAACCTTGAAGTAAAATATCAACTATATATAGAATACATAAAAATTGAAATATTCCATAAAAAAATATGCTACATAAAAATCACAATACAAAACCTATCCAAGCAAATCCTCATAGCTGGAATAGCTAAAAATATATGTATCATTAAGAAAATCCATGCCCAAGAGATTAGTCAGAAAGAACTACAAGGAGATTATTAATTGAAAGTACTCTCAGGTTTCATTTGATATCAAGAAAAATCAAGCTAAATCTTTAATGACCTATTATTATACATGCATCAACATAGCTTAAGAAGAAAATGTAGTACCCACTCCAAGCGTGCCAAGGACAATATGACACCCAAGCATGTCAACACTCTTCAGCCAAGGAAATAGAGGAATGGGGACTTACAGTGCCTCTTGCAATGAGTGGGTGCACTTCATTGCAAAAAGCATTTGATTAGCTACTAATTTGTAAAGGCATATACACAAGGAGTGCATAAGAGTGCTCAGGTATATCATCAACATACACATATATACAGCTTCATGTCTGCCCCCATCCATGAGCATATATTGGCTCTGATTAAGTATATTCACTAGACAGGAAAAATTGGTATTAGTCAAGATGGCACCAAACTCATATTTTAGTAATCTTATAAATATAACTTCTCTACTGTCAATCTTCTGTGTTTTATACATATGTGTGTGTATTTGTGCATATAAGTTGTGTATTTAAAAATATATATGCAGGAAACTATGTTTTGCTACCGTTCAGAATTAAAAGAAAACCCTGGGGCAAAATTATTGCCAAATTAATTTTTTCATTGATTTTTAATGACTGACTTTTTGGTTGACACATTTCTAAATATTTCTAAATGAAAAGCAAAGATTTACAAAGATATAAAGCTGTCAGTGATTTGTGTGGAATTCAGAAGCCAACACTATTCACACAACATAGTCCTAACAACTGTATTTCACTGGTTAAAAATAAACCAGGAGTATTAGTTTAAAAAAATCATCTTCCTATATGGAGATCATCTTGCTATATGGAGGCCATCTGAATAGATAGATAGATAGATAGATAGATAGATAGATAGATAGATAGATAGATAGATAGATAGGTAGATTAATAGATTATATTTTCTTCATAGAAATCTATTCAATTCTGGGAATCTTGTGATTCAAGAAAGAAAAAAGAAGCTTGGTATGTAACTCAATAGGGAACCTACCTAGTCAGAGTTATATCTCAAATGGGAGAGAAGAGGAGTTGGAGGAGAAAGAAGAAGAAAATGAAAGAGGAGGCAGAGGAGGAGGAGGGGGTGAGGAGGAGGAACAATAAGGAAGGGAGAGAGGCTAGGGAGGTGGGAGGGTGGGATGGAGTATAGAGAAGTAGAACAAGGAAGGAAACAGGGAGGGAGACAGAGACAGGGAGGGATTAGAAGTAGAAGAGGAAGACAGGGAGGGAGGAAGAGAGGGAGAAAGGGCAGAGAGAGAGAAAGAGGAGAAGAATAAATAAAACGAGATTTGAAATCAGTGTTGCATTGATTTGGAAATTTTTCCTTGAAGTTATTACTTTCACCTTGCATCATGTGATAGATATTCTCCTCTAAGGAAGCCAAGGCCGCTCACTGCATGAAGCTCCCCTGAGAACTACAGGTGAATATTTATAGAAAGCAAATTCTATTCCTGTCAGAGCATGTCGCTGCTAAGCAGCATACAGGGCGCCTGAAAGTTTGTAGTTAACAAATTTACATGAGTCTCTCTGAGGGTCACACACCTCTGATGCTGCTCAGAAGGGGAACTGAGAGCTGTTCGGCTTCCAGGAAGACTGTTGGATGCGTGGGGACATGTTCTTGTCTCTGAAGTAGGACCAAAGACTGAATTCTGCTCTAAGCAAAGAAAATCAAAGTGAAAAGCATCCTCTTTCTTTTTTATGTCCGTGGGTAATGATAAAATGCAGGCGGGGGCGGGGGAACAATGAAAACCTCTCTGGGTTATTAAACATCGTGTATTGCCCTTGAAGCATGGGGTCCAAAGTCACTTGTTTCGGGAGAACACAAAGTTAAAATCTGGGCTTTGAATCGGGGGTTTAATGGAGCTTTAAGAAATAACAAAGAAAATGGAGCGCCTGCCAGACCATGTGCATGCGCATGCGCCGGGACAGTGATTAGAAGAAAACTCAGGTCCATGGGAGGCATTCAAACCAAAATGACCATTTGGAATGTCCATGCACTGCAAGGAAACACAAACTGTACATTCCATTGTAGGTCCCAAATACAAAGAATAATCCCATAATCCCATGATTTTTTTGTTTGTTTGTTTTGTTTTGTCATAAAGTGCCTGTGTTCTCTAGTTCAGAATTGCTCCAAGCACAGCTGGGAATCTATTTAAGTTTTTTAAATTCCTGGAATGGAGCAAGGGAACCTTTGTACTCTGTGTCAGTCTTCTCTTAGTTTTCCCCACATTGTCCCTCCACCAAGAGTCCCTTGTCCATTTGGAAGTTTCTTGACTATATGAGGGAGTGCTCCTCTAGAGATCCTTATGAAGCCTAAGAAGAAGGAAGACCAAAATGTGGATGCTTCAGTGCTTCTTAGAAGGGTGAACAAAATACTCACAGGGGAAATATTGAGACAAAATGTGGAGCAGAGACTGAAGGAAAGGCCATCCAGAGACTGCCCCACCTGGGGATACATCCCATATATAGCCACCAAACCTGAACGTTCTTGTGGATGCTGGGAAGTGCTTGCTGATGGAAGCATGATAAGCTGTCTCCAGAGAGGCTCAGGTAGAGCCTGACAAATACAGAGGTGGATGCTCACAGCCAATCATTGGACTCAGCATGGGGTTCTGGATGGAGGATTTGGAGAAGGGACTGAAGGAGCTGAGAGGGTTTGAAGCCCCATGGAGGGAGCTCCCGAAGACTGGACCACCAACCAAAAAAATACAAATGGAGGGACCCATGGTGTTGGCCACATATGTGGCAGAGGAGGGCCTTGTTGGCCATCAGTGGGAGGAGAGGCCCTTGCGCCTCAGGGTGTTAGATGCCCCAGTGTAGGGGAATGCTAGGGAGGGAAGACGGCAGAAGGTGGGTGGGTGGGTGGGTGGGGGAGCACCTTCATAGAGTCAGGGGGAGGGGGAATGGAATAGGGGGTTTCTAAAGGAGAAAACATTTGAAATGTATATAAAGTAAATATCCAAAATAAATAAATAAGTAAATAATTTTAAAATGCAATAAAAAAAAAAAGAAAAGAAAAAAGAAAAAGAATTCCCTCCTGTGACCTCCCTCCCAGACCGCCAGTCCCTGGTTTCAGTGCCTCAGGATGCTTCTGTGGTATAGCCTGGGTCAGGCCTCACTTTGGAACCGGAACTCTGCAAAACGTCAGGTATTTAGGAATGAGCACACTGCCTGTGGGTCCCCAGCTCACCCTCTGCAGTGGTCCTCATCCTCTGTGACTGCCTTAAACCTCTACTGTGGGAAAGCAAGCCAGGCCACTGTTTGTAAACCTTTCAACAGATGCCACACAGTAAACAGAATTTTACTCAATGCACTGTAAAACTCAGCTCCCAAATCCAAGGTGTTAAGTGTTTTCTTTAATTCCACAAATTAGACACGCCATTATCAATTTAGATAGTTAATATTTACTTAGTCTTGCCTACACTTGTATCACTTTCCAGCTGATTGTGCTTGGCTCTCCTCCCTTCAAGATCATTTTTCTTCTCCTGGACCACACTCATTTAAAATTCCTCAGGTATATTCGGTCGTGATAAACATGCCTTGCTTTTATTTGTCTGAAACAGTCTTTATTTTGCCTTTATCCTTGAAACATTTTCCCCAAGTCTACCATTCTCGACTGATAGTTATTTTCTCTCTCTCCTTTAAATCTATTATTCCACAACATTCTGCTTCCTCCATTGCCATTAAAAAGAAAAGCATCAATCTAACTGCCGTTCATTTATGTGTAACTATTTTTCACTCTGGCAGCTTTAAAGTCTTTCGGTTTTCTTTGATTCTTTTCTGCAGTGGCTGTTATATAAAGGTTGAATTGATTTTCATATACATGTGGTAGTTCTGTCTCTGTGCCTTACTGACCTTTAGCTGTTCTAAGTGCTTCACAGTGTTCACCTGGTTTTGTTTTATATATTATTATACTTTGTTATTTTTTTAGCTTGCTTATGAGTTTACACTATACATCCTATTAGACTGTCTCAATGCTCTAGTCATCTAAGTAAGAGCTGGGTACACCTCAGTGATGGAGCATTTGTCTAGATTGAGCAAGGGCCTGAGTTTCATCTCCAGCACTGGAAAGAGAAAGAAAGAAAGAAAGAGAGAGAGAGAGAGAGAGAGAGAGAGAGAGAGAGAGAGAGAGAGAAAAGAAAAAGGAAGGAAGATGACATGAGGAAAAAGAAAGAACAGGATGGCTTGTGGAGAAGAAGCCATAAGACAGAAGGGAAGGGATCCAGTGTCAGTGTCTTTTTATCCTAAGGAGCAGGGAGCAGGGAGTGTAGGGTTGTGCAACTGATATGCATCAATGCACTGGTATTAGGAATGGCACCGACCAGATGAGAAAAACCCTCATCCCAGTCTGTCTGTGCAATAGACAGAAACCATCACAGAAAATCACAACCAATCAAAATGCAGAGTTATGGATCCCAGTCCCAATGGATCTATTTACAAAACAACTCCCATGCCTAAGGTTGAGATATCCTTGATGAAGAAGAGGAGGTGAAAAGATCTGAAGAGCCAGAGGAGCAGAGAATTTGCTATGAGAGTGTGCTCCCAGTAATGTCAGAAGCTATGCCCGTGAAGTCTCCCCAATATAACTGCTTAAACATGAGGTGAACAAGAACAACAATAGACACGCTAAAGTGAATGGGGGAAGATCACCAGGTCTCGACTATATAAAGAACTACAGGAAACTAAGGAAGAATGAGAGTGGGAAAAATAATCTTCCCCAGGGACCAGTACACTAATAGGTTGTTTAAGGCCAACTGGTCAACCCTGAAACACACAAGTAACATTACACAGGCTGAAAAGTTCATGTTTAGGAATATGTACAATTTGGGTGTGTGTGAGTGTGTGTGTGTGCACAAGCACATGTGCACATGTGTGTCTGTCCATCTGTCTGTCTCTCTGTGTATGTCTCTTAATAAAAAGAGGCCTTAGAGTTGACAGAGAGCAAGGAGGGATACACAGGTGGTTTTGGAGGGAGGAAACGAAAGGGCAAACTGATATAATTACATTATAACCTCAAAATTGAAAGAAGTGTGTTTTAAGAAAAATGATAACATTCTATGGCAGAGTGAGGTTAGATTAAGGCACTTTGCAGAGGTCAGCTGAGGTTTAACTATCATTACTTCATTTCTCCTTCTGCCCCTAATTCTGTGCCAGGTATGCCCATGGCAATTCTACAAGAAGCTATCCATACAGGAATATATTACAAGAGAAGAAAATAAAATACTCTTCATGTTATTTTATCTTATATTTTCCTCTTTATGCTGAGTTTCACTGTATTTCTTCAATTTATCTCCTACTTCATCAATTGACTATTGAACTGTATTTTTCAATATATCCATTAAGATTCTGTTTTGAAGTTTTATACTTTCAATTATAATTCTGTAATTATTTTCCAGGAAACTTTAGTATCATTTTTGAGTTTAACTACATAAAATATGAGTGTGATACCTATTTTGTTCATTCTGACACATAAAATATAGTAGAATGGGATTCTCCTGAGTGTCTTGTAATTGTGTGAGTTCTGGGGGAGAGGGGAATGGGTTTCCTTGGAACATCACCTGTGGAGGATTACTCAAACCTGTTCTGAAATAATTTCCTTCAAAACATTTGTAGTCACTTATTCTAAAGGACTGTTAATCCTTTTAAGGGTAGGATATAAAATAGCTATGAAATTATCCAAAATATGCATATGATAGAGAATTCTTAGAAGACATGTTCAGAGTTTAGGCTGAAATACTTGACTTTTCATGCCCTCTTTCTCTGCGGGGGCTGGGAGGCAGATTTCCTCCTGCCTAAGCACATGAGAGTGCTTCCACTGAAGGACTCCAGCTTTGTTTTCAAGTCCCGGGTCCCCCTACTACTTACCTACCTACACCTCAAGCTTACTCTTGTAAGCAAGATGAATGTCACACTGAAAGAGCTTTCCAAAGTGGAGTCAGGAGAGAACAAGACTTAAGTCCACAGCAAATGGCTCTTGTGACAGAGATCTTTGGTCACTTTGGCCAAATGCATTGAAGAGATGAGAGATTTACTTTGTGTCCAGAGACTCATTCTTTTTTCTGCAGATATTTCTACCAAGTGTGACGCTCCATTTTTATATCTCCTGAATTTGATAAATATATAGGCTTCTCCTCAACCCCGTTTTTTCAAGACATGGTTTCTCTTTGTAAACTTGGTTATCCTGGAACTCAGTCTGTAGACTAGGCTAGGCTTGAACTCAAAAAAATCTTCCTGCTTTCTGCCTCCCGAGTGCTGGGATTAATGGCATGTGCCAGCACCACCACCAATGTTATATCATAACTGGGTACATTTAGGTGACATCTTTCTAAGCATTTCCAAACAGTTTTAAGTGAGGGAAGAAGAGCAGTCTGAAATATGCACAGTACCATCCCAAGGGTTAAGTTCTAGCACTGAATTAAAGAGGAAAAGCAGGGAGCCCACAGAGTACTGGAATCACCTCTTTGCTTCTTGGTCAGCACAAAACTGAGAAGGCTCCCAGCACAACTTTCCCTCAGAGGTTCTGTGCATTCCTCTGATCTGTGAGCCAGAACACCTCTTCCTACTACTTGCTCTGTTGCTTTCTGACAGCTATTTATTTGTTCACAATGTCAAGGAAGCTGAAGAATGAATACTCTAAGCAAATACATCCTGTGTTTTCCTTCTGTCAGCCATATAGACCTGCTACTCTGTCCGTGGTTTGTTTTTTTGTTTGTTTTGTTTTTTTTTAATTAATTAATTTATTTATTTTTGATACTTTATTTACATTTCCAATGTTTCCCCTTTTCTGGGTCTCCTCTTTGGAAACCCCCTATCCCCTCCCCC
>CM052719.1:26281030-26371477 GCA_028551405.1 Uromys caudimaculatus | reverse complement strand
TCATAGTCTCTGGTGAGAAGTCAGGTGTAATTCTGATAGGTCTTCCTTTTTCCCTTACTGCTCTTAATATTCTTTCCTTGTTTTGTGTATTTGGTGTTTTCACTATAATGTGACAGGACAAATTTCTTTTCTGGTCCAATCTGTTTGGAGTTCTGTAAGCTTCTTGTATTTTTATGTTCATCTCTTTCTTTAGGTTAGGGAAGTTTTCTTCTATAATTTTGTTGAAGATATTTATTGGTCCTCTAAATTGGTTATCTTCACTCTCTTCTATACCTATTATCCTTAGGTTCTGTCTTCTCATTGCTTCCTGGATTTCATGGATGTTTTGGTTTAGAAGCTTTTTGCATTTTGCATTTTCTTTTACTGTTGTATCGATGTTATCTACGGTATCTTCTGCTCCTGGGATTCTCTCTTCTATCTTTTGTATTCTGTTGGTGATGCTTGCATCAATGACTCCTGATCCCTTTCCTAGGTTTTCTAACTCCAGGGTAGTCTCCCTTTGTGATTTCTTTAATGTTTCTATTTCTATTTTTATCTCCTGGATAGTTTTGTGCATTTCCTTTGTCTGTTTGATTGTGTTTTCCTGTAATTCCGCCTGTTTGATTGAGTTTTCCTGTAATTCTTTAATGGATTTTTGTGTTTCCTGTTTAAGGGCTTCTAGTTGTTTATCTCTGTACTCTTGTATTTCTTTTAGGGTGTTAATTTCTTTCTTAAAGCCTTCTATCATCAACATGAGAAATGATTTTAAATCTGAGTCTTGCTTTTCTGGTGTATTGGGGTATCCAGGGCTTGCTGTGGTGGGAGAGCTTGGGTCTGATGATGCCAAGTAGCCTTGGTTTCTGTTCCTTATGTTCTTACCCTTGCCTTTTGCCATCTTGTTAACTCTGATGTTAGCTGCTCTTACTCTGTCTGGCTGTGGCTTGCTCCTCCTGCAGACCTCTGTGTCAATACTCCTTGAAGACCAGCTCTCTATGAGAGGTACTTGGGCCTGGAGAGCTGTGGTACAGGGTCAGTTCTGGGGTGCAGACAGAAACCAGAAGGATCCTGTTCCTTGGCTCCTATGTCCTGATGGCTCTCCAAAGGTCCCTCTTGATCCAGTGAGCTTGAACAGAAGCAGTGGCCCTGCCTGTGATCAAAGGTGTGTCAGCACTCCCGGGATACCAGGTCTCCCCTGGAGCCCTGCGGCCCAGACTGAGGTCCCCAGGCACTGATGGAAACTGAAAAGTTCCTGTTCCTGACTTTACTTCAGTCCCTGTGACCCGAGGGTTCCTGGTGTGTCCTGGTAAACAGTGGTGCTTGCCCTAACCCCACTCTCAGGTTTTCCACGCTCCTGGGAGGGTAGCCTTCTCCTGGCGCTCCTTGACTATGAACCCCTGGTGGCCCAGGCAGAGGTTTCCACCAACAGATGGAAACCAGAAGGTTCAGAGGTTTCCTGTCCCTGAGTTTTCCTCAGGCCCCTTATCCCGCTGGTTATGGGCAGGTCTCAGTGAGCGGTGGAGCTCGCCCTAACCCCACTCACAACTTTTCCATGCTCCTGGGAGGGTAGCTTTCTCCTGGCTCCCCTTGGCTATGGACCCCTGGTGGCCCAGGCAGAGGTCTCCACCCACAGATGGAAACAGGAAAGTTCAGAGGTTTCCTGTCCCTGAGTTTTCCTCAGGCCCCGTATCCTGCCGGTTCTGGGCAGGTCTCAGTGAGTGGTGGTGCTTGCCCTAACCCCACTTGTATTTTATTTTAACTAGTATAATTTCAAATTGCATTTACCCATTAAACACAAAAATTGAAATTTTGCTATTATAACGGGAGGAGACACAAAATGCAGTTAATACATACTAGTAGAGGCTAGCCTAAGTTATGCCTTTTGTTTTCCCCGTTACATAACCATCAGGCATTTAAGTGACTCTTTAACATTTTAAGTTCATATACAATTATATTCTGGGTAATAAATTAGTTCTGTCAAATATGCTGAAGCCTATTAAAGGAATAATTAAATCAGAAATCATCTTTGAATAAACACTGGATGGTCTCCATCTTGTTATCCATTAAGGAAAGTGTTTGCCAATACATTTTCTGTACAAGGATCAAAAATGGAAGCTGATGATCAAGAAGAAAGAGGTCAAAATGGAAGAAATGGCTTTGTGGACTAGGGATGCTGCAGTGGTTTTCCAAGGCAAGCAGATCCAAATAGATCTCACATGGCAGATATTGATACAAGGGCATATGTCACATGTCTGGGTACGTACTCAGAGTCCAGATTAAAGAAAAACATACTGTCTTATTAAAAAGTAAATATCCTTACTCAGAATCTGCATGTTCCTTCACTTGGTCCCTCAGAGATGTAGACGTTCTTGGGTTTCTGTCAAGTCCATGTTTCCACAGTTGCAAGCCATGAGTGTTATTATTAGCCAAGACACAAGAATGTGCCAATCCTGCTTGTGCAATATCATTGCTCTCGAATATAAAGTGTGCCAATAATATTAACCACTTGGTACACATGGTAGACAGAATCTTGAATAATAAGGATCATATCCTCTTAGGTTTTATACAAGTTATTCCAACCAACAGTTATTCAGAAGTATTAGTTTATATTTATGTGATTTATCACTCACAGCTATTAAATATCCTTAGTGTATGGTCAATGGAAATCCTAAAATACTGAATAATTATTTGCTGCTAACTAAGAACAGATCATATTCAAATCTTGTGCAATTTATTGTCCATGTGATATTTATTAGCTCTTGGCTGGTTGCTTCCATGATTCTTCCAAATTTTTTAACTAAAATTGTTCTGAACTGAGCTTAGTGAGCAAAATGAGTTCTTGTTTTATTATCAAAGTTTCCAGAACATAATAATAAAACCAGTGATGCAATTGTATAAATATCGATACTGCCTAGCAATAAAAAAAAAAAAAACAAGCAAATAAGATAAATATCCACCGAGGCACACATCAGACAACTAGCACAATGTTTTCTTTTATCAGTCACAAGCTGGTAAGTTTGGGTTCATCTAAGGTAATATCACCCTTTCCATCCATTTTTTTGATGTCATGCTTTTTTTAGCATGTCTGTATTTTTCTAACACTACCAAGAAATTATTGAATTGATATATTTTTTAAAAATAAATTATAAAAAGCAATTTATAATAAATGATTACTAAAAATATAATAGTTAAGAAAATATACTACTAATCCACAGCAAAAATAAAAACTATTTTAAAATAAACATGCTTATTCCACAAACACTTGAAAGATTCATTTCCAACAAGCAGATACTTCTTAAGAATTTAGGATAAAAACAGTTCTTCGACCTCTGCTTTTCTCCATTTTGTTCTCAGAGGGAGAAATCATTTGATGGTCTCGGTTCCTCTCAATGACATCTGCTTTGACGAATCATGTCATTCAGTTTATTAACGATAGAAACCATTTATTGCCTTTCTGGTGTGATAAAGAAGAAATTAGTTAACGCGAGACACATGTCTACTTCTCTACCTTTTTTTAAAATTTCCTGCAGGTGCTGTCCTAATTACAATTGCAAACTTAAATAACTGCTTCCAACCCTCTCTCCATGACCCACGAGGGGCCACCTAGCTCTTGCTTCCCTGCAGGGTCCGTTTCCCTACTGCATTCATTCCTCCCACACCTAGTGCATCAACTATGGATTTACCTTAATATCTTTGGCCTTCATGATATTCCTATTGTTTGGTTTGGTTCATCTCTACAAAGAATCAAATGGTGAAGACTTAAAAATAACCTTTCATTATCTTACCATTGCTAATACTGGATCGTTCCATATCCATACATACTTCAAAGATAATGACTTTTTCATAAAAAAGCCAAATGTCCTCAAGTGACCCTCTGTGTCCCCCAGTATCAGATGCAGCATGCTGCCCCAAATTCCACTTCCTAAATTCACAACTGAAAGATTTCTCCAAGATAACGCCATCATTTCAGTCTTAATCTAGTACACAGGTACTGCTGCCTTGTAACAGTAATTTGAGCTACACTGCTTTGTGTTCCGGATGAGTCATGAGTTTCCACCCACCCGCCCAGGAACTATTTGGATCCACGAATGATAGACACACAAACACACCCACACAAACACACAGACACACACACGCACACGCACACGCGCGCGCGCGCGCACACACACACACACATACACACATTAGCTTATTTTTGAAATGCCTTGGCTAGCTCAAAAGGCTGGGCAGTTCTGATCCTCCGCCCCGTCCCTCCGGTACTCCTGACACACAACCTCTAAATCCATGATCTATCTTTGCTGCCCTGTTCATTCTGGGTAGCCCCCTAGTCTTTGCAGCCCAAGATGCTTCTGGGCAACCTTTCCGGGAGGAGCTGCATTCCTTCTCACCTACATTTCAGATGATTTTCCTTCTGCAGCTCTAAAAGCTGATCCTTCTCCCTCTAAAACCTGGCTATTCTCCCTTCCTCTCTTCCAGTTCCAAGCCAGCGCAATCTAAAAGTTCTGCCTCTCTCTCCGCCCAACCATTGGCCATTGGCTCTCTATTGATCTGTCAAAAACCAATTGGGGGACCAGGATCTTTAGCGTTTGGACATGCAGATTCCTGATTAAATCAAAGCATTAGAACCAATCCCCACCGTGCCTGACTGAGCATCTAGAACGTTCTCTTATTTCATTGAGCTTGACCTACTACATCCAGAACATATCTTTATCTTATTAATTTTGCTAAAAGCATTCCCAACAAATCTTCAAAGACAGGTGTAGGATGCAAAATTTCTGAGATTACACATGATTGAAGATGGGTTTCTTTTATACTTTTATTTATAGCTTGGCTGGACGTATAATTTTAGCCACGAATTCATTTTCCTCTCTGAATTTGAATGTTCTATAATACTGTCTCTTTATGACCAGTATGCCAAAGGAGAAACTTATACTGGCCAGGTTGTGCTCCTTTCAAATGTGCATCTTCCCTCGTGAAACATTATGAAGCATAGATGTATTGCCCTTTCCATCTATAAAATGTTCATACAATTAGCTATTTCTTTTGTGGTGGTGCTGGGAATTTTACCCATACCCTTGCAAATGCTAGGCAAGCGCTCTACCATGTGGCTGTAGCTCCGGCCCAGTCACATATTTATCAGAAATGCTTAGGTCTGAAGTACTTTTAATATTGAAAACAATGAAATGTTTAGCATATCTTCATTTGCATAATGACATAGTTCAAAGATGAAAACACATTTTAGCCGGACGGTGGTGGCGCACGCCTTTAATCCCAGCACTCAGGAGGCAGAGGCAGGCGGATTTCTGAGTTCGAGGCCAGCCTGGTCTACAGAGTTAGTTCCAGGACAGCCAGGGCTACACAGAGAAACCCTGTCTCGAAAAAACCAAAAAAAAGAAAACACATTTTAAACCCAAAATTTATTTATGTTCCATGCACACCCTGCACACACAGTCCGCAGGTAATCCGACACTCCTCACATTAGCCAGGTGTACAAATTTCCCTTTGTAGCATCACGTCAATGCTGAAAACATTTAAGATTTTATTTCAGGTTTTAGATATTCAAATTAGAGCTAATATGCTTATACTTTGAACTTGAAACGACCCACTGGGTCTGTGTTATGACCTGAATGTTTGTATACTTCCAAATATTATATGCCACATTACTAATTCCACATTGATTAGGGGATAGTTGGGAGGTTGATGCATTCACAGGAACATACAAAGAATGTCTGGGTAGATAGAGCAGTGGTTAAGAGTGCTTGTTGCTCTTACAAAGGACCAGCATCCACATGGCAGCTCCTAACCATTTGTCCGTACAGTTCCCGGAGAGCCAGTGCCCTTTTCTGACCTCTGAAGTTACCAGGCACATACATGAGATACATGCATACAGGCAGATAAAACCTCATACATATAAAATGAAATAAGGAATCTTTAAGAAAAGGAAACAGAGAGGAGATTTGCTGAACTGCGTGAAATAAATGCTGCTTGTGTTACTGGGCCTTGGTCTTCTGTGACAATACACCGTACCAAGATAGTCTCCATCTTTCTAATCTCTTCCTTTCTCCACTCGATAATCTCAATGTTTGCCTTCGCGTAGGTATAAAAGTAGTAGGTGCTGGTACGTTTTAATCACATTTCCCATTGTCCCTATAAACATACGGGCAGAACATGTGCTATCGGCAATATTCTGAACCATTCCTACTTACCATGCATGTCCAGTGCAGGAAACTGGCAGGTTTCCAAGAAAGTCCCTCCTGTCACGAATCAACATGAGGAGTAGGATGCTTTTAGTCTGTGTTGGCAGGGCATCTGTCCCTATTGGCTCAGAAAGTCACCCATATGTCAAGCCTGTGGCGATGCCTTGGGGCCTTCTACACCTCTTCTCCAGTTTAACAATCTCCACTTGCAGTGCGTGCCCCCTATACACCACAGCTGCTATTTTCTCAATGAACTCATGTTTTTGTTTGTTTCTTTCGTTGGTTGGTCGGTTTTTCGGTCATTTTTCAATGTCGTATTTAGTGCACAGAACTTCACAGTATTTCTGTAGAATTTTCCCACCAAAGCCTCATGGAATGAGGCTGCCATCTCTTGCATTTATGTTACTCTTCATGGCACAAGCATACTGCTTCAAGAGGCATCATAGAAAGACATGCTGAGGCTCTCCAATCTCACCGCACGTGTTTTTGTTAAATAACAACGGCTTATAAATGCAGCATTATGATGACTGTTTAACCCCAATTCAAGAGTTTCATGATTCCTAATACATACCAGCAAACATATTTGATTGACATCCTCTCTACTTTTCCATGAATTTAAATGGGCAACACTTTGAGTACTACAGAACATCTTCAACTGCCCCCCCAACTTAAATCCAAATATTGTTCCTCACTATTGTGGGACACATGCTGGCATTCATCTTCACTCATTAGAAATAAAGTTTTGTAAATACTGGCATCTGGGCTTCATGCTTGTGTGCTCGCACCATCTGGTGGATGTTATTCCCTTGCAGAATATAAGAATGACATAGTATTCTAGGAAGGCAAGCTTGGCACACACAGCCACAAGCAGAGAATAGAATGAAAAGGAACAAATTGCTCAGCTAATTCCAAATCTATATTTATTAACAAGCAGGGACTAAATGAGAACATCTGGACTGCATAACCACTAGAACAAGTTTAATCTGAATTCTACATACATCTTTATTTTGTTTCTATTAAAACTGATATTTTGTCAGTATTGCACATACATTTTGCCCATATTCTGCAGTATATATATATATATATTCATTCTTGCTATTAGTTGTTAACTAAATTAATTTCTTATGAATAATTAGCATCCTTGAGTATTGAACCTGTCAGAACATGGTCCATGAATGAAGCTGTGTGAGAAATTTCTGACACCTTGTGAGAAGACTCCAAGTAAACAGGATGAGGGTCTTGAAATCCCTGTTCCTCCACAAAACAGAACTGTTCTTGTAGTGTGTTTCTGTGCTCCTCCCAGGTGTAGCAGATAGGAGTGAGTTTACTTCAGGCATTATTATTCATCTGCCTCTATAGAGAAGCATGTTTTTACCACGTGCAGCCTGTCCTTGTGATTATGTACTTTACTCAGGTGACTCATTTTAACCTTCAGAATATAAATTGTCTGATGCTCTGAATAAAGTTGGCTATTGCATGAGACTTTAGTCAGCCACATATAAGACCCTGCTCTCCCAGGTTCCTGCTGCCAACGAGAGTGGTAAGCAAAACTCATCTTTGTAATATTTTTGTGATTTTTTGATAGCACCCTGCTGCATAGGTTCAACTACAGATCTTTGAAAATGTACTTAGCCAAAGCTTATTGGGAAGTCTGTGAAAAATGAACTCATTGACTTACCATGCATGTTTGACACTGGCTTTTTCCACCCACTTATTATCCACTCCCCTAGTTTGCTCCAGGACAGTTGATTTTTCTCTGCTTACCCTCATTCCACCACATATCTATGCTATATGCTTGAGCTAGGACTAAATTTATTTCAGGCCTCTCAAGCATAACAGTGCATAGTGCCTTCCGTTTAACAATCTGGTAGAAGAAAGGCCATTTGATTTCAGCTGAAACAAGTCATTTTATCACCACTTTTGCTGAGACATTGATTTTGCAAATGCCAACTACTTAATATGTAAGCCAAGGGGTGTTGAAGACTACTTTCAAGTCTCTTGAAATTAATTAACCTAAATGTTTATGTCTTTCTGTAATTCTTATGCTGAACTCTTAGTGATAGTGTTTAGATTTGGGGCCTTTTATTTGAAATGAAATTGTGAGTGAGTCTCTTGTGTTGATATTGCCACACTCCATAGGATTCCTTCTAGGAATCCTTTGTCTTGCTCTCTGCCACTGAAGGACACAAACAAGAGGACTGCCATTAGTAAACCAAGGAAAGGCCCCACACTTTAACCTGGTCACGCTGATTCCCCAATCCCAGAACTCTGAAAGAACACATTATCTCTGCTACCTTGGCCATTCAGTGGATGGGATTCTGGTATAGCCTCAACCAAGATACCTCACAAATCGGTGTTGATGGGTAAAAATCAAAATATGTACACAAAGTAGTATGAGTAAAGAAGGAGAAGCGGTTATGAGAGAAGATGGGAGATGGTGGTGAATACATTCAAAATATATTATATACAATTTACAAAGAAGCCGGGCAGTGGTGGCACACGCCTTTAATCCCAGCACTTGGGAGGCAGAGACGGGCGGATTTCTGAGTTCGAGGCCAGCCTGGTCTACAGAGTGAGTTCCAGGACAGCCAGGGCTACACAGAGAAACCATGTCTTAAAAAAAAAAAATAACAAAGAATTCAAAAATAAAAGCAATTTTGATAAAAGTCCAGAGTATGAAATTAGAAATACTGTTTTTCTTTGCTTTGCCTGGACATCTAGCTTTTGTTTCTTTACTTATGTGAGAATGAAAATACTCTTTTTTGGGAGGGGTTGACTTATATATTTTTAAAATTGGGATTATGCCCATTTGCAATTGAATGATATTGATTAAGATGCTTTGTAATTCCTCAGTCAGCCCTCACCTTTTCTTCCCAAGCCCTGATCTTACAATGAACAAGTTTTACAATGACACACAACTAGATTGCCAGAGTGATTATATAGTTTCCATCCTCCTCAAAAATTACAGTTAGAATTCATCAAGATAAACACGAGAAGGTTCAATTCATTACCACAACAATTAGAAAAAACTCTAGTCCATGTGCAAAACAGACAAGACAGGCAGCTTATAAGTGAATTTTCAACTAGGATCAGCAATCTACTTGACTCATGATGTTAATCCAGGGAATAGCCAGTTCCTGTAAATAACTGGTCCTGTTTTCTTGTTTGTTTACTTTTCTGCTTCTTTTTTTTGAAGGCAATGTCAACGTATCTATATTATCTCTCTTTCTACTACCATGGGGTTGTGTAGTTAGGACTGTGTGACCTTATGACCCATCACAACTTTAGTATTTACTCTTTGTTACTTTAAAACTGAAAATAAGGTAGCAGACATTTTCAACTAGTATGTAATCAACTAAAACAAACAAAAAAATTACATAATAGAACCAGGTTTCTAATTGGATTTATGACCTACCCCACAGGAGGGAACCCACGTTTGGTACTGAAAACCTGGCCAAAAACCATAGGTTGGTGAGTTCATATTCATTAGAGAACATTGATTTGGTAAATTAACATAGTATCAAACTGCCTTCTAAATGCCTATTTTTATACCCACAGGCTAGTGTGGCTCTCATTCCTCAACAAAGAAGTTTCACTTAGTAGTAGATGACTCTTAATACAGAGACTCAAGGCTGGCCAAAGTACAGAGAATAAGCGGCTGAAATATACTCCCTCACACATAAATAGCACAGCCATATCATATCTGCTCCCCTCAAGAGGATCCCAGAAGGGGATAGGGTGGTTGGAAGAGGCAAGGATTTGCTATAAAACAGTATCTTCTGAACATGTCAGAGGATTTGTACTCATGAACTTAACAGCAGCTATGGCTGCCTACACAAGTCCTGTACAAGACAGAAGAGACAGGCTCATGAAACCTCCCCTAATTAACTGAGGATCTATTAGAGTTCATGGCTACTGAAGGAGAGTCCATATGCTTCCAGGACGTGTCTCATGCCTATTGGATGGCCCCATATCCATGCACATGTGGATATGAGAGGGACACAGGAGAGGCCTAGAGCATTGTATGAAGAAACAAGAAGTAAATATAATCGAAGTACATTGTATGCATATGCAAATTAGTAAAGACTAATTTTTAAAGTATTTAAGTATGGGAATTTCTAAACATTCAAGTAATACTTGCCTAACATCCAAAGCTTAAAAACCAAAATTGGATTAAAAATATGTTTTTTTTTTTATGGCATGTAGTCCTGTTGTTAAAAGAATTTAATCCCGGGTCCTGGAGGTGAATATTATGCAAAGTAACTCTTCGCCTGTTTGTTTCTATTTCCTGGAAATAGACCATTTTCAAAAATGCACTTCCATATTTCATTTATTTGTTTTGCATATATGGATATTTTTCCTGCATGTATGACTGTGAACCACATGTATGTCTGCTGCCCATGGAGGCCAGAGAGGGCATCAGATTGTCAGGGGCTGGAGTTATAGGTGGTTCTGAGCCATCATGTGAGTCTGAGAACTTAACTCAGGTCCTCTAGAAGAGCAATCATTATGCTTAGTTATTGATCTATATCTCTCCAGACCATTTCTTAATCTTCTTCCTAGTTATACGTGGCCATATGATTGAGTTCTGACAATAAAATATGAGCAGAAAGGAAGTGTGCAACTTTTAGGACAAGCAGGTACTTCATCACACTGCAGAGACATTTGCTCAACCGTGTTCATTGCTACTCCATTTATAGTAGCCAGAAACTGGAAACAAACTAGATGCCTTTCAGTGGATGAATGGATAAAGAAAGGGGGTCCATTTACACAATGAGACATTACTCTGCTATTAAAAATTATAAGTGAAATCCACAGCTAAATGGATAAAACTAGAAAAAGTCATCCTGAGTAAGACCACCTAAACCCAGAAAGATATTTATGGTGTGTATTCACTTATATGTGGATGTTAGTCGTTTAGTTTACAATAAGCAATATACAATCCAGACAACCACAGGTTAGGGACAGAGTTAAACACTGGTGGAAGGGAACAGATCTCTCATGCATGCACCTGTCCCATTCCATCAGCTTTCTGCAAAATGAGTTCAGCGAACTTGCAAGCGACACATTAAGAAAGACACCACCAGTTGGGGAAAAAAAGCCTGACTATGGGATAGTTAGAGAATTGTCCATGTAAGAAGCAGATGTTCGGGATTTTATGCATGAGATAAACAAGGTCTTTGGATCTTGAACCATTCTTCAGGGTTTTTTTTATTTTTAACAAGTTAGTGTTTATAGCTAATTCATAAAGTAGATAAGTAGTCGGGTCTTTCAAAGTTCTCTCTCTCTCTCTCTCTCTCTCTCTCTCTCTCTCTCTCTCTGTGTGTGTGTGTGTGTGTGTGTGTGTTATAAATGCACACGACTAATACTATGTATGCCAATGCAAAGGTGTATGGGAGCCTGAGGAAGACACCAGATCCCCTGTTCTCTTACTGCCTGCCATATTCTCCTGAGACAGGCTCTCTTACTAAGCCCCTGATACCCTCCATCTCAGCCCCTCATAGCGATGAGGTTCCAGCCGCATACGCAGCCATTCCAAACTCTTTTACATAAATGTCAAGGATTCAAACTCAGACTCTCATGGTTACACAGCAAACACTCTCACTCACTAAGCCCCCTCCCTAACCCCTCTCTGAATTATTTCTAAAAACATTGTTTTTATGCCACCTACAGGAGAATGGAAGGCTCTGAAAGATAGATAGATAACTATTGATGGATGATAAGTATGTAAGTGATAAACAGATAGATGATAGATAGATAAATGATAGATATAGAAAGATAATAGGTGGATAGGTAAGAATAGGAAGATAGATAGATAGATAGATAGATAGATAGATAGATAGATAGATAGATAGATAGACAGAGCTATATACAAAGATAATATATATCAATAAATGATAGATTGATGGATAGATAAGTAAATGAAAAATAAATAAGATAGGCAGACAGATAGATGATAGGTAGATACCTACATAGGTAGATAGATAGGTAAACAAGTATTTGACTATTTACTTTTTTTTTTCAATTTTATTGAGACTGAATCTCTAGTATCCCTAGCTGGTCTCAAACTTTTGCTATAGATGCTGCTGACCTTGAAGTCCTGAGACGTGGTAAATTAGATTTTATCTATAAATTTGTTTTATTATTTACTTTATTTTCATAAACATTGAATTGGCATATATTAATTATATAGGTAACAGTTCCCATTGTTATCTTTACATACATGTATGTAAATGTGTTTTTCTATTTCTGTCGTATTTAGCACTCTATACCATTACTAATCCCCATCTTCCTCTCCTTCCTCTTTTCAGTTAGTTCATTGGATAAGTTCATCTCTCTCTCTCTCTCTCTCTCTCTCTCTCTCTCTCTCTCTCTCTCTCTCTGTGTGTGTGTGTGTGTGTGTGTGTGTGTGTGTGTGTGGTGTGTGTATCCCAATATGTTTAATAAAGAGTTGCTTCCAGGACCATGTGTGGGTGAAGAACTGTTTACAAGAGAGTGGTCATCTGGCCTGAGGCTACACCACAGTAGATAATGTTCCACCCTCATCTAGCCACTGTTAACTGCTTATGGACCTGGTGGCCCCTCCCTTCTCCAGGCTGGAATGTTGCTGAACCTAATCTTGTATAGATCTTGTGAAGCTAACTACAATCTTGTTGGTTCTACCATGTAATTGCCACATCGTGCCTGGAAGACTACATTCCGTAACTACTCCAACATCTAGTCTTTAGAGTTTTTCACCGAATCTTCCAAAGTGTTCTCTGTCCCTTACAATGGATGGTATACATACCTCATTTAACAACAGCCACTTACTCTCAGCATGTTGACCAGTTATGAGTCTGTCATCCACAGCAAAACCAACCTTCTCTGATCAAGGCTTAGAGCAACACTATAACCATAAAGTAACTTCACAGGCACTTGACATTTTCACTTAGAAAACAAAAGCAGTATCTCCCCCAGTAGGGCCTATGATCTCCTAAGCTCCTGCATATTGACCAGATTTAGAGTATTAGATGTGATTTCTTCTTATAGAGTGGATTTTAAATCCAATCAGAAAGCATTTGCTAATCACCATTAATAGTCATGTCACTATTGCACCAGTAGGCACATCTTACCTGGCAGGTTAGAGGTACAGCACACAGGGTTCACACCTGGATAGAGACTATTGATGACAATTCTCCCTCAGTAACTTGCATAGAACCTTCTGGCACTATAAAAGCTAGCCAGAAGGAAGGAAGCTTCTAGCTCAGTGCCAGCTTGATTTCTCAATGTTCAGAAACAAAGCACATGCTATCATCAGCAGTAAGATCTTATCATATAATTATATTGAGCAAACAAGAGCAGTAGCAATAGCCTGTGCTGTCTTTGTGGCCTCCAGGGCCTTCTGAACCAAAGACTCATAGGAAAGTATCCCACATCTAGCACGGGGTTGTTCCTTTAATAATAACCTATGGCATCTGAGAGCAGCTTTATCCGCTATCTCTTTCACTCCCCCAATCTAATACATATCTCAACATTTTTGTTAATGTTTTGAAAAATATTAGACATTACAAAGATTGTAGATCTTATGGAAAGTTAGATTAACAGCTACAAAAAAGTATTAGATTTCAGTGTTCAAGAATACTATGGGTACACTATTATATGAAAAATTTCTCTGTGTCTAGTGCTTCCTTTAAGTACCAGGAAGCTTGTGGTCTTCCTTTGATTACGATTATTGTACAAATAAAAGGTTTTCTGAACTAAGAATTGGAAATAAAAGTAAAAATTTTAACTGTCCCTTTTTCCATTTACTTCTGATGATTTATGTCCAGTTAGGCTTGAAAATCACATTTCTCTTCTCTAACATTTCTCATATCTGCAGATAGAAACATATTTCATTTCAGATACGTTGGCCTCTAGCAAACATGTGTGTGTAACTTAAACATAACAATAGATACGTGTATTCTGGACAGAATGATTTTCTTAATTTCATTTCCATTTGAATGGATCTATAATGTACCTATAAATTTGTTTAAACATTATTTTGCATGTATCTATGGAGGTATGACTGGATGAATAGTAATTTCTGAGTTACTTCATTGAATAAGGCAGTTATCCTCTTCAATCTGTGTAGTTATTGTTCAAATCATTATAGATCTACTTGGGGAAAATGGCCAAGTAAAGGAGGTTTTTATTTCTTTCTAATACCTTCAATCTGGTATATTGGTCTTTTACTCTTGGTAGACTAAGCCGTGGTGCAAAAATGTAGACCATTGCATGGTGACCCCAGATTTAAGAACTTTAATTTGCAGTTTCTGTAATAGTATGAGCCTTATCCCTCTTGCTTTCTGTTCTTCCTCCTCTTCATCTCTCTATCATACACACACACACACACACACACACACACACACACACACACAAACTATATATTTAATGTACTCCTTAAATAATATAAATCAAAATGTCGAGCCCGATCTCTTTATAATCTCCCCCGGCATCTCTGAATAAACCTAACTGACACAACAGCTCACACAATGATTAATTATTATTCATCGAACCCCCAAACAAAAATAAATACATTCTACATTGAAGTCACACTGTGGTTATAAAATAGGCTTCTCCATATCCTTCGTATATGGAAATAAGAACTAAAAGTAACCATTGAACAATGTAAGAGGATTGGAAAAACTACAACACCAGGAGTTCCTGCATGTCTGCATCTCTCTAGAATGGTAGCTTTCACCAGCCAATGTATCTACAGCATCAAGACTCAGAGCCCTTAACATGCAGAATATAAAGCAGACAAAGATGTGCTCATGGGTAGACACTGAGTTACTTCCTGTGACCCTCTAAGCCTTTCTTTGTTCTGGGAATCTGGTACAAAGGGTAACTTAAGAGATTCTCCCCAAATATGAACCACTGAAAAACTTATCCTGGGAAGGCTTATGCCGCTATCACCTGGAGGAGAAGCTTCATATTACAATGTTTACACTAATTGGATCCTGAATATTTATTAGATATATCATTTTTCAAATATCTGTCCCTGAAGATTCTGATTTATTCAGTGTGTCCAAGGTGCAAATTAAACATGTGCACTCTAACAAGTACAATAAAATGATTTGAATGTAAGGAATGTATACTTTGAGAAAAAAAACACATAGACTTTCTTACTTTCGATATAATAAATTTTACTTTCTGGTTGTATCAGCTAGTTTTACTATATAACAAAAGAACAAAAAAACTCAGTCTCATATAAAAGTAAGCTTCTGATTTTAATGAACAAGGGATCTGCTCAGCAGGCATGAATACAAAGTTTGGGCTTGTTTGTTGATCTTCTCATGTGGGTAGTCTTGAATATGGTGCTTCTTAACCTCCAAAAAATTTGCTACCATAACGATGATGGAAATGCTGAAAAGCCAATAGAAACACAAAAGTCACTAGAGGCTTAGGCTCAAAATAGCCCTTCTGCGCATTCCACCAAACCGTATTGGACAAATTAAACCACGAAGTTAAAGACTAAAAACACTTCCCAATCCTTCAATGGGAAGGACTGTGAAGTATTCTACTAAAATCGTATAGCTAGAGATTAATAATTGAGAACATTGCTGTAATCAACCCACCATAACTACTGAAAAGGCAACCCTCTGGACAGAAAGAGAAGTATGTCAAGAATTTGATTTGCAGAACACAAGCTTGTGACTGTGCTAAATCTAGGAATTCTTATCTGCATTCAGGGGCAGCATAGACTATGCCTGTATAGATGCCTATAGAAAGCCTGTGTGGGCTCCTGCTCCTGTACAACACAGGGAGCTATGTATAAATATCTGTAGAAGGAGCTGTGGAGAATAGACACAAACATGAGGTGTATTAATATTATGTGGTGCTACGTATGAGATATATTCAAAGGAATAAAACTATCCAAAGATTTGAACAAATAAATAAATAAATATAGTTTATTTAGTTTAATGGTCCCAATGATAGTTATCAATATTTTACAATATCCTATACTTGAAAACTGACCACATTATATGTGAAAACTTTAAAGGTTATACATTTTAAAATTCATAGTACTATGAAATGATATGTTTCCAACTTTAAAACTATGAGCACTAAAATGAGATACATTTCTACTTGAGAGAGTCATTTAATACATTCTCAGTACATTAATTTAAATATTTCTTTTAATAATGTTCATATTCCATATCACTAATTACTCTAGCTCATTATTATTCATTAAAATATATTATGTAAAGAGTTCATTCCATAACAACTGTATTATTTCATATTTGTGGCTTCCTTTAATCATTTGAAATCACTACATTCAGACTTGCATTGTTTTAATTAGTGGGCCTTTATATTATTAAAATAAATTCATTCATTTCAATATCTTATTCTGGAATTTTAAGCATCTAGGTATAGAACAAATATTTAATAAATGTCACTTTGGGCACCTATATAAATTAGTTGAAAAGTTACTGCTCTCAATGAAAATAAAGACTCAAGAGATAAGAGATCAGTCTTGTGTCTGCCCTTGTCATGGGAGAACATGAAGAGACTCACTGTAATAAATAAACAAACTCTCTTTCATAAACTCACAAGGTCCCAGACATTTATAAAAATAGAAATTACTGTTGATAAATACTCTTGACTCAGGAATGCCACAGACATCATGCTTTGGATTTCTTTCTCTAAACCCATTACTAAATTCCAGTACTCAACAGTGTTTTTGAGGAAGGACTTGAGAAGTTCTGATGGGATTAGGGTGCTGAAAATGAAGATACTGGAGTTAAGAACATGTTCTTTACTGACAAAAATAGCACATCTTGAGCCCACTGTTGTTTTATAGCTCTATGGCTAAGATTTCTTTAAGTCAGCCAGAGTTTCTGCTGTCATTAAAAAAAATGCTGAAGGGATAGCAGAGCTCAATACACATGTTAGGAGTATAAAACACCCTGTCACTTTGAAGCAGAGTCAAAATTATGAGAGAGCCTTTGTTCAGAGTTAATGGTGAAATAACCAAAGTTATTTCTAAAAATAATAACTAAATAATCTAAAATACTTAAATAATCTAAAATAAAAAATAATCTAAAAACAACAATCACAAACTACATATCAAGTCATCATCTTATCCGACTTCTGATAATTTTGAAAAGCATAAACATTTTTAGGGACCTTTTTAATGTAATAGAGTTGGAAGTACGTATCCTTGAATCTTTTTATAGAATAATAATATTATTATTATGGTATAGGACAGCCTCCAGGCTGGGCAGAAAGAGCCTTCAAGAAGGTGCTTTGTATTTGTATCTTCAATGCCCCCCAAAGGCCTCCATGTTAAAGGCATAGGCACCAGCTTGGTATTCCTGAGAGGTGGTAGAAGTCAGGGCATAGTGGGAGGTGGTCTGATCTTTGTCACATGTCCTTGGAGGAAAGGTGGGCAGCTGAGTTCCAAGATCATTCTTTTTCCACTTTCCCAGCAAAGAAGTAAAAAATTTGACTAACCAACATCGTTATAAGCTGATATGCTATCTCAGATCCAGAGCAGTCAATTGGACATAGATTGGAACTTCCCAGATTGGCAGCTCTTTATAAGCTAATTTATCCTGGATATTTTTATACTGTAAGAGAAAGCTAACAAATGGAGGTACTAATACAGGGATATAAAAACACCAGAGGAAAATTTTCCCCGCAGTCAACACTATAACAGACAGTACTCTCACTGGTCACATAACAATGGACAGAGGTCACGCTTATGAGTCATTAAGGTTGACACCTGGAGGTGATGTTGAGAATTTTTGCTTCACAATTATATTAGGCTGTGAACAGTTTTATGAATACTGGGAGTTTTCTTGTTTGCTTTTGTAGAAAAAAAAAATCCCAATCCTCCTTAGCACATAGTTTGTGCATGATAAGAAAGCTGAATGAAGAAATGTTAAATATTAGTTATTTATTTTAAATTCTCTGTGTAATTGTTGGTTCTATGAGAGGCAACATTCTCACATAGATGTGCAATGATTATATTATCCTTTGCGGGAAATAAAAATCTAAACCTAAGCTTCCACTATAGGATCTTTTAGCAATTGGACTTGACTTTAATCAGGACAACCAGCATATTCTTTGTCTTCTTTAGGGTTAGTATTACTCTGATGAAACACTGTGACCCAAGCAACTTGTGGAAGAAGGGTTTATTTGACTTGCACTTCAATATCATTGTTTATTATCAAAAGAAGTTGACTCAGGATCTCAAACAGGGCAGGAACCTAGAGGCAAGAGCTTATACAGAGCTCATGGAAGAGTGCTGCTTACTGGCTTGCTCTCCATCGCTTACTCATCCTGCTTTCTTATAGAACCCAGAACTACCAGCTCCGGTATAGAACCACTCACAACACCCCCATCAATCACTACTTAAGAAAACACCCCATAACTGGATCTAATGGAGGCATTTTCTCAGTTGAGGTTCACTCCTTTCAGATAGCTATAGCGTGTGTCATACTGACATAAAACTAGCCAGCACATCCACCCCTATCCCATTCTTCATCCACCCCTATCGCATTGAAAAATTATAACAAATAATTGGAAATGAAGTTAGGATGATCTTATAATTAACAGAAACAAATCAGAGCCATCTGACCTATTGAATTATAATTCTTCCTGAGGGTCTCCGAATACTCCACTCAAACACCCATGTGAGCATGAAGTTTGTTAAGTAGAAACATATTCCATGCTTCATTCTTCTTTCAAGCAAGGATACACACGTAACACAGTCTAAGGATGTCCAGACAAAGTTCTCATGAGAAAGGAGGAGATTATAACAGAACTCGGTGTCCCTAGAAACCCCCTTGTACTTCTAAGGGATGCCTCAGAGAGCAAAGAGGAGCTTCAAGAAATAGCTTCAGTGGTCACTTCAAATTAAAAGCCCTATAAAGAGCTTCCTGCCCTCTATTCATCAGCCTAGAGGTGAGAGACTCTCTCCCAAGAACTCTCACTTTTCCACAGAGGGAAGACTGAATTGGACCCCTGAAGCTTTGTAGCCATGTGTGGGGTTCTCCTGATTCTACTTCCATCTTCCCCATGTAATCCAGCCGAGGCTTTCCTATGTCCTTTTCTTTCTCACAGTAAACAAGACTGGAAAGGGAAACCTTTTCTGAAGGTGATATAAGAGGGACTGTGTCAGCAGATCATATATACTTAAATGAAAAAACTAAAGAATGAAGACTAAAGAACAGAAGGGAGAGAGGAAGAAACAAAACCTCATTTGAGTTTTTTTTGATACTTTATTTACATTCCCAATGTTTCCCCCTTTCCAGGTCTCCTCTTTGGAGACCACCTATCCCTTCCTCCTCCCCCGCCTCTGTGAGGATATTCCCCCTCCCACCCACCCGCCCACCCACTCTCATATTCCCACCTTGACTTTCCCCTTTACTGGAGCCTCTCCTCCCCCTGATGGCCAACAAGGCCCTCCTCTGCCACATATGTGGTCCGAACCATGGGTCCCTCGATGTGTATTCTTTGGTTGGTGGTCCAGCCTCCAGTGGTCCCCACTTGCCACAAATAGTTCAAGCTGAATCCATCTGTTACCAAGGGAATAATAAGTAAGTCATTTTAATTATAATTTTAAAACTTAAATCCAAACTAATTTTGATTTTGAAATTCATTCTCCTACATAACTCTGGCATGGTTTTAAATGGAGGAAGATTGGGATTGTTTTCAGGATACAGCAATGTTAACCCATCTTTTTCCTTTTTTTTTTTTTCTTTCTTTCTTTTTTTCTTTTCTTTTTTTTTTTTTTTTTTTTTTTTTTTTTTTTGTATTTGCCTTTTTCTTCAAGGGGGGAAAATGTACTAATTCAGACAGGGAATTTGATCTGTGGAGGAAATAAATACACTAGGATGCCGAGGGAGAAATGAGCCAGGGCTTTGGATTAGCAAAATCTAGAAAATCTGTAGTGTGGGAAAACTAACAAGCAAAGAAAACACATGCTCCAAATAGTTTGTAAGTTTAAGAGCCAATTGTTGACTGTGAAGGAACTCAGTCCTGGAAAATGTCCAAGCCTTCCTGCTTCCTATTTCTGCAGCCAAAAAAAAAGAAGGGGGTGTTGAATGTTAAAACTCCTTTTAAAGCATTATTTTTCTTCATTTCAATACACGTATCTACCAGCCCATACTTTCTTTGGTACATTTGCCTATATGTTGGCGTCCTTGAATCTGTGTAATGCTGCAAGTTGAAACACAGTTATAGTTTCATTGTCATGGGACTTGAGGCTTTTCAGAGATCTAATTCTTCATTTCAGAGGAGCGCTCTTAGACAATTCTTCTTAGACACAGGAAATCTTGTTTGTGTCATAGAGAGACAGAGAGTAGGATTCCATCTGGCATCTCCATTGGTTAGACCTTCTGGTGACTGTGCTCCTGAAATCCATTATGCACAGAAGGATCCTTTCCTTCTAATATCCTTTTAGCTTGAGTAGAAAAAAAAAAAAAAAGAATCAAGTGAGCTAGAAAAGTGAGGTCTGGTATCCTAATTAGCTGTAACGCTCTTGAATCCCAGCAACGACCAACCTGGAAATGTATACATAAGAGTCCAATAGTGACATGTATATCACCAGTAAACAACAGCCACCTAATTGGACTTAAGGGTTGCTCAATAGAAAGGAATTAATGCCTTGTACTAACTCTTCTATTGGGGATAACCTTAGAAAAGTTGGTGTGCTTTTCCGTGGTCCTTATGTACAGGAGTTGTATTGTAGATGTGTACATTGGGACTGAGCTACCCAACTCTGAGTTTTAATGGGTTGTGGTTCTCTGTAATGGTCTCCATCTATTGCAAAAAGATATTTCCTTGATCACAGTTAAGAGCTACAGTTACTTATGGGTATAAGGACAAGTAATAAGAATGCAGTTGGTGATTGTGCTAGTCTTCTGGTATGTTCTATAGGCCTTAGATATAGATTATATTGTAGATGTATCAATTGTGGATGGGTACCTCACAGTCAGCTGTTATTTGCATTTTGAATGCTTATGGATATTTGTAATGGTCCCTGCTGCACAAAGGGCATCTTTGATTATGACTAAGAGCTACACTTATTGTTGACTTCTAGAATAGATTTTTTGATACTTTATTTACATTTCGAAATGTTTCACAAATTTTCTCAAACACAATCCACTCAGGACGTTGCTTTAACTGATGAAGGTAGACACAGTACTTCCTTCTACACCTAGATTTTCCAACAACCATTGCTTCAGGGTTGCCAGTATCTTCATTCTATTGGCTTGAAGAAATAAAGTGGAGTGATTCCAGACTCTCTGAGAAATCATCCAGCTGTTGCCTTCCTTGATTTGCTTTCTTCATTCTTAGGCTCGCATGGTTGATTACAACAGTTCCTAGGGCTACTCAAATGAGGCTGAAGTGCCCTGCCCCATGGTATGTAATTGTTTCAGAGAAACTTTTAGGGAATATGGACTAAATTTCAAGACTCCTTCTGCTTTCCGTATAAGTCAAATATTCTAACCATGTCTTTTCATTAAAATAAAATTGCAATTTCTAGGGGGTGAGCTAGCTAATTCATAGCTAGATGGTTTCTGTCCTGTTCTAGAATTGATGATATCAGGGTAACTTGATGCTGTCGGGCAGCATCTTTACAAGATGGAACAGCCTAGGACTCTAAGTCGTTCCTTGATATACCTGCACCTACTTTGGTCTTGAGCAAAAAGCATATATTTTTGCTACCCACTTACTGAAATTTAGGAGTTGCTTCTATTGTAACAGAGTTGTCTAGCCTGCTGTATACAGTACCATCCCCTTTCAATATGCACACAGTACCTAAAACTTCAAGTACACCACCTCTTGCCTTTATCAGCAATGTCTCCAGACAATATTTTAGTGAAAACATGCTCTCAGTTAAATATTTGCTACATTCTAACTTTTGAATTTTTATATTATTGATGAAATAAATCCCTTGAAGCTACACATTTAACATATGGGTTGTCAAATGAAACTGTGTTTGGAGGTGGAAATCTTTTGTGGTGATTGTAGAAAGCATATTAGTTATTTTCATTAGCTTTGCCCCAGAGTCGTCAATAGAACAAATTAGATTATTGCTCAATGTGATGGTAAATAGAGCCAATTTCATTATTTTAAGTGGTACTTAAAATGCTTTTTAGGTCTTCAATCTTTTTAGGTCTTTGTTATCTTAAGTCAATAGATGAAACAAATTCTGGTCCTTTCGTTCTGTGAAGTCATATAAAGACATGGGGGTAGGAGCTACATAGGAAGTCAGCCTTAAACTGTTCATGAGCTGCAACTGAACATCTCAGTGTCTAAATAAACATTAACTGTTAGATAAACACATCAGCATTCACCCTGTTACCTAAGTGTAATGTGCAATTATACTTTTATCCGTTTTTGAAAACAAACCCTTTAAATGATAATTTAGTTCAGAATACAACCTGATGGATTGCTCTTCTCTCTGGACACCTGGTATTTCCAAGAGAAGGAAGTATGCTTTTCTCCACTCTTATATCTCTGTGGAAACCCTTTCCCTTATTACCAAGGTCAACAGGGGCACACTCCTGTCCTACTCAGACAGTGCTCTACGGTTCAAAGTATTCATGGCATGTGATTCCATGAACCCTTGGAAGTGAACTTTCCAGGAAGCAGCATGTGACAGTTGCATAGAAATGGTGTTTTTAATAGCTGAGCATACACTTCAGTTAGCCTACTAATGTACCAGACTGTAAACCATTTTGAAGTGGCAACTGTGTAAATTAATAGCACATGTCGACGGAAATTCATACATTTCACACATGGAAAAGGTTCATTGCTGAAAGCATGAAAGTACATAGGTTTGTGTTATGATAGAGTGGATATATCAAAGCAAACATGGCAGTATTTGTTTCCACTTATCTGGCTGCTGATGTATACTAAGCATTATGATAAATGCTTCCTATGAACAATTAATGTTCACAGTTGAATTCCTAACTTACCCAAGTAAATAGCAACACTAATTTCCCAGGGTTAGTTAAAGGGAAGCAGTGGAGTCTGTTCGTTTTGATGGATTGGTTGTTGGTGCTGCAGTTGGGGTTTCCTTCTGCATCTCTCTCTTCTTTCTCACTCCACCTCCCTCTGGCCCTCTTTCATTTAGATAGGCTCTCATGGCGTGCACACACACACACACACACACACACACACAAAGAGAATGAAGCAAAGAATGACCTTGAAATTCTCCTAGCCTTCACATCTGGAGTTATGTGATTATAAGGCAGGCACCATCATGACAATTTTATGTGGTACTGGAGATTGAATTTGGGCTTCCTGCATGCCAGGGTTCTTCATTAGGGTTTCTATCCTTGTGAAGGGACACTGTGACCACAACTCTTATAAAAGAAAACAAATGGGACTGACTTACAGTTTCAGAGGTTTAGCCCATTACTGTCATTGCAGGAAGCAAGGTGGCATGCAGGAAGACATGGTGTTGAAGGAGGAGCTAAGAGTTTTACATCTTTGTCCATAGGCAGCAGAAGGACACTGTGTTCCACATTGGGAAGAGCTTGAGCTTGAGCATAGGAGACCTCAAAGCCTACTCCCACAATGACACACTTCCTCCAACAAGGCCACACCCACTTCAACAAGGCCACACCTCCTAATAGTGTCACTCCCTATGGCCAAGCATTTAAAGCCATGAGTTTGTGGGGACCATTCCTACTCAAACCACTACAGTAGGCATGAGCTCCACTAACTAAACACTAGCCTTAGGACCAGAACTTAAGTTTCATACTGCTTCCCAAACTTGTACATTTTCACAGAAACTCATCCATTGCTTTGCCAAGCATTTGGTAAGATTTTATTATAAACTACACCCAGGGTAGTTTGGGTTCATTTGGTTTTTTGTTTGTGTGTTTTGTTTTTGTGGATATTCTGAGTCTATCTCAGACAAAAAGCAAAAGGAAACACCATCGTCATCAGCGGCTATTTTGTGAGGTGGGCACTGTGTATGTTTCTTGGAGATTATTGCTTTAAGCTACTGCAAGAAAGAGTAACTTGCTCGTCAGAAGGAATCCCAACATTGGTCTTCTGCGGTGTAGAGCATGCCAACTCAGACTGCCACTAATATCCATGCACTCCAGACCTTTCATGTTCACAGTGCGTGGAACAGAGATGCTTAGGGGTACCATCCAACATCAGACAGATGAGTCTGAGGAGTGTAAAACAATGCTAGTAGCCTTTTTCCACAGGGGAAGGTAGATGGGGCTTCTAAAAGATGCTTTAACTTTCCTGAAGCAGACATAATTATTTGAGATGTTGCCCTCATACTGTGAGTGTGAGGGTCAGAAACAGCTGCATGCTTCAGGGTGGATAACCAGTTGGGAGTGAGAACAACTTACTACTTGCCTGGTAGAATAATTTAGCCTTTCTTAGTTTCAGTTAGCTAGTAAATCAAACAGAAATGGCTAAAAATGGATTACCTTACATGTGTAGACACTAAGGATGTACATATAAATATTCTAAAGATAGAGTTAGACTATATCTATGTATGCATGAACATATTCAGAACTGCCTAATGCACATACATTTCACAGGGTAAAATTTTATTCTTTCAGTATTTCAAGCAAAAAACAAGTCTACAAAATCAGTCAAGACTTTCCTATGCTTATTGTAGAAGATGTGAATTAAAAGCAAAAGTTTGAATTCACTCTTGTTGTTTAGAATTTTTCTAAATATGTCTCCAGTATGTGTGGGGAGCTGGGGGAGGGATCGATAAACAGAAATTGAGCTTTTCTCACAAGTAGGTTCCATTCATCCGAATGACATTCAAATCAATGCATTGTCCTATGTGCCTTCCTTTCTATATCCAGCCTGCTACTCTCTGTCTGGGTGGCCAGACAGAATTAAGGGTGGTATGTAATGAACAAAAAAGAAAGCACTCTTGGTTTTTTTTTTTTTTTTTTTCATGAAACAGTGAATAAAATCTGGATAAAAGAAAAAAGAATTGTAACAATATTGAAGCTAGAATTCCTTAGAACATCGGTCCAGTGGCTTTTCCAGAAAGAACGGAGTGTGCTATTGGAATAACAAGTCTTTCTCCAGCCCTTTGACACAAGGCCTTCTAATAGCCCAGTGCTGGGCTCCCAAGGTGCAGTAATAACGAGCTGATTTTCTTTTAAGCTCCTCAAAACAAGGATGGTGTGTGATGCAGTCAGTTCTCCTTCCCGACCTTTCGGAGATAGGCATTTGATTTCAGACCGCCTCCAAAATGTTTATTTGCAAATAGAAAGTGAACTTCTACCACGGACACACAGGGTTGCAAGTGTGTCTTCTGTCACGCTGCAGGGTGCAGCCTGAGCAAGAATGGCAGCTGGTAACCATGCAAAAAGGTTTTCCACTTTCCAGTAAACAGGATTATTTTAATCCTTGTACAAAATGGAATCAAGTAATTTCATTACCATCTAAGTATTCCTTGGCTACTGGAGGTAATGGATGTATGGCTGCTTACCCAATGTTTAATGCAAGAAATGTTGCTGTCAGATTAAATCTCCCTAAAGGAGCAATAAGAAAATATATGTATCTAATCCGCTTATCCGAGGAAAAATGACCTGGGGCAGTAATGTTATTTTCTATTAAGGTAATCTTGAACATAGATGGAAACCAGTTAGACAGTAATTTAATACAATGGCAACACAGAACTCAGAAATTAAAAAAAAATATTCCCATACTGAAGAACAGTTAAATGGTACCTTAAATTTATATTTGAGCTGAGAAAATTATTTCCAAGGCACAGACTATAGTAATTTTATAAACAGTGCTTCACAGGTTATCCCCATGTACTTTTGAAACTGAGTGTGAAGGGCATGGTGCTTTAGCAATCAAAGTGTTTAGAAAGCCATCATCCCTGTTCTCATAATTATGTTATAGAATGAAAAGATAATGTAAACTTAAGAATACTTCAGTTCTCCCACACTGATACTGCATACTAAGTAACATTTTGATTCCAGGCTGAAAGGTTTTCATGTAGACTTTTTATATATCTACTTTTTATATTATTAATATTTATATTTAGTCTTTATCTTCTTAAAACCAAAGTTTCATCCTCACAAATTTCATGTTTGAAGAACATTTCCTATGTCCATTTTCAAATCTTTTTAAATTTTTTTGATTAAGATTTCATACATGTATGTAATACGTTTTAACCGATTCCATTCCCCCATTCTCTCCCCTCCAAATTCTCCTCTCTTTTCATAATTTCTATTCTCTCCCCCAATTTCATGCATCCTCTTTTTTTGTTAAACCTACAGAGTCTAGTTCTGTTGTTGTTAATTTTAGAGATCTTCCTAGATCGTTTTGGATAGGTCTGAAGTCTAGATAGACCAAACCTGTTCTAGTCTAAAGTGGCAGTTCTCCAAATTCCAGCCTAGTCTCCCAATTCTCAGATCACTGAGGAAGGACCGGAAGCAGCGATAGCAGCAAGGACTTAAGGGTAAAATGAACAGGAAACTTGTTCAATTCTGGCTCAAAGAGCATCACATAGGGTTCTGCAGATGTTCAGACTGGCCTGGTTATTGTCCTGAGCAATTTAACCTTCTTCTAAGTGTAAATGCAGGCTATTCCGACCTAAAGGTTACAGCATTCCAACATACCTTTAAGCTTCAACTTTATACAAGAGAACAGAAGAAACTAAGTATCTGTGATAACAATAAGAGCTTTTGCTCTTCTTAATTGTATAGCACCTGTCTTAGTAAGTAAAATTCTTTTTTGGTATCAACCTGTGCTAGCTCTCTCTCTCTCTCTCTCACTTATTTATTTATTCACTATATATCCATTTACATCCAGATCACAGCCCCTCTCAGATGCCACCTCCCACGGCTCCTCCCATCCTCCCCCTTCTCCTCTGAGAATGGGGTGGTTGCAACCTGGGTATTAACCCACCCTTGCACGTTAAGTCACTGCCGAGCTAGGCACATCTTCTCCTACTGAGGGCAGACAAGGCAGCCCAGATAGGGAAACAGGATCCACAGGCAGGCAACTGAGTTGGGGACAAACTCTCCTCTAGTATGGGGGACCCATAGGAAGACCAAGCTGTACATCTGCTACATATGTGGAGCAGGGGGTGGCCAAGCCCTTAGATGCTCTTTGGTTGGTGGTTCAGTCTCTGAGAGCCCCTAAATGTCCAGGTTAGTTGACTCTGTTGGTCTTCTTGTGGAGTCCCTATCCCCTCCAGCTTCCTCAATTCTTTCCCGTCTCCTCCACAAGACTTCTTTAGCTAGGTCTAATGTTTGGCTGTGGTTCTCTGCATCTGTTTTGGTCAGCTGCAGGGTGGAGCCTCTCAGAGGACAGTTATGCTAGGCTCCTGACTATGAATCCAGGTTGACAGATATAAACACAGCCTGAGGCTCCAAGGTAGTTGAAGGAGGAAGGCAGGCCTGCAATGTGTCCCTGTTGATCCTCTGAGAAGAGCTCAGCACATCCCCGCCCCCAAATTGGAGGAGGTTGCTGTTGCATTCATTTATGTCCATCTCAGGGCACTTGTGTATCCAGGCCTGCAGTGACAAATATAGATGTCAACAGTGTCTTCACATGTTGTGTCATTATGACAAGGCTTTAACCAAAAGCTATCATTTTAGCAGTGTGCTCTGCGTGTGCTACTGTTGAAAGACTGTGGAACTTTTAGGGGTGGAGCTTAGTGTTTGAAGGGGTGGAGCCTAGTGGACAGTCTCTGGGTCTCTGGGCATTTCCCCTTAAAGGATACAGTGATTTTCAGGTCTCTAACTCTCTTCCTCTCCTTGGACATAAAAATCATGTTGCTATCATGAGAGCAGCCTCTCCGAAAGCCATAAGGGATCCTATAAATCCTCTAAAACTGCATGCTGATAATCTCAGATATTTGACACAGCAGCAGAAAGACCAATAAACTGAAAGACTGGATATCAACTTTCTTAAAATCTAGGCAACAAATATTCTTCAAAGTAATATGTATTCTTAGAAAAAAAAAAATCCTGCTCTCTGTTTCCCTTTCTCTAGATCATCTGTGCTGTAGACTTGACCCTGCTAGTGTGTATCACGGCAAAATCAACCCACGTTCCTGTGGTAAGGTGCATGATTTTATTCTTTATTACTTCATGGGTGTCTACAATAACTTCCACTGAATTCAATAACAAGGATTTATTCATTTTGTGTATTTTTTTGAGACCTGTGTTCATGTAGCACAGGCTAGCCTCAAATTCACTAGATAGCTAAAGATAACACTGCACTCATGATCTTCCCAAGTGCTGGGAATTCAGGCATGCACCACCATTCCCAGTAACAGCAAACTTTTGATACAGAAATATTACCTGTCTGCTTGGCAGTTACTAAAGATGTATATGTTTATATACATCCTTACATATGTAATTTTCCTATTTTCTTGAAAATATTATGATGTACTGTAATATCTGCATTCCATGTATATAAATACATTTCTGTCATGTACAATTAAAGTAATACAGAAATGTGTTAATGGAATATGACCCTTCCGGACCATTCCACAGATCTATTTTTTTAAATACACCTATAGTGTTCTGCAGTTTACCTCTGGTACCTTTTCGCTAGAATGAGATAACATTTTTTGTTGTTGTTACCCCTGTAGGATAAGTCCCACAATTTATCTTCAGTGATGCTTCACCTTACTTCCTCCCTATGTGATCAGTTCAACATCACTTTTCTACATTTGGTTTCTCCTAATATTGTCAGATTATCCCCCGGATAGCCTGCCCTAAATGTCGGTTTTTCACTTGCTTAAAGTAAAACTATTCCTCGTGTTCTCTTGAAAGTGCTTTTGTTTAATATTGTTCTAACAAAACCTGCACTTGGCCACACAAATCAACATGACAGCGTTTACTCTAATGGAGCTCACAGTGACCTAACGGAAGATTTAAGAAAAAGAGAGGCAGAATGGTAAATGCTCAGTCATTGTCAAACTGAATCTGATAGTCATAAAATGCGTACCAAGAAAGATGTCTTCATTTGTGCATTAAAGAAAGGGTTAGGCAGGAAAGTCAGCTGAGAGTATCAGCATTTGCATTTCTGTTTTATGGATGATGCTGCAAAATTACTTTAAAAGCTTTATTTGTACAGAGCAGACTGCCTTGGGCAACTAAAAGCTAAAATTAAAGAAGTCAGGAGAGAGCTATCCCAGCTGTTACATGCGTAATGGAATCCCCACTCTATACGTAGCACACATTTTATATGCAGACAAGTATAAGATAATGCTATTATTTGTGGGATTTGTACCCTCCCCAGAGCTCACCACAACAGATTCAAAGTTCTGATAATGCAAAAGTATCCCTTTTCTAAAGCAATCTGCAGAAGTAATTAAGTTAAAATAAGTTCACCAGGGTAGAGTGTCCAGTGTCTTATAGAAAGAGAAAATTCAGACAGGCATCCATAGGAGGAGAACGCCACATACAGATAAAGGTAGAGATCAGATGACCTACTTCATGTCAAAGGATGCTACAATGAAACCACCAAAGGCAGAAAGAACCTGGAAGAAATTCTAGGTCACAGCACTCAGAAAGACGGTGCGGTGCTGATACCCTGACCCTAAACCTTCGGCCCCAAGAAGGGTAAGGAAATAAATTTCTACTCTTAAGGCACCAAAGTGTCACATCTGTCACAGCAACCAGAAGGAAGAGTACATATGTTAGACATGAATACTGCTAGGTAACCGAGAGAAATTTTCTGATTTGGAATATAGGAATACAAAAAGAGACAATTTTAACAAAAATATAATGCAAACTTTAGCCACCATATGAAGGGAAATACTAACAAATCATACTGCCCTGAATTGGATAAGGTGGTTCCAAAACTACTGAACAATACTCCCACCATAACTGCCAGGCAAAATCTGCATGTCTCTATCCACAGCATTCCTTCAGGAAGTCTCAAGACTGTCAGACGGTGTCTGTACTGCTTAAGAATTAAGCCTTTTTCTGATTGTCAGCTGAATGGGAAGGGGGTGGTGGAACTGGTAAGAAACAAACAGTTGGAAACATCTTTAAAAATGAAGATTAATCTTATTTTCATGCAATAATGATTTCAGTATATTCTGGTTATTTTTTGAGGGAAAAATATGCTATTTGTGTTGTATAAAATATACGCATTTAAGCTGGGAATATCTTAGGGTTTCTTGACAGCATAAGCTTCAGTGAACTGTATGTCAGTCCTTCTACTGATACATGAATACACCCACAGCTGATGGCAAATGCAAAACTAGGGTCTGCAAACAGAGAATGGTCACATTGTCTGCAATAGCATTCTCTGATTGCAAAGAATCCCTTGGGAATTCATTACTGGAGACAAGCCCCACCCTTTCAAAGGTTCCTGTGCTCACTCATGACTGTCTTTGCATTGCCAGGGAGTTTACTTATTCTGTCCAGCTACAGATCAACACATGGAATCAACCAGGTAAAATCTTTCTTTTGCTCATTTTAAATTAAATAGCATTTACAGGGCATGGCCAAGTGAGAGGTTTGCATGCTGAAATATTTCTGAAATTATGATCAAAATATCTGAGTCAGGAAAATAAGTTGTATACAGGTAGGGATATATATATGTACAAATATATACACTTGATACATTCAGTGCCATTATATGACATTGGCTGAAACTACATTTAGATAAAATGTGCAATGATTTCACATGGAAGTAGGAAATTTTAACAATTACCATGCTGTGATGCTCTTTCATAAACAATTTGAAAAGATGATGTCTACTGTGTATTTCACTGTGGAAATATTTATTTGGTTTAAATAATGATGATATTTAGAATTTGTGTTTGGCTTTTTGTTCTCATAGCCCTTATGTTATTATAGAATGTGACTTTAGACCTTGTAAGATTCATTCTATTTTGAAGCAAACTTTATATAGGCTTGTAGTTACAGTGATCCAGAAAAGTAATTTTATATATAACTTCCTCACAGAATTCATCTTTATTCTGCTAATCGCTTGCTTTCTCTATCAGTTCCATACTCCAAGTAGAGTCACAGGATTGCAGAGAAATACATTGCCAAGCTTAGCTTTCTTTAAACTCAAAGCTGCTTAATCAAGGCTGTGGTTGTCCTAGAGGCTGCTTGCTAATTGAATGAACAGACAGCATGGTCTTCCTCACACCAACCTATGCCACTAATGGATAAACTAATTTTTCCTACCCTAAAGTAATTGCACAGACCTTAATTTAAAATCACTTGCATTTACTTGGTTAGCTGTTCTCAAACAGGGCAAAGGTCTCGAACATTTATACTAGGGAGGTTTAAATTGTCAATTTGATGAAGAGAGCAAGAAACCTTCAGAATAAGTAGTTAAAATTGGCCCCGTGTCTTCCTTTATTTATAGTGATCACCGTATCTGTTAGGGTTTGCATGGAAGACAATAGTGCAGGAGTTAAGTCTTTATGATGTTCCATCTCTGCTCTTTATCCACAGCGCTTCCGTTTCCATATCACTAGGAAATTCTAAATAAACTGGTAAAACATAAACAGTGAGTCTTACTAATCAGGGTCTTTAATTATCTGAGTATGTAAAATATAATATTAGTACAAAATGTAATATTAGTACAAATTAATCCAATATTCTAATTATTAAACTATTGAAACTTGATGCAATGACTTTTCCTCGGTTTCTACACACTATAGGAAATCTTACATGAAATAGTAAAGGACAAAGTTACTGATAATCGTTAATCAAACTATCCAAATCAGTAAATTGAGTATATGAATTGCTATTTTAATGTTCCAAAGCTTGCAATGAATGAAGATATTCACATAATGAGCAGTATGACATGTTTATATAATATTCCTCATGGAAAAAGATTGGTGCCTAACATGAATGGCTGAATAAGTAAACGTTGCCTGGTATCATCAACTGAATGAATGGATGTTGCCTAGAATCACTAAGAAATGAATGCTTCCACAGAAACAGGGCTGCTGAAGCTCACCCTAACTCCCCATTGAGAAAAACAAGGACAGTATTTCCATCAGCATCAGAAATACAAGGATACAAATATTATTTAATATGTTTTTAATTGTGATCAGAAAGTATGAATTTTATCAACTAAAGTACACACCATGTGAAAAATTTAACACATTTACTACTCTTAACTAAATTAATGTTCTTTCTTTCTTTTTGATATATTGAAAGATGTGTTATCCAATGTATTATCTATCCAATGTGCCTTTAAAAAATTTTTAGAACTCTTATTTTCAGGTATGGTTAAATTAATTCTTTAGCATAGTATTATAAAGCAATGGAACTATGTACGCAGCCTGATGTGACAAACTAAGAAAATACCAGAGCAAGCTTTCCTAAGAAGAAAGTCTAACATCACTCCTTTTTTTTTTTTTTTTTAATGGCACTTTTCAATTTTTATTTTTATTTTTACAAAAAACTTACAAAGAATATAGTCAGCAGAACTCCATGGAGTCTTGCTCCATGGTGCTTTCCTATGCATTGGCAGAATCAGAAGTGTGGCAATGTGTTATACAAAAGATCTCACCTTCTAAAAGAAGGGACATTTTCCTGGACCGCACAACCAGAGTTAATGTAAGTTGAAGAAATTCAAGATTAAAACTGTGATCCTACTGTGTACTCAACATACTTTTCAAAGAACAAGGTAAAAGCCAACATTATTTTTATTTATTTATTTATTTATTTTGGATTTCTCTTGCTATCAACATTTTAAACCTAACCTGATGCATACCTACAATAGTAATTTATGTAATTTTCCATGCCATGCCCAGAATCTGCATGAGTAACATATGCTGAAAGTGTGAAATACAGAAGCTTAAAGTAACCTTCCAAAATGAGTATACCGTTATGAGTATTGATTGATAAACAGTGATGTTTATAAATATTTGTTGTCTTTTTTTTTTGATACTTTATTTACATTTCCAATGTTTCCCCTTTTCTGGGTCTCCTCTTTGGAAACCCCCTATACCCTCCCCCCTCCCCGCCTCTGTGAGGGAATTCCTCCTCCCACCTACCCGCCATCACTCCTTTAACGATTTCACAAAATTATGAGGTACAGAACCCCCAAACTGTTTTTGCTTGGTGACTTGGAAATATATCTTGCCCTAAAATGTAAAAATATGTGAAGTTTTAAACACGGAGAAAAGTGAAAAGAGAAGCTGTAAGAAAGTTCTGGCATCTAAGAGTGATGTTATCACAAGAGCTAAGGCTGCCTTGTCCGGGGACAACTTGTCCTGGCTCCCGTGTTTTGAACTGTGTTGTTTCATTAAAGAATATTTTACCTCCCCTCTCTAGTGATTCAGCTCTCACCTGTAAAACACTGCAGTATAGAACAGCAGTTTGACAAATGCTGGCCTTGATTTTACCAAACCCTGGAACAGGACACATTTGTTCTAGTACTTCTTGCATTCGTTTGTCTGTCTCTCCTTTTAAACCTTCACTAAAATCAGAATTGGCAATGAGTTCTCATGGTGACCTTGCCAGACCCATTTGATGATTATTTTAATTTTCAAGTTCTCTCTCTCCCTCCCTCCCTCCCTATTCTCTCTCTCCCTCCATCCCTCTGTCTCTCCCACTTTCTCCCCCCCCCACACCGTGTTCTGTGGGGTGGAAGGAAATAAAAGCAAGGTCTTATAAGTTTTGTGTCTAAAGGTTGCTGACTCTGAAACTGTCGTAAGATTTAAACATGTTCTTGGTTTGTTTATTTATTTATTTGTAAAATGTTGTTCAGAGCTGGAGAATTGATTGCACTTGCTTGTATTTTTGACTGTAAACCTTACCATGGATTCCTCTTCTGCCACAAGGAGCCACTGAGCATGTGGCTTTTTGTGTGTGTGTGAGGTCAACAGTCATTATAATTCTGTGCCATGTGTTTTAATTTTAACTAAAATGCAATTTATTCTGAAAAATAATGGGTTCATTGAAGGCACATAGAGAAAAATGCAAAATGAAATATAAACGTTACTTCTTGGCTGGCGAGCACAATTACCAAATGCTATTGTTTTCCTTTCTTACACATAATATATTTTCTAGAAATTGAAATTATATATAGTAAAAACTAAATGTGTCAAAGTTCTGAGAGAACACACACTTGAATGATACTTCTGTTCCCTTCTGTCTCTTTACGGGCTTGCTCACACCCAAAGGTCATATAATTGCCATGACTATATTAACACGTGCTTTTCAATAAAAACCATTGAGGATGGTGACCCTATTTTCAGGAAAACCACCAGTCTCGAAAATGTTCCTGTCCGATATCTAGCAAGACAGAAAAGGTAACTTACATATTAAAAACCCTAGCATTTCTGTAAAACTCCTATTCTTTCCTGTACCATTTAATAGTTTTTATTTCAGAAATCAAATGGGCAGAATGTTTTACATCACAATTTTCCCAAATAAGAATTTAGACTCAAAGATATAAGATAGCATCTGCTCATTGGAAGATGAGCACAAAATTAAAAGAGCCAGTAAAAATAATACTGTTATAAAAACTATAGCATGATTGGGTGGGCCTAGAGCTAGTCTATTGGTGGGCTGACCATAAGTATGGCGTCAACACTGGTTGATACAACCACAACTACAACGTTCTTGTATGGAAGTTTCGTGACCTCATGACAGCTTCATTTAGTTTATCTCATATGACTGGAGAAAAGACTAACATTCATTTTATAACATTTTATTTATGTATTTTTTGTGGGGAGATATTGCATGTATATGTCATAATACACATGTGGAGGTCGGGGGTAATTTGCCTGAGTCAGTTCTCTCTTGTTCTCAGTAGGTTTTAGGAATTGGACTCAGGTTATGGGGCTTAGTAACAAGTACTTTTACTTGTTCAACCATCTGACCAGCCCTCAACACCTGTTTTCTTTTCCTTTATTGAAAATAGATGTTTTTCATACAATATGTTCTGAGTATGGTTTCCCTGGGTCTTCCCTTTTCCCCCTCCCATAGAATACACACTCTTTCTATCTTTTGTTAGAAAACAAACAGGCACCAAGAAAAATAATAATAAAATAAAATAGAAACAGATGAGCAAACCAAACAAACAGAAGGAAAAGAGCTAAAGTAAAAGCACAAAAAATAGTCAGATGTACAGACACATTTGCATACACAGGAATCCCATAAAACACGAAACCAGAACCCAGCAAATAAGCTGAGAGGCTCTTACAGTCTTTCCGCATCCTCTTCAACAGGATTACTTGAACTCTGAGGAGGACTTGATGGAGACGTTCCATGTAGGGTGGAATGTTCCAAGATCTCTCACTCTCTACACATTATATGTCTGAGGGTGAATTTGTTCCCAGCTACTGCAGAAAGACACTTCTCTCCTGATGGCTTCATAAGTCATGATCTATGAGTGTAGCATAATGTCATTTTATTTCTACATTCCTTTAGCAGACTAGACATCTCTGGTAAACAAGTGAAGCTTCTAATACCAGGAATGGGTTATATCTAATTGAGTAGATGGCTGAAGGGCCCCAATGAAAACTCACAATAACCTGGTCTATCACCAAGAATATTGGTTGCTCTCTGCAAACCGATTGGTGTTCACGGTATTGGGAAGTACTCCATGCTACCAAAGGAGACATGTGAACATCTATTCAGCTACAAAGTCTTCCATCTACAGTGATGACCTGCCTGTTAGATGTGCTAATGCAATAGTGCCTCAAAGCTCAGAGAATTAACCAATATCTGATAGGATTTAAGGCCCACTTCATGAGATGGAACCCATCCCTGACATTGCTCAAGGTGGCCAAGTGCCTGAGAATAGACATTCGAGGGTCCTAAAAGATACATCCATCTTTAAAAAGTATATAATGGACCATGGTGATGGCTCAGTGGGTATGAGTGTGTGCTGAGTAAGCATGAGAACTTGAGTTTGAATCTCCAGCACCCAGATAAAAGGCTTGACATGGCTTTTGGTTCCTGTAACTCCAGCCTTCTAAGAGACAAGAAGATCCCAAGAGCTTGTTAACCATCCAGCCTAATTGAATGTCCAACCTTCTAGTTCAATGATAGATCCTGTCTCAAGGCAATAAGCAGAAATCAATAGAGCAAAATACCCAACTCTAGGCTCCAAATGTTCAGGGGATCCACTGATATAAATCCACATACCGTATACTACTACATATCCAATATAAAAGAAATACATGTGTGAAGCAAGTTATAATGCATTTGTTTAAGTACTACTTGAGCAAGACATAAGAGTTAAATTGAAAAGTACGATTTTAGAGTTAGCCCTGCATACCAAGTAAATATAATACATTTTCAGAAGTTGTTTTTAATGTTGCTCATGTGTTTAATGTATTTAGAGATGATCACTTGGTAGATTATCAGAGGACTAATTCCTGAAGAATAAATCTCCCTGTCTTAGCAACTAGTAATCAACTGCCTGTAACTCCAGGGATGTGCCTTGTGAGATTTCCCAATCCACATTAACTTGTCACCTCCTATTGTTAGTATACAGATCTTGTTTATATGATCGTATCATTAAGATTTTATGAGTACAAGTTTTTCTTATGTAAAAGATACTATCCACCCTCTTACATCAGGTATCCTGTTCTCCTGTCTCCTATAATCCTGCTACCTCCTTTTCCACAGTGTATCCTAAGACTGGGATGTAGAGATTACATTGTCGATTTATCAGTTGTGGATGGGGAGCCCAAAGTCAGCTGTTCTGAGCATTTGGGGAAGTCCTGGATTTCTGTTTAGGTCTCCTTCTTTGGGGCTGAGAGTTACACTTATACATGATTATAAGAATAAGTATTTAGACTACAACTGGAAATTATATTGGTTTAGAAAAGTGGCAGTTGCAGATTCTCTAGGGTCCACGACCTCTCCAGCCACTGATAGCTGACATAAAGGGTATGTATTCTCTTCAAGAGAGCAAGCCTAAGGTCCGACACATGTGGTGACTGGTTACCCTAATATATAAGTGCCAGTATTACACTCCTTGATAAATCTTGCCAGGTTGATCATTGTTGTGGCTCAAAGGCTTTACACCTGGATAGAACTTCTAATTGCTTTTCTCCTTTGGCAGCTTGCGTAGAATCTTTGAATGCTACCAGTCTTAGTCCTTAGCTGGGAGACATCCAGGTCAGGTACAGCTTAAGTTCTCCAAGTTCTTTGTCCAAAGTATATTGTGTCTTCAGCAATAGAGTCATACCCTCAAATTCTAGGAAGCAATCAAGGGCACTAGCAGTGGCCTATAGTGTTATGGGAGTCTCTTGGCTTCCTCTCGCCGATGACTCAAAAGAAAGTCTCCAGTGACTGCTGCTGTATTTTTGTTAGAAGTTTCTTGGGGAAAGAACTGTCATATTTTAAGTAGACATGATATAATGTTTCCCTGTGACCTTTCGATTATCTGTAGTATTATTTAAACCTCCTCCCTCAGTCTCGGTATTGTCTTTTTGTGTCTCAATCACTAATTTAATATATTCTATCCCATCCTTTTACCTGCAAATTAAGTGATTTAATTTTTCCTCACATCTGAAATATTATTCCATAGTGTATCTGTACCCTATGTGTTATTATACATTCATCAGGTGAAGACCATTTAAGCTCTTTCCCCTTCCTAGCTATTGTGAATAGAACAGCAATGAACATGAATGAACAAGTATCTATAGAAGAGGAAGATGAATCCTTTGGGCATATGGCAAGGAGTGCTATAACTGTGTCTCATGGTAGATTTTTAGCTTTTTGAAAATTCTCCACAGTGAGAATTCAATAGTAGTTGCACAAGCAGGCAGTCCCACCAACAATGACTGTACATTTATTTTATCAAGACTTATATAGCATTTTCCTCTGAAGAATTGCTTCCACTATTATACTTAAAATCAGTTTTTTACAGAAAGAGAAGATTCCCCCTGACCCTGGATGTTTTTTATATATAAATTTGATAGATTAGTAACTATGACAACTGCAAATGTCTCAGTACCTAATTATTTAATATACAGACACATACACATATATGAATGTGTGTGTGTGCACATATTACTTAAATCCTTATGAATGTCTCTAAATGTTGGTTTATAGTTATCTGGTTGAGTGTCTTCTACAACTTCTGTAGTTCATTCCAATGCACTGTACACCTTGGTGCATTCGTTGCCTGTGCATTTCTCATCAGACTTACATAAGAAGTCATAACAGAAATGAGAAATCTTTTCATGATCTGATATATTTTGACTAGTAAGTATTTCTAGTGTAGAAGGAATCATGTGATTCCAGAAACCATTTCAGAAATAAATCCTTAACCAAATATATTCTATAGATACTGATTTGGCTGGTTTTTCTTCCCATGTTCAGGTAAGTCTTACCACAGTTCTGTGACATATTCATTTTCTGTGAATGCATGGAATTGTCAATATGAGCTTAATATAATCATATGTGCATTTTTTAATATTCCCTGAAACTATGAAGATATCTGTTTCTGATATGTTTTAGTTTCATTTATCTCAATGATACAAGGCAAGGATATTTCTGTTTTCTATCTTCCCACTGAAGCAAGCCCAGTATGCTTATTTGTTTCGTAACTCAGAATTTCCAGGATTTATTTGTATTAATTTACTTCAGCAATTTCCTACTTCCTTATTTTTGGTAGTTAACATTTTAGCAACATCTTCCCCAAATATATTTCCCCAAATATATTCAAACAACTAAGTTTTTAACTTTTCTCAGTGATTATAGCTATAGAATATTTTAAGATTCATATTAAATTTATAACTTCATATTTCTTCTTCAAACTAATGAAGTGTTAGTTTTCAAACTATAATATGGCCAAGATCAAAAGAGAACAAAAAAATTATTTTTCAAAAATTTAGCTGATCCATATAAGAAGTTGATTTAACAATATGTACCAAGAAGTAGATCTTGTAGCATAATGTGTCATCTAAAGAGGCTTCAATAAGCCTAGATGTCTCCGCCTATTTATAGATGTCTATAAAATGTCTAATATCACATAATCAAATCTGCACATACGCATACATTCAAAAACACCAAATAGATTCAGCTGGTTGTATATACATACACACACATATATAATAAACACACACATATACATTAGTGTTAATTTTAAAAGAAATACTGAATTTTGGAAAATGGAAGGAGTTGGAGGGGGTAGAAAGAGGCCAGTGATGTAGGTGCAGTATTCATGTATGACGCTTCCCAAAGTATTAAGACTTAAAAAACCCACATCTTACATATGCTAGTGAGTAAAGCAAATGTTTTAAAGCAACAAATGTGTCACTAGCATTATAGTGAGTTATTTAAAAAATAACATAGCCATATGTACTTTGTTGATCCATTTATAGTTTGAAGTTAAAAAAAGGGAATGATTTTATAATTTTATGTTTTCAGAGTTCATAAACATAACAGATGACTAAACCAGTAGGTTACTCCAAAGGGGATATTAAGAATCATTTGTCAGTCCTCCTGAATCTTATTTTTCCAAGAAACTCTTCAAAGGAAATATTTGTTGGCTTGAGTAATTGACCAGAGCCTGAACTTTGATCTAAGTGGTCCCTACAGAGATGGGTGGGGTCGATGACGTATACTCAGCTCAGTCTGCTCCACACTGGCCTGCCCTGGACACAGGCTCTGATTTGCAGGAAATGTTCCACACTACCCTTCCATAGTTACAAGAGTAAGAAGAATGAAATTTTAGTCCCATTTTACTTTTAAATAATTCTGAGTTACTAATTTTATTTTTTTCTGTGCAAAATTCTTTAATTCTCAATAAGGCATTCATGTTTGCATTCCACATCAAAGTGACTAAATTTAGCTGTCTCTTACATCTCTTATTTTGTATAGATGCAGTGTCAAACGTTGCATGCAACAATTAAAAACAAAAATAGATCAGAATGTGTCTACAAGTTTATTTTACCTCAGTCTCATGCAGTTAGGAATTGTATTTTAATTGGAAACCAGAAGAAAAATGAGATGCTAAATCTGAATTAAATTAAAAAAACAAATTAAAAAAAATCTTCCTCCATTGTATACACAGTCCAGCTATCATGTTCTCTTGTGTTATTGCGTGATCACAGCCTTATCTGTTTGCTCAACCTGCGGTTTTGTGAAAATACTCATTGTCCAATATTTATGCATGTGTACATATCACAATGTAAAATAAAATACTGCTGCATACAACATATTAAATGCAAATATTAATAATGCTTAAATAAGCATATAATAAATAATACATATTTATTTTAATATGATATAAAAGCATAAAACAGGCAGAGTTGATGCTATGCTGGAAAATACAGACTAAAAATTTCACTGACTCCTCAGACATGTTTTCACATGGTAGTACAACTTGCTCAAATAGCCAAGCAGGAGTCTTAACAAAGATGGGATGGTTGACAGGATGACAAATTGGAGAAAATAAACAGGACATGTCTTCTGAAGACACGTTCATGTGATGTCATCTTGCTTCCAATACTGTTCAATAGATAATAACAATATAAAAACTTGAGCCACAGACTGCAAATATATCCATCTTTAATTTTCCTTCTAAATTAATTTTAACATTCTAATAAAGACACAGGCATTTATGTCCATAAATTCAGAACTTTTGTTTACAGTAATAGTCCAAGTGTTGTAACTATAAATAAATAGCCAGTGGAAGTCCCAAGGGACATATTAAAATATGTACCCACTCCAAATTTTCCTAGTCCTACATGGCAGACACGGAGAACAAGATGACATGATAGTACCATTCCTCCAAACAATTTGTCATTGGAAAAAGAGAAAACTATGTGTCTATATCATGAGGCTTCTAAGCTGCGTTCTGAATGCATCTTATGATTCAAACCCCATGGTCACTTTACACTGCAGGACTATGTTTATGACTGTAAAATACTTATTCATAGCATTTCTCTGTCCCCTCTTTAAAATTGCATGTTATCATTATTCAAGCATAAGAATTCCAGAAAATGACTCCAGCTACTCCACTAACTTTCTAAAGAGTTAGTGGTGTCTTGATCTTGACAGTGTTAGCTACCTGACAGTAGTCCCTGGGACTCTGAACTAGAACAGAACTGGGTGGGGCAGTTGCATAGACTGTGTCAGGCCAACATGAGGCTGAGTGAGGATAAACATAAGCCCTCAAGAGCTGGGCCAACCATGATCCCTGTCTATTTCTCAACACTACTCAATGTCATCTCCCTGCCAATTTAAGAAGACAGATTAATAATGAAGTACGAGGGCACTTTTGGGGGGTCTGCTTTCTCTTCTATACAGAAGAATAACTTTTGGGCTTGACACAACCAACCAAAAGTTGGATACTTTAGATACCTTATTTATTTGATATTAACTTTGTATCATTGTCTCCTCACTTTGGACATGAAATCCAAAGTAGATCATTAATTGTGCATACATTAAAGACTTTAGAGTCATTCAGGTTTTCCTAATTGATTGATGATAAAAGTATGTGTGAATATAAAGATTGCATGAGCATAAGAAAGACTCATTTCTTTATTTTGTTTTATATTTCTGGATATATTTAGACATAAGGATACCAAACTGCTAATGATCATAGATTTCCTCCTCGCCTTGCATATTCTTTAAGTTTACTTAACATTTGTGAGTCTAAACAAACAAAAATACTCACTGTTCTACTTAAAGATCTTTAAGATACTGCAATGGTGTAACACACAGGCAGAGTTTGGCACAGTATTAACAATACATATTTTCACAATTAGTGATCTCTCTTTGAGGGTATGTTTATGTTTGAATATGTATCTCCACTGGTTACCTTGACAACAAAGACGTTCAACTGGTTCAGTGTGTGCATCTCGTTTTTTTTTTTTTTTCTTTAAGTGCTTCTTAAATGGTTATAAAAATATTCCAAGCTTTTGGCATAAAAGACAGATTTTGCATTCATTTGATAACCACCTCGTTTATGATCCGCCTATTCAGTGTGACAAGAATAGAGAATTTGGGGGGGAAATTCTACTTATTCAAAATTCTGAGCAGAAAAACTATGGGAAGCTGCTGTTTCTATATGTTTAAGTAATTTTTCCATACTACAGAGATGCTGTAGTCACTAAACTCACTACGATGGTTACTATGCTTCCATGACATGGGCATTCTAACTGAACTGTCAGGAGAATGTCACCTGACATCCACAACACTGCTGTTTTTCAAAAAGAATATCCTTGTGATTTTACTAAGAAAAGAAATTAAGTTTCTAAATGTGCCTTTGTTTGGGAAAGAGAGGCAGGGTCATCTGTTTTGCTTGGTGACCTTAATGCTTACGACTGTGACTGAACAGCAATGAACACAACCTCCCAGGCACTGATAAATCATCCCACGGAGCTGTCACGGCGATAAATAGAAAGACGGTATCTGAAGTCCAACCAGCACATCTTCCTCAGATTTGAAAGTTCTGTCTGGAGTATGTAAAAAATAGTGCACACAGGGCTAGCAAGACATCTCAGGGGATGCGGGTACATGAGATAAGTCTGAGCACCTGGGTTTGATTACTGGAACTCAGATGGTGGAAACAGAGAACTCAAGTCATAAGTTTTCCTCTTATCACACCTATATCAAGGCATATGTCCACACATGAAGGCACCTATCTACACACACACACACACACACACACAAAGTAAATTTGAAAGTGTAAACAAATGCATAAGTTAGGGACTGAAAACCCAGTACACTCAATCAATAGTCAAACAAAGAGAGGAACTTCCACATCAGCCAAGACTGAGTGAAATGAATGTCAAAATAATCGACTTACGTATGCTTTGCACAAGATTTCAGAAGGAAAGCAACTTGAAATCAGAGGATGGCGTCTAGTTTTCTTGAAACCCCTTTGCAATAAGTCCCATGTTATTTGGAAGGTGCTTGACATACTGACTTGACAAAACAGTAAGTAGAGACGTAAAGCCAGTGGATTTAGGAGGCAATAGCATGTAATGAATGCTCTAGGGAGACGAGGGAAGATCTCTGCAGAAAACAGAAGAATTGAAGCAAAGCCAAGGAAGGATTAGGGAAGAAAACATGATGAACCAGAGGATGATGGAGATGGTGAGATGTTAGAATAACACAGCCTTTCAGAAGTAAGTCAAAGCGATGGCCTTGGAAGTTGCAATTACTAAAAATGCCTCTAAACCGAATGTGAGCTGAACTGGAAGGATTAAATGGTTCCAGGCAAAATCCATAGAGGTCCGTGTTTCATAGCTTCATGGGGTTTTCAAGTTATATTCACTTTGAGTTCCTTATTTGATTTTATTCAGATTCCATCATCATTATCTATTGAGACTATCTTCACAACAGTATTTTCTTCTTTTCTGAAGACTTTAGTTTTTTATTCACTTTACATCCCAATCGCAGACCCCCAATTCCACCCTTACAAATACCTCCCTCCATTATGCCCTCTGCTTCTCCTCAAAGAAGAGGAAAGCTCCCCCCCCCCCCCCAGGTACTATCCAACCTGGGACATGTAGTCCCAGCAGGACTATGCACATCCTCTCCCACTGAGGCCCAGCCAAGCAGCCCAGTTAGGGGAAGGGGATCCAGTGGCAGGCAACAGAGCCTGAGGCAGTCCCTACTCTAATTGTTAGGGAACCCACATGAAGACCAACCTGCACATCTGCTACAAATGTATAGGGGGGCCTAGGTCCAGCCCCTCCATACTCTTTGGTTGGTGGTTCAGTCTCTGTGAGGCCCCATGGGCCCAGGGTAGTTGACTTTGTGGGTCTTCTGCAGCATTTTCTCTTAATCTTTCAGCCTTTGTCAGATTTCAAACTTATCCCAGTTTACAGCCACACAATTATGGCAGTCCTCACGTGGAAGACATTCTTTGCCTTCGCTGAGGAATCTGCAGATTTAGTTTCCTAACTGCTTTGTCTTTTGTCAGTTTTGAGCCTAACTAATAGCAAGATGCTGTCATTTAAAAAATAAGTTGTGAGATTAAGTTGCGTCCACAGCAACACACTTTAGTATCAGTCAGAAGTTGTTCTCTGTTATTGACGACAGCAGCAGTTCTCAACCTGGGGGCAGTGATCCTTTCCTGGGTCAAAGGATGTTTTCACAGGGAGTGCATCTCAGATAGCATTTACATTATGATTCATAACAGTAGCAAAATTACTGTTATAAAGCAACCATGTAAATAATTTTATCGCTAGGGATTGTCATAACATGAGAAGCTGTATGAAAGGGCTGCAGCATCAGGAAGATTGAGAGCCACACCTTAAGTCAAACAACTGAAAACTACGAATGTTTGTACCTTCTAGCAACTGTATGTCCATTCGGACATGTGCTAGCCCTATCCCACCGCCCGGGGGGAGGGTCACATCACCCAGTCCCACAGTCTTAAGAGCTGCAAGTCAGCGAATTCATATCTGACATCAGCTCTCAATACTACATCTGCTTATATCCACATGTGCATTTTACATTTTCACACATGTATTCAAAAGATGCACTGAACTTAACAAGGTCAGTGTTAACTTAACAGGGCCCTAAATTTCTTTCCCAGTTTTTTATATACACATGTACATACATATGCATGCACACATACATATAATATATATGTATGCACAGTATACATATTTGTATATCATATTTTATATATAATATATATCATTATATATACATACACACACACACACATATATGCATTAGTGCGTATCACCATCATCTATCTCAAGTTGGTAGGGTTAAAAATAACTATCACTGTGAAGGTATTGTATCATAGTGTGTGTGTGTGTGTGTGTGTGTGTGTGTGTGTGTGTGTGTGTGTGTGTGTATGTGTGTACATGTATATGCCAGTGAATATATATATTCAGATAAATCTCCAAAAGCATATTCCATATTTTTCTAACCACTGTCTAACCACTATCACCAATGAAACTGAGCATCTGAGATGCTCAAATCTATATGCCAACCACTGAGCTCTCTGTCTCACTTAGAATTTCTATTGCTGCATTAAAGCTCCATGGCCTAAAAGCAAGCAGGAAGGAAAGGGTTTATTTGGCTTACACTTGCATATCACTGTTCATCATTAAAAGAAGTCAGGACAGGAACTCAGACAGGGCAGAAACAGGAACCTGGAGACAGGAATTGATACAGAAGTCATAGAGGGGTGCTGCTTACTAGTTTGCTTCAGGAAATTCTCAACAATATTTTCTTTCTTTTTATTTTTTTATTTTTTGTCTTTTCTTTATCAAATTCTGCTGATTTTTATTTAACTCTCATAGTGAACATTCTGTGATTATTGATAAGAACAACCATTGAAGAAAAATATGTCTACAAATATTATTATAGCAGTTCATAGTTGATCATTTCTTTCTTGGTATCATTCAATAATTTAAATTCCCTCCAGTATTTTTTCTTAATTTATTTATTTATTCACTTACATCCCAGTATCTGTCCCCTCTCTCCTTCTAGTATCCCATCACAAAGATCCTTCCCCCATTTATCTCCCCCTTCTCCTTTGAGAAGGGGGAGCCCCCTCTAGGTGTCACACTCCCAAACCCATCACTACTCCTGGCACATTAAGTCACTGCAGGACTAGGCACATCCTCTCCTACTGAGGCCAGACAAGGCAGCCCGGTTAGGGGACAAGATCCACAAACAGTCAGGCAACAGATTCAGGTACACCCCCTGCTTCAGTTGTTGAGGGACCTGCATGAAGACTAAGCTGCATTTCTGTTAAATATATGCAGGGGACCTAGGTCCAGGCCGTGCTTGTTCTTTGGTTAGTGGCTCAGTCTCTGGGAGTCTTGAGGGTCGAGGTTAGTTGACTCTGTTGTTCTTCTTGTGGAGCTCCCATCCTCCTCAAGTCCCTCAATCCCTACTCTTCTGTATGACTCCCTGAACTCTGTATAATATTTGGCTGTGGATCTCTGCATCTCTTTCCAGTGGCTGCTGGGTGGAGACTCTCAGAGGACAGTTATGCTAGGCCCCTGCCTGCAAGTATACAGAGTATCATTAATAGTGTCAGGGATTGGCTCTCAATTTGTGCCAGTCATTGGTTGGCCATTCCCTCTGTCTCTGTTCTTTGTCCTGTTCTGTCTCTGCTCTTTGTCCCTACACATCTGGGAAGGGGTGATGGGGAAAGGAAGAAGGGGTAACAGATGGAAGAGAAATAACAGAACTCAGCGGGGAAGGGGGGCGCAATCTCTAGGACATGCCAGAGACTCTGGATGGGGGAGACCCCAGGGTGTCTATAGGGTGACTCTAGATGAAACTCCTAGCAGTGGGGGATATAGATCAAGAAGTGGTCACTTCCTGAAGCCAGGCAGAATTCCCAGTGTAAGGACAAAGACAGCAACTCACCCACAAAACCTTTGGCTGAAAATGTGTTTTGCCTATTTTCAAACAAGGATGCCTACTGTTGAAATTTGAAAAGAATATACCCAAACAAAACAGAAAACCCTATGCTCTATAAGTAGCAAAATCAGCCCCTCCCCCCTAAACCACTATACATACAATTTGGAATTCTGAGTATAAGCAAGTGTTTCTTCCTAATTTGAGAATTATTGCTCTCCACCACTCCTATTGCAGAAGTCTTTAAGTTTTAAATAAGTATCTGTTAGCGTAAAGAGGATAAGCAATTTCACTAAAATACATAAAGCTGCTCAGTCTGGGAGATAGAACAATGTTCCTCAAGTTCCTAGGAACAGAGAGAACACAAGTCACAAGACAGAAAAGTGTACAGTTAGCTAATAAATGTGAAACAGCCTTCAGCATCACCAGAAGTACGATAAGTGCAAAGTTAAACATACTCTTATGATATAATAACAGCATCTCATGAGTTCTTCAGTAAAACAGCAACTCAACTCAAGTGGGTGCCAGTCTCAAAGATGTCAGAAATAGTTAATAGAATCTCCCCAGAGAAAATAAAAGTGACGACCCGGTGTCCTCTATATTACAGTAGTAAATGTCTGTTCAGTTCTTTCAAAGGATCTTGGATTTAATTATGGATTTGTTGCTTAATTTAATTAGCGTTTGACAAAATGACACATACATGTCTCCATTTTATTATAATGATCAGAGCATGCATAACCTTGCCCAGGCTAAGAATAGTTAAGTTTTATAAACTGCCAGCAGGCGGTTGTTTAGACAGATGAAGAATCGCCTAACGAAGAATGTGGATCATGTGGTTAAAACACAAAGAAAAACTTGGCGAGAGCCAGCTCTGGTGTTTGACTTCTCACTGTGCACTAGCAACCCGTAATTGTTATCAGTCTGTTTTCTGTTGAGTGGATATGGTCCAGAACTGTGAAAATAGCTTTACTTATAGGAATGTCGAGAGCAATATGACTTCATCTGTCACCCGTTCAACGGCTCTGGGGTAATCTAGCTGGTTAAACAGGTGAACCTATCCTTCCTTATGTGTCCTCAAAATAAAATTTTTTAAAAAGCCATGGGCTTGCTATACATAATAAATGAACTTCTCTCAACTTAGAGCCAAAGAGTAGCCATGACCTCTCACAATCCCCATATCCCGATTTATCCAATAAATATCACTTAACCACGAGTCCTAGATCTATGTCTCTAGTCTTTGGGAAAGCAGCTGCTGAGACCAAGTTGGCAGTAAGTTCTGAATTGTCTTATAATGAGCCAAAAGTTCAAGGTAAACGATATTAAGATTTTTATTTGAACTTTTGTTCAATGCCTTTTCTGTCATTTTTATGGAATGCACTTTAATTTAACTGCCGTGTTATCTAGCACAATTAACGATTTTTAATGTGCCATATTTTCATGCTCTGTCCATTATAATGGGACGGATTTATACATAGTGGTAATAAGTTGGAGGGATGTAGCTAGCATAGTTCTCTGATGCCTCTGGGGCTTTCATCTTTCTTATCCCCCTGTTTCTGTGGTTCACAGCTACAGTGGAACAAATGTATTCACAATGACACACACAAAGTTCTAAATAAGATTCTTTCTCATTCCCCAAGCCCTGCCTGGACTCTCTGTTGGCTCATCCAACCAAAAGCCTAAGGGAGTGAGCATGCTTCTTAGCTTTTTTTTTTTTTTTTTTTTCTTTCTTTTCTTGTCCACTTGTCACAAAGTCTATTCGTTTTGTTTCCACCAATTCCACCAGTATCTTCCTACTGTTCATCAATGTTCCTTGCCATTATTGGCTTCTAATTTTAGCAACTCACCAGTTAGGTTAGAATGGCAAGATTTGGATGCAAATTACCCATGGGGAAAAAAAAAGAGAGAACTAAGGTGTAGACCAAAGATAGGCTTTAAAAGCAGAGCTCTTAGCCTGCTGGAAAGTGGGGTAAAAGTCTGGGGATGGCACTAATGGGCAAAGTGCTTGCTTAATGAGCATGATCCCCTAGGCTTAATTTCCAGAGGGGGCAGAGCTACATAGTGAGACTCAAGGATCTGAGACTTGATATTCGATAGAAATAATGCTATTGAAGCAGTTTCAATAGATCAATATAGAATTGCCTAGGATGCATGGATACAGGAGCAACCTGCTCCAGGGGAAGAGTGGGAGAAGGACAGCAACAACCCGGACCTGACCCAAGTGTCTCAGCACAGTAGGCTCAGTGGGGACATGGAAAGGGAAGGACTCTGTTGGTGAAGCCCTGATAGAAACTTCAAATAGCATGGTTGTCTAACTCTTCTAACCATTTAGGGTTTTCATTTTGCTTTCCAGATGAATAAGGGCGACTGATTAAAGAATTGGCACTGCAGCAGCCCAGCCCAACTTAAAATGTAAAATAAATGTCACATTGCTCTTCAAAGTCCAACTGTATTTGTGTTCCCCCAATGCTTGGTTTTACACTCGAGAATGAACACACAATGCTTCATGTTCTATAAATGTCTTCAAACAAACAGAAAGCCATACGTGTATGCACGTCTTTCCCACATTTATCATCGTCTTCAGCTGAGGCTTATTTGGAAAATGTGTGTGATATCCAAAAGCAAAGTTCCAGATGGAGGAGGTGGAAAGCGACACACGTTCCAGCTGCTCTCAATCTTTCCTTCTCTTTGGCTGTAGTTAAAATGAAAGTGCAGCCTTTAAAAAGATGACATCTTCACTTCTTCAGCTATGTGGGATTCATAGAATGACCACTCACAGACGTCTGTCCCTTCTAACGTAAGCTTTAGCTACACCTACAAATGTTTGTAGTGTAGTCAGGTGACCATCGGTTGGTTGTGTGAATGAATGGGAATGTGTACATGTCTGTTATGTGTGCGTTTGTCAGTATGTAGGTGTATATGTGTATATGCATATGTGTTTCTGTTTCTGTATGTATGTCATGTTTATGTGCATCTCAGCTACTGTTCTATTGCTGTGAAAAGATATCATGACCAAGACTTATAAATGAAAGCATTTATTGGGGTCTTGCTTATAGTGAGTCCATGACCATCAGGGTGGGAAGCATGGAAGGAGACAGGCAGACTTGTTGGTATAGCAATAACTGAGAGTAATATCTGATCCTTAAATGCACAGCTCTCCTCCTCCTCCTCCTCTTCCTCCTCTTCTTCCTCCTCCTCTTCTTCCTCCTTCTCTTCCTCCTCCTCCTCATCCCTTTCTTAAATGTGGAGTCATCTCTCAGCCCCAGTCCTTGAATATATAAAACAAGCCTCCAAATTGGCTTTAAGCATTATCACTTCAAAACTGGGTTGTAATGTAGCTATAAATTGCATGCACTGAAATCATTTTTACTAAATGTGATTCTCTGGCCCAGGAAAATGGAATTGCAATAGCTACAAGGACAATCCTAACATGGACAGAGTTTGAAAGATGCTCAGACAATTCTAGTAAACAGCAATGCTAGGCAGTTAAGCCCTAAATATCTGTCTTCAAATAAGATTTTACACTGACTTCACCAAAATGCGATGCTGGGAATTTCACTCCTCTGCTTTGATTTCCTCCTTTCCTGACTTAAATTGTATCTCCCCAAAATTTGCATGTCCAACTTCTGCCCCTTGGTTCCTCAAAATGAAACTGCATTTAGAGCTAAAATTTTAGCAAAACAAAAGATGCCAAAAATTGCCAGGACCAGGGAAGTCCACTGAAAAGTATAAAAGAGTTTGTCCCACAGCCTCCAAAGGTACCAACCCAGCTGATCCCTCAACCTCAGAATCTTGGGTTTCAGAACTGTAACAAGATTGATTTATATTGCTTAAAGCCACAGTGTGTGGCACTTTGTCACAGTAATTTTAGAAAGCTAATATATTCTCATAATGTAACATATTCTCAATGTAAGATGTGAGCTCATTAAGGTGGCTACCTTCTCATTCAATCTATGGCCATGCCTCTCTTCTTGTGCACTGTCTCTTTAGGATGTCATGGTGTGCTTCAGGTGCCATCTTGTGTTGCCAGCCCTTCTACATCTCCGACTACATGCAGAATGATGTTTTTTAAAAGACTTATTTATTTATTTCATATATGTGAGTACACTGTAGCTGTCTTCAGACACACCAGATGAGGGCATTGGATCCCATTAGATGGTTGTGAGCCACCATGTGGTTGCTGGGAATTGAACTCAGAACCTCTGGAAGAGCAGTCAGCGCTCTTAACCACTGAGCCATCTCTCCAGCCCCATGCAGAATGTTTTTATCACTTTACTGACCACATTTTATTATACACAGTTGTTCACATCTTTCGGATAAGCTCCTTGATGTCGCTGGCATGCTTTCATCCCTAAATTCCTAATACTTACAACACAATAGTTTCTCAATCATGTATATTTTTTAATGAAAATGTAAATATTTTGTATAGAATATTGCATAATATAAGTCTATCGGATAGACGCTAAAATGAAGTTAGGCAGGACAAGAGCATTATTGGGAGAGAAAAAAGAAACAGAAGGAAGGAAAGGACATGAAGCATCAATACAGAAGTCTAGGGAAAGAGAAACAGGAAGGAATGGGATAGGAAGACTGTGTGCCTGTGCACTTGCAAGAAAGTTTGGATACGACCAGTGAAGAGCCTTTCAATGAAGGGTGTGCGGTGGAAGATGCCCACTTATCACTTCAATAGAGCTGCATGTATATCCCAGTTAAGTACAGCGAATGCACCTGCAACAAGTAAAATTCTCTGCTTAAGAGTTCTTCCATCTAAAAACTCATGACTCAAAGGCCAGATCTTTATTATGTGCTATGTTGTCATTTACTTTTCTTGTCTTGAGTTATGCCGATGATTTGAGGAATTCTACTAAGATCCCTGTTTCAAGAAATTCTGTAGGGTATAAACATAGAAAATACCTAGTAATGAAATACTAAGCTTGGGAAAGGATTCCATTAAATCTCTTGTTGATAGTACTAAGAATAGCACACGCAGAGAGACCACAGACACAATCGCGCGCGCGCGCACACACACACACACACACACACACGTAGAATCTTACACATACAGAGATACATACTGAAACACATGCACATTTTTATTTTAGCATCTATTTTCGTCTAGGTGTTCTTTATTTTTAACAGAGCAAAGCAGTTTTGATATGTTATTAATAACCAAATTTCCTGGGCTAATTGAGTAGTTTTCTATAAGTCCTCCTTTTCTAGGTGTCTGAAAATATTATTTCTTTCAAAAGTGTTATATTTATCACTGGGCATGGTGTCACATGGCTGTGATTCCCAGCACTCGGGAGAAGAGACAGGAGAATCATAAGTTCAAGGTCAGTCTTAGAGCTATAAGGCAAGAGCCTGTCTTTTTAAAAAGGTGTTTTATTTGTATACGATACTATTTTATAAACTTCTAGTCATTTTTAAAATGTATACTTTAAGTTACATTAAGCAGAAATACTTCTCTTGCTAGGAAAAGGAAGTTGAAGAGAATGAAAATGAGAGGAGGAAAGAGAAGTGGGTAGAAATCAAGTCACAAGAGTCGTGTCTGTCATCACAGAGTTCAGACCTGAGGGCTCACACTGCTCTGCTAAGCAGAGCTATGAATCTAGGAAGGAAAACCAGCGAGACATGCAAGGCAAACTCTAGGCTTACAGGAGAGTGGGTAACAGACGATACAAAGCAGTTTACTGGGACAGAATAGTAAATTTTGCTAGAAGAAAAGGTAAGGTTAGCTGCTAGATAGAATTTTTAAGATATAACTTAAATGAAGAAAAGAAGTGGAGGGTTTTGTTGTTGTTGTTGTTGTTGTTGTTGTTGTTGTTTGTTTGATTTTTGGTTTTTGGTGGTGTTGTTTTTTTTTTACTGAAATGGAGAACCCTAGCTAGAAATGGGTTTTGATGGTATTTTAACTGTTGCATTTGAAATCAGTTAACCGTGAGATGCTCAATACTTCATTTTCCCTCTAAATAATATAATTATCTATTTGAAGTTTGCCAACTCCAAATATAAGCCATTAAGGAGAAAATACATAGCTAGCATACAGAGTTAGGGGCAAGAACAAGAAGAGAAGGAGTAAGGAATATGACTCAGATAAGGAATGAGACCCCTCCAGGAAGCAGACACCAGTTCATTGATGGATTGTCCAGGGCTTTTAAAGACTCGGAATATATGTCCATGCCTGGTAATTGTTCAATGTCACATTCTCTTTCTCTTGCCCTCCACACCCTAGGAGAGCTGGCATCGAAAGTCAGGGTGCATTACTAGATCAGAAACTCTCAGCCACCATCAGTGTACCTCACAATAAAGGCAAGCCAGCTTCATGTTTTTAAAATGTGTTTGCACTTCCCAGGACACCTGATTTTATGCTAATAAACATTTTCATACCCATCTAGTGTTGGGAGGGAAGAGGGAGTTCTAAGCCTGCTCTGAAATGTTACAGCTTTTAGAGAGCTAAAGAGGTCATCAAAGCCTGAGACAAATTATACATGCCCATGTGAGACAGAGAGGAGGCATCTCCCTCCCTTCCCATAAACACACACACACACACACACACACACACACACACACACACACACACACACACACTAATCCATGGGTATTATTCACCAGTCTTGGCATTTGAAAGAGAACCATCTCAGTTCTACACAATGACAACAATGATTGGCACCACTATCCAGGCAATAGTCACTGCCCCGAGGGGGTCTTGTTTCATTTGCTCTGGCTTGCTAACTGGCTCTGCTCCCTCTGGCAAGCGTGCTTTGCACTATGCTATTTTGTGTTGCATTTGCTGACTCCCACCAAGCTTCAGAAATAGATTTAATCAACATAAATCAAAAGTTGACCATTGGCATAAGAGGAGTAGATGAGAGCCCCTTTTCTTATGGCCCTGAGTTGTATGTCTTGGCTCAGATCTAGCCATGCATGTCAGATTGATTCATGTATGTTGGGTGGAGGATTGTCTGTGACTAATGCTACACACAGAATGGCAACTCCTATCCAGCCTACAGTTATGACCATTTATTCTAAAGAGCCCTTGGGCAGGGGATGGGGGGGACAGATACATGCTGGCTCAGTCTAATTATTAATATAAAGTTCTTAATGTTATAAAAAGATGTACTGAAAATATCTTATTTCTAGGTACTCAGGTTTTGACTCAGGTTTTGGCATGAAGTTGCTAAGACATTTTAATACTCCAAGTGATGGGAACATCTTCTGTTCTAATGAAGTGACTTATGGTCGTGAGCTCCAGTATACACCAATGGCAATTTGCTGAGTATATTGGTTCCTGCAGTGGAAGATCTGAGGCAAACAACACAAAGGAGGAAGGATTTATTTTGACTTACAGTTTCAGAGCTGTCACTCTAGGACAAAGGAGAAGATCTACCTTCAGGGCAGAACAGAAAATAAAGGAGAAATACTGACACTCGTTGACCTTACCACTTTCTCCCTTTTACTCCAAATGGACAACTAGCCATGTTCAAAGTGAGTCTTTTACCATCGAACAATTCTTTTTTTTTTTCTTTCTGGAAATTTCTCTTCCTCTCACCCACAGAGGTGTGTGCCCCATCAATCTCCAGGATGAGTTTAGAGCTAGTCAAATCAACAACAAAAACTAACCAGCTCTAACTCTTGTCAACTTGACACTGAAGTACATGTGTTTATACAACGGTGTTCTAACTCTGGCCACTCTTGGTTCTTATATGTATTAAGATGTAAAGCAAACTCAGCCCATCTTCAACAATCTCTACATCATAACTATTCCAACAACGGCTCCAAAGTCCAAACTCAAAGTCTCCTCTGAGATACAAGGCAAATTCTTACAGGTGAAATCAAAATAAAGGTATAAAGTTACAGATTCTCAATACACAGAAGCAGAGGGTAAGCATACCAAAGGGAAGGCTCCAGGGTAGGAGGGAGCAAAGAAGGATCGTGCCAAAATAAGACACTCTGAAGTGTCAACGTTAGATCCTATAGTTCATCATCCAGATTCCAAGTCTTAGTCGGGGTTTCTATTCCTGCACAAAGTATCACGACCAAGGAGCAAAGTTGGGGAGGAAAGGGTTTATTCAGCTTACACTTCCACATTGCTGGTCATCACCAAAGGAAGTCAGAACAGGAACTCAAGCAGGGCAGGAACTTGGAGGCAGGACCTGATGCAGAGGCCATGGAAGGGTGCTGCTTACTTGCTTGCTTCCCCTGGCTTGCTCAGCTTGTTTTCTTATAGAACATAGGACTACCAGCCCAGGGATGGCACCACCCACAGTGAGCTGGGCCCCCCCCCTTGATCACTAATTGAGAAAATGCCTTACACCTGGGTCTCATGGAGGCATTTGCTCAAGGGAAGCTCCTTTCTCTGTGATAACTCCAGCTTGTGTCAAGTTGACACACACAACCAGCCAGTTCACCAGAATACATGGAGCTGGGGCATAAGTTCCAATATAGTCATGCTTCTACAGTCATGTTGTCTTTGTGCCTTATGTTCTCTGTCTTAGGCTGGATCTATAACTGCCTGTGGCTTTTCTAACCAGATTTTCTATTCCTTTAACATCGCCAACATCTGTGGTCCCCATGGGGACTTAGCCTTCCCCTCATGTTGTCTTTTCATAGATGCCCAAAGGAAATCTGACCCTGGGACACACTGCCTGGCCTCCCAGGTGTTCCTATAACTCTTCACTGTGTTTGCCTCAACCCAGCACAGTGTGGATAATGCCAAGGTAGAGCTTGACCCAAAAAATTCCCAGGTCCCTTTAGATGGTGGCAGTAGTGGCTTCTGAGTGCTTGGGTAGAAGAACCTCACCAAATACTTGCCCGGGACACTCAGTGTGAGCAGGGTACTCCAGGCCCTCTCTGTGGAAACATTTTTGAAATGAGTTTATAATTTTGTAATTTTACATGCCAGAAACAGTAATATGTATTAACAATTCCTGAAATGGCTTCATTCTTATTATCACTGTGCAAAGACTTTGGGTCCTTGATAATGGTTCTAGTATCATTTAAATATGCGTTCATAGCTCTAATTTAAGTTTTTGGGTTTGTTTTTTTTTTTTTTTTTTTGATAAAAGTGCAATTTTTCAAGTCCTTCTTGTCTGCTTCTACTCCTAATTCTTCTGGAAAAACTAGTTAAAAGCAATTGAAAGTAACAGAAGTTTTTCCTATTAAGTCAATTTCTTTATCACCCACTTTCCTTATCATTGTGACTAAATCTCAGACAAGATAAGCTCAGAGGGGAAATGATGATTTGAACTCATAGCTCCAGGGGGATTCCAGTCTGCTGTAGTGGGACTGCATGGCTCAGAGTTCTTTGCAAGTTGGAACATGTGGTAAAGGCCCCCCCTGTGGAAGCAGCAAGCAGAGAAATAGACCAGAACCACTGGTGGGTACAACCTTCAGATGAGGGCTCTTAGTGACCTATTTCTGCTATCCAGACTAGAACTTTTTGAAGCCCTGGAGCCTTCAAAAGACTGATAAGAGCTGGGAGCTGAGCATCAAAACTTGTACTGGGAACATTTCAAATTTAACCCATAACAATCTGTCACCTTCAAACTCACCCTTTTCAAAGACTCAGTACAAAATATAAGTGATTGTTTGCCAGAAAGGAATGTGATTGGTCTCTTATCCAATTACCCATAAAATCTTAGCTTCCGTCTATGACCTCATGAGCATACACTCTACTTTCTGTATCTCTCTTTGCTGTCTGCTCTTCTGAGCTCCCACTCAAATTGACCACCAGGTTCGGCTTACAGAATTATGGAGTTTCTCTAGCCTACATAGAATAACTCTTTTAATTTTCATAAGAAAGCCACAACCAAAGAACTTAGAATTGTGGTCAGGTTTAGTCACAGCTATTGCCCCATTTCTCTGATACCAGTTTACTGTATTTCTCATTTTTGCTTTGTTGTGCTAAAGCATATGACATAGACAATTAAGGGAAGAGAGATGTACATTAACTCAAAGTTTCATAACATTCAGTCCATCATGGTAGGAAGGGTGTCCCAGAGCAGAATAGTGCCCATCACGGTTTGGGAGGAAGCTGAGATGGATGATGTAGAAGGCTCAATGTTATTTTCAAGACCTGTACAAAGCATGAAGTTCCACAGGCTCAGACCTTGGTGGACCTCTATACTTACAAGCCAAACTAATGACATCTGACATATGGGAAGGGATTTTATTGTATCAGAAATTCATGGAAAATTTATGGCAATCATGGGGCTCTGTAGAGCCTAGGAGATATGAGAAGAGGTATGTAATTGCTCACAGTGAATACATTTCTCAGGGTGTGGAAAGAGACACTAATGGACCTCTGTTTTGATACTTTAACAAATTCTAAAGCCCTTACTTGTAGGATATGCAATGCATGATAGACCAGTTTGCTAGCATGGGACTTAGCTAAATTTATGAAAAGATCCTTGCTGCTAAAACCAAAAAATTAGAGATGAATGGAACTGAGTTTGAGCCTTCTAGATCATCCAACCTACAAGGAAGGGTGGCCTTTTCTGTTCCAAAAACTTAATTAGTTAATAGGCTAATAGACACATCATCCCTCTCTTGAATGCTCTCACTACCTGGGGTTTATAAATGAGCAACTGTGGAAGACTTTTAACTTTCTATATATCATTAAAACTTCTACATAGTCTAACTTACCAAAGAGCTGTCCTCCTGTCCCTTACCCCAAACAAATCTGATAAAGGACCAGATTCAATTGTGAACAAATGTAAACTAAGTTTAGGTGGCTAGTTTATCTCCAGATTCACTTTCTTGCCAAAACCTGATTCCAGTTGTGGATTTTTACAGTATCTTGAGCTTGAGCGACTGCCAACTGTTTAGCGATCTAGTTCAGCCAATGATAACAATAATTATGTATCCAAGATTTCCTCCTTTGGGAGAGATACAAATGAGACTCCCTTGCTGTGTAGATACCTCAGATTTAACTTCAATTTTCACATCTGTGAACCTATTAGAGATGACACGAAGCCGCTCTTTAACCACCTGGAGTGCGAAACACTGTTCATGGTGAGCACAACACTCATTGAACTTTTCAAGATACACAGTACTAGCTCCTGAATAAGATGCTCACTGGAGTGTCTCCTACCACCCATGAGTCAATTGCAAGCTATGGGCCTCATAGAGCACTATTAAAGCATGTTTAAATTTAACTGAGTTAAGCATAGGAAATTTGAGTCAGGCAAAGATTAGGGATAAGTTGTATTAAGAGCCCAACTCCATTTTACTTGGAGCATTGACAACTGTGGACTTAAAGATCCATTCTTTGCTCTATTCCTGGACTAGCTTATGGAAAAGCCCTGAAGTCCCTTTTGTTAAACTGGTAGAAGGTTCAAACCCAGTGAGGTATAGCCTGCTTGATTGAATCACGTTATACCCACCTGGTATCAATAGTAAAGCCAAGCCAATATCTGTGACTTCCTTTCAGAAGTTGAACTACATTTTACTTTCTTGGTGCTCAAGTCCACGACGTATGTGCCTATCTTTCATCTTTCACTTCCAGATAAAACTCAAGGAAGGGCCACACCTAGAGAGAGAGATTTCCCATTTATTAGCAATCTATTTAGCTACATTGTTCCAGAAAGATCTGAGATACCATGATAGGCTTCATAGGAAATAATCCGGCACCTTTAAAATTCTAAGTACTCTGAACTGCACATCCCACATCCCACAGTTAAATAGCCTAAATAGTTGGGAGATTTAACTGTGAATGAGCCAAATGTTCAGGACTGAACCTTCTTCCTCACAGTCTTACACATCACTTATTAAGGGTTTTATTACTAGAACATGCTCACTGAGCAGGTTTGTTTCTGGCCATACAATTTTTTTTGTATTTGATTAATAACAGTTACACATTTATGTATTTCTTATACTCTAATATAGATAATATATTTGTATAATGATATTCCAAGCTACTGAATGAAAGAAATAAAAAAGGCAAGGACACAACTCTTCCTGGGTATGCTGGAGGAGAAGGTTTATTATAGATAAAAAGGAAAGCCAGAGGCAGAGACATCTGGGAGGGCCCAGAGTAGACATGACCCTGTGCCATGTGAGGAGAGGGAGTAGGGGAAACCAGAGCAGCAGGCTGGAGGCCCAAAAGAGAATGGGTTAACCAACATGGCTGGCTTTTATAACCAACATGGCTGGATTTTATAGGGAAGAGCTAGGTATTATCATTACATCTAATACTATTATTACTAATACCTAGTTTCTATTTTACACATCTTGCTATCAAAACGTTGAACATTTCTTAATTTCAAAAGATATCTGAAAGCATAATAGCAGTGTCCTACTGTCCTATGGATAGGCACAGGTTTGGAGAAATGGCTGAATGTGTAAAGCACATGCTATGGAAGTATGAGACTGAAGTTCAAATCGCCAGAATGCATGTAAGGCCATCATGGAAATCCATGTCTATAATCCCAGTGCTTTTATGGTGAGATGAGAGGTGAAGACAGGAGAGCCCCTGGGAGGCTAGCTATCTTGGGGTGTGCAAAAGTGACGAACAAATGGTTTCTTAATATAACACAAAAACATAACTCACAAAAATAGTAAATTGTACTTCATTAATGTTACATGTTTTATGCATCAGATGGTGTGTGGGACTAGAGAAATAACCCATGGAACAAGGACAATAATTGCAAATCAAATATATGAGAGTAATTTAATATCAAAATACATAAGTCCTACAACTCAAGAAAATTTACAAACAATCCAATTTTAAGCTGATTAAAAGATTTGATCAGACAGCTCTCCAAAGAAGCTATACAAATGACCACCAAGCAGATGGAAATTTGCTCTGTAATATTGAGTATTCGAACGGGAAAATCCCAAACTCGATAAAATACCACTTCAAACCTATTACAAATGGCTGTAATTTTTTAAGTGAAAAATAAGTAAAGGGCTTCCAATGAAGGAAAGAATTGGAACACATGAACATTACTGGGAAAAATATAAAATACAACTATGTTTGTAAAAATCATTTCTCAGTTTCTAATAAAAGTTGAAGCTAGCCTTAGGAAGTGATCCAGCTAGCTCTTTATACAAAGGCCCCGATGACTTCATAGACATCTCACCCTCAGAAGCTCATCTGATCCTGATTATGACTTCTAGGTAGAGAAAAAAAAAATTAGAAACAGGTGGTTGAATAAACAAGTTCACAGCAGATATATTTGCATTAGTCAAACAACAATCCAAGTGTCATAGGCAATTAAACAGATAAACATACTGAAAACTACACCTACAACAGATTATTTATTCAACCATAGAGTGAATGGGATTTCTATTTTGGCTCAGTTGGGAAGGGCTCTCCAGAAGAATATAGCCAATAGGTTACATGTGTAATTGTAACACTGGGTTTATTAGATTGCTCTACTCTGCAAAGGATGGCTCTCTGAGTACTAGAGGTACAGATAAGCCATTAGCCTCTCAGTAAAGGAACCAGAATGTCTCAGGAGAAAGAGGACCAGTGATGCAGTCTGAATTCGATCAAAAAATCTTTGTGCTCCTGTTTAATGGCTGCTGAGATGTCCTAAAAAGACTGGAACTGTGGTCTGCTATCCATGGGTTAGAGCAGGAGAACAGCCATATTCACTCAAAAGAAATGGACCTTGTGCATGCTCGCACACACGTGGACACACACACACACACACACACACACACACACTGGCTGCCTTTCTGTTTTTCTACTTCATTGTTTTTTGTTCCAGTCTGTTGAATTGTGATACCCACCATAGGGGTGGTCTGGCCCCCTCTGTTGTTCTCCTACATACAAATCTCCTCTATGTCGATGCTCTTGCAGACATAATTAGAAGTGTGTCTTACTGGCTCCCTAAGCATCACTCTAAGCTCAGTGAAAAATCAGCTAGTCCCACTCCACTTCCTAACCTGTGGCTTTGGAGCCTGTAATGAGTCAATGTATCAGAGCACTGTGGTGGTGGTGGGAGCTAATCAACTCAAGACTCAGAGTTAGAAAGAGAACAGGAATAGGAAGTTCCCAGTACTCCTTTCAAGGACACATAGTTCCATTGACCAAATTTTCTCCCACTAGGCCCTCGTATAAAGGTTCTCCTGCCTTCCAATAGTATCACAGGTTGAAGACTAACCCCATAGGCAACACTTACCCAAAACACAAGACTATATGCCAAAGCATCTTTGTTGTTTGTATTTGCCCAAACAGTATTGGCAGGATATATTTTTAAAAATTTAAGTGCTTATGGGTAATATTACTATTTAGGTCTTACACATTAGTGTTTCACATTAAAAATTTATATGTATTAAAGTGCAGAAATACTTCTGCTCTCCCTAGGAAACTGCTAACTCCAAGTTCCCTGAATTCACTCCATCTCATGGTCTTATGTTGGTATGGCTGGCTGCCCTATATTCAAGTCAGTGGTAATAATTTGCCTGGGAGGGGCAAAGATCTTGGAGGCTAGTGCAGGATGGGATTGGATGGTAACCATGAGGGTGAGATCCTGCATACAAAATTTTCCCATATCCCTTTGACTATTGGATCGCATAAGCAGAGCACCTATTTAAAGCGACAAAATTTATAGACAAAAATAAGCAATAAAGAGCATGCTAGCTTTAAAAAAAAAGGCATCAGTTAAGAAACTTGACCCACATTTGTGCGTGTAAATTATACTGGCACAGAGAACAGGAACGTGAGGAACAGCAAGTCCTGGAGAGAAGACTGACTATAAAGACAGGAGAATAGAAAGATCATTCTAGGACAGATATAACAGATCCACTTCATAATATCAATTATGTTTAACTGTTTTTGTAATGGAGGGGAGTGGAGTCAAGTTGTTCTGTTTTAAGTTAACAAAATTACTTAAAATATTTGAATGTTAGGAAAATAAACCAAAGATGGGGGAATAGTATGAAGAGAAAAACAATGGAGAAGATATGTAAATATCCTAAGGAGAGCAGTGATGGCCAAAAGTACTGAGGAGAACCCACAGAGACTGTTGAAGAAAAGCCTCTGCCTGTTGAGATGATTATAAAGGGAGAAATGAAAGCTGACTGAGAGGTTTCTGGATTGATTGGCTAATAGAGTTTGACCTTTATCACGGGGAATTCTAAGTGGAGCAATGTTCAGAGTTTTGGTTGGTATAAAATGTGAATACGCTGAGAGGCTGGAGATAAAGTATGATGTAATTTGGACTTCAACTGAAAAGCTATTTTGTAGGTGGCAATGACTTTTTCCATTTTATTTAGGAATGACTAAGAAGACATTTTCCAGGAAAAGGGTCGTTAATGCATAAATGAAGGCTTAGCTCAAAGATCAAAATCTTAATCGTGATGGCTACAGAGTCTCTTGAGCCATCTTTTGCAAACACAATTTTATTTCAGTTAAATAAGTTAGACAATCCGATGTGTGGAAAACAATCTCTGGATAATGCCATCAATGGTAGAATTTTTTTATTTTTATAGAAAAATAAATCATAAGTATGAGTTATCAAGGAACATGTGATTTTTCCCCATTAATGGCAACGTGCTCTTCAAAAAATGATAATTTTGTTAGACAGAAAACTAGGGCAAAGAGAAGGTTCTTACAATCATTATTACCAAAAGGGATTTTTTATAACAATGATATATTGTTATATACAATATATATACAAATGTTCTATACAATACAATATATATACAATGCTATATTGAAGCCCTCAGCTTTACTTTTTTCTGGCTGACAATTAAACCCTTTATGCAGTACATGTTCATATTCTTGATTTCATTGCTTTATTCTTGCATGATTATCACACACACAAACACACATTCTTAATGGTCAGCATTTCTCAGAAGCTGCCAATAACTCTGCTTCTATTCTCTCTCCTTGCTTCTAGAAAGGTTCATCCCGCCTATGGCTTCAATGTCCAACTACCTGCCAATGATGTCCCCACTAGTCTAACCTTTAGACCTTTCCTGTTGCCTGTAAATATAAATAACCTGTTTCTTTACACTCTCAATGTACATGACTCAAATACACCATACACTACTTAGATATAAAGAATTACATTCAATCACACCTTCAAATTTGCCATGTTGTAGTGTTCCGGTCTGTATTGTTGTGCTTTGTTATACAGAAATACAATAAAAACACCCGTCAAGAACAGCTAGGGTAAGGAGAGGATTTGTTCGCCTTACAGGTCACCACCCACTATTTAGGGATGACATAGTAGGAACTTCCAGCAGAGACCATGGAGGAGTGCTGCTTACTGATTTGTTTTTCCAGTGGACTCCTCAGCTTGCTTCCTGACAACTCAGTAACCCATGCCCCAGGATGGCACCAGCCACAGTAGCCTGAGCCTTCCCAGGCTGATCTAATCAAGAAGTACCCCACAGATATGGAGATAGACTAGTATGATAGAGGCAACTCCTCAGTTGAGACTCCCTCTTCCTAAGCCACTCTAGTTTGTGTCAGCTAGATAGACACCAGCACAATTGACCCCTTGTCAGATTCTTGATTCTGACATAAATATCCCTGATAGGGTCTTTGCTCCCCTCTATAATTTTAGAAGCCAGACCTTCATCATCTGCCCCTTCCAAGCATTCCTATGCTACAAGCCCTCCTACCAGGTCCTTAAGATCTGAGAATTCAAAGGCTTTGTTTAGCACAAAGTTCTCAAATCCTCCCATAAACACCGTCCCCACCCGCCCACGCCAAAACATGGCCATGCCTGTCGCAGCAATGTCCTACTCCCTGGTACCAATTTCTGCATTGGTTAGGTTTCTGTTACTGGGGGAAAATATAAGCAAAACCAGCTTAGAGAAAAACAGTTTTATTTAGTTAATAGGTTATTGTCAGTCATAGAGATGCAAAGGCAGGAAGTGGAGGCAGGAACTTTTTGGCAAGGACTAAACAGAAAACATGGGAAAATGTGACTTCCTGGCTTGCTTTCGATCGCTTGCTGAGTTTGCCATGTTACATAGCCTGAGACTACATGACTAACAATGGCAGTGGGACAAACCCTCCCACATCAATCATTAAGCAAGTAAAGGCTCCCTCGGAGATGCCCATAGGCCAGTGAATAGAGGTAGTTTCTCAGTTGAGGTTTCCTCTTCCCAAGTGACTCTAGTTTTTGTCAAGTTGACAGAAGCTAAAGAGCATTCTGTCTTAAGGAAATTACTATTCACTCAAGTAGCAAGCACACAAGTCAGAATCCTAGTGCCTTTTAAATGTCTAGCTTTTATTAAATCCCCACAGCCATTTTATTACCAAAACCAGCCCTAGTCAATGCTTCCTATCTTACATCTGTTTACTTCTTTCTCTTTGTACTGTCAATTACCACTCCAAACTACATATATATATCCTAGATTTCAAAGGTTTTACAATTCCTCCAATTGTCTTCCATAATGTAAAAAATCTATTGGATGAAATGATTTAGACCACTGTGAAGGAAGCAGAAGAATATCTTAAATTAGTTTCTAAATTTCCTCTATAAGAGATGGTAATTACTCAAATACACAGCAGGTACATATATGCTCATCACCTGTTATCACTAATCATTAATAGTCACCGTCCCCTGATTGGGCACATTACATATCATCATTAGCAGTCGGCACCTCCTATCTGGTTGGATACTGAGTTGAGAAGCATTAAAGGACTTGTACAGTCTTCCTACACCTGCTTTGAATATGCCCACCCAAAGCCAGAACTTGCCTTCCCCATTTTCTCAGTCAGTCGCTTCCAGATGATCCCAGGATCATCTGAAAGCCTGGGGAAGCCCTGATGTGCTTCTCCAACACGGGTGAGAAAGTCCGTGGTATGAAGGTGTTCATCTATTTTCTCTTGGAGTAGTAGTGACTGCAGTAAAGTCTTCCTTCGTCTCAGGAAGTCAGACTGAGCCAGCTCTGCTCTTTTGCTAGTACAGCTGGGACACTGCGAAGAAACATGTTGCGTAATCGCCCCTATGTACGCTAGAGTTGCCCTTGTGTTTTCCAAATAGATTCTGTTCACCAGTTCATCAGCGATTGTACAATTGAAAGCATCTACCTCTGAGGTCTCTGCAATCCATCGGAGCGGCAGCCTTCTGGATCTGTTACTTTTCTTAGCGCTTGTAGCCTCTCTCTGGTGGATCAAGTTTACTTTTTTAGTACAAAAAGACCGCAGGGCATTCAATTCTTCTGCGGATTCCTTAGGGATTTCTGGTGGGAGTCTACGGTCGGACTGATATCTTTCAGAATGAATTTCTTTGCTCTTGAGGTGGTTGATCCACTTTTCGGTCAGCTTATTTTCATCCTTCTGTAAGACTGAAAGTTCTGACTGCTCGTCTTGTTCTTCTGAACTTATAGTCGGCGTTTCAGTCTCCAGTGGGCTCTCAGAGGTGTGTGAAAAGGATTGTAGTTCTCCAGAGAAGCTGATGGAACCAGAACTCAGTACCTCATCAGTAAAGGACCTGAGGAACTCTTCTGAAACTTGAGTAGCACAGACGTCCATCTGGGCCGGTCCTCCGTGCTCTTCTTTTGAGTCCTCCGGCTTCTGAGCAGGTGGCCACGCCATTGTCTCGGACTCAGTTCCTCATCTGCTTTGCTCAGGTCAAAAATGGGTCTGGAGCCAGTAAGGAGGAGCCGATAGGGCACAACCTTTGGTGTATTTGGGTGCCGCGAGCATCTTCTTCCGGGTATGCCTTGCCTGGTTGCCGTGACAACGCGCGCCGGTCATGCGCAGTGAGTGGTCTCCGGTGACCCGCCCCTTTCCTGTCTCCCGCCTGAGCCGGTTCAACTGCTTTTTTTATTCAGCCCTCAGGCTGCTAGGAGTGTTGTTTAAAACGCTGTGTGTAATTCAAGGGAAAAGGTTGCAAACCCTCCAGGTCAGACCAGGTGTTGCACATACGTAAGTTCCATGGAGACAGATGGTTTGTGACAAAAGAGATAAAGCGTCTTGCTGCAAAGTTTTCACAAAAAGTGCTGGCTAAAGTCCCCAGCAAAACATACCTGTTTTAGAGTCAAGAGAAAAGCTGTTTGTAGATTTGCCTTAGGATAAAAATGGAAATACTGACACTATTCTCTAGGGCCTCTCCACAGTCGCTCAAGGCTTCTAAAAACCTCGCAGTTTCCCCCAAATCCGTCTTACCTCCAACTGCCAGGACAGTGCCCTCCTCTCTAGATGCCGTGCTATAAAGCTATAACCCCTTTAAGATGCTTTACAGGGAGGGTTCAGGTGCATTTTCTGGGTTCTATATATCTGAGTCTGAGGATGAAGCTTGTAGATGCTACCTGCTCAAGAATTCTCTCTCTGTTAGTGTGCTTAATGCCTGGAGCCCGAAATCAACTTACAAAGGGGCAATGGGTTTTGTGACTTAAGTAATTCCAGTTTAAGAAAGTCTGATTATCCTATCTAATCTTCAAACCCAAGCCCTTACACAAGGATACATCCCTCCAATACAGGAGCTTTTAAAGGCATTGTCTCAGACCCAAATGGCCTGGCATATAAACACACATGTTGACAAGCCTCATGATGACCCTAGGACACACACACACACACACACACACACACACACACACACACACACACATACTGGACTCTCAAATGCATCTTGTCTTCCTTTCCTCCATCCCTCCAAGCACTGCCTACTCATCCTTGTGTGTCCTCACCCCCTCCCTTACTTTGCCAAGGTCAACTGTCTGAAATATTCAAAGATCATCTGAGAAATTTGATCAGCTTTCTTTAAAGATAAGGACTTTCCAACTTCCTCTTTTCGGCAAATTAAAAAAAGCAGAAAGATAATTGTGGATCTGAGGGATTTCCACCAGGATTCATGTTTTGATTGTAAATTATTTCAAAGTCTTCCCTCACCCTCCCATTCATATTCCCGTGTAATCCATTATTCTCCCCTCCCCCACCAAGGAATCTGTCTTTTAAAGTACGTCCTCTAACAACCTCCATGTGCTAATACCCAGACTAATCCGGCCTTTATCTTTTAATAATGTAAATTTATCTGTTTAAAAAATAGCTTCATCTGTGAGCCAGAAAATATGAACAGGAAATTGTATAATTAATCAATTTTTTTTTTTTCAAAGAAGAAGCAAGACACTGTGGACACTTTAACCTTCTAGTAACTGCTGTTTAAGAGGAAAAATAGCCAGCATACTATCGATGTCAGATAATATTCATGAAGATAGAAGTCAAAGTTTGGGTTTGAAAATAGAAGCTCTGATTTATGTGAATCACTGTTGACGTTTCAACTGTATCACAGGGTGAAATTTCAAGGTGTCTCTGTTTAAAGCCCAAGTCCCCATTGTTTCCCGTCTATAACTAAAGGTCACATGTTATCTGTTGACTTCCATGCCTGAGAACCATGAGTGTTGAGTGTGCAGAGATGAAGCCATTGTGGAGCACTGGCAAAAGACACGCAGCTCGTCTTAGAGAGCGAGAAGAAAACTGTGAACAAGAAGAATGCCATAGATTACTTTGTAATTAATTGAACATTTCAAGTGAGTGGAAATGGTAAGAAAGCACAGAGGGAAAGGGGAGGAGGGAGTTCCAACTCCCCATTCAATGCCAAACTCATCATACAAAACTGAGGGACACAGATTACTTCACATGGCTGGTACAAATGTATATTCAACCAGGATTCACAGGGGAAAAACAGGAAGTCCCATTCAACAGTTCTTGTTTTTAACTAGGAAATGAAAAGAAAAGAAAAGAGCGCATGGAATTGACAGAGAGGAAATATGTATTTACTTTTCCAAAGAGTTCAATAACAGCATTTCAGTGTCTCAATAATTGCATTACAAAATTGTTTACACTTAAGCTAACATATATCTGCAAGCTTCAGAATCCTTTCTTCCGATTTAGGCAAGCAACTCTTAGTATTACATTTTCCCTTCTTTGTGTTAATGTCATCTCCCTTACAAGTTCTTATCCATCTGAGTGGCTAGAGAAAACCATTACCTTGATAATATGTGACATTCTAGACAGTCCCATATGTGTCGGTCTGACTCAGGAGAATATTCAGCCAATGTTAAGTTTCATCCTCCATCTTCCCTTCACTTCTCCCCCTTTCCCTCCTCCTCCTCCTTCTGAAAATAGGAGATATAAGGTAAATCCATGTTCACAGGGTATTCCACACAAGGTATCTATCACCCACATTCAGGTCCTGTCCTTATCATTATCTTCACTAGAGATAATTTCAATTAATTTATCATTTAGTTTGATATTGGAAGGATAAATCAGTATGCATTGCTATGCACTTTTTACACTGTTTTCCTTTTTAAAATATATTGTGCGTGTCACCCTGAATCAACATGTAGGTATCCTCCCTGGTTTCTCTCAATAACTGCACTGTATCCCGCTGTAAGGATGTTCTATGTTTTGATGGGCAGTTTCCAGTTATTCTTTGTGCCTCAGGAGACATGTATTCAGGATGATTCCTACTAGTGAGACTACTGTAGCAAAGATTAAAGAGGCACGTGGTTTTCCAGCTGCCCTGTGGAAGGAGTATAACACTGACATCTCAGCCAGAAACTATACAAAAATGCCTATTCCCGAGAGCATGACTTATGGGTCATTTTTTCATATTTGTGGGTCTTTGCCCATCTATTATATCTGCAGTCATATCTTTATATAGTGTAAAATTGAATCTCTTTTATTAGTAGTGAAGTTGAACAGGTTTTTATATAAATAAGGATCATTTAGATTTCCTTTTAATGTGAATTGCTTATTTCTTTTACCTATTTTATTATAGAACCTTTATTTTTACTTTCAATTATTTTTCTTTTTTTTTTTTTTTTTTTCCGAGACAGGGTTTCGCTGTGCAGCCCTGGCTGTCCTAGAACTCACTCTATAGACCAGGCTGGCCTCGAACTCAGAAATCTGCCAGCCTGTGCCTCCCAAGTGCTGGGATTAGAGGCATGCACCATCACTGCCCAGCTACTTTCAATTATTTTAAAGCACTCAAAAACATTTTTTGTGTTGGAAATAGTGTTCATTTTTCTGTGACTTGGGTCCCAAATGTTCTGTCAGTTTACCTCTGTTGTTTATGGCTTCTAAAGGTTGTCATTTTGTATCAAAAATTTCAGTCTTTTCCCAAACTGCTCTTAGATTGTACTAGGCTTGATTGTTTTGAAGTCATCTTGTTTAATTGGCTTCCGTTTGGTTGGTGCACACTCCTCTGGATTTTAGCACACATAACCACAGGCAGACACATGGAAGCACTTTCAAACCTCGGTACAAACTACTGTGTTCCATCTCCTTTGTATTCTCAGCCTGCCCATGTTATCTGTAAAAGGTTTTTTTTCCTATTGATTTTTTTTCTATAAATTTTCAGATATACAATCATGTTATCTGCAGATGATCACTTCTTTTTAGGCTCTTTTTTTTATTTTATTTTTTATTTTTTATTTTTTGATACTTTATTTACATTTCCAATGTTTCCCCTTTTCTAGGTCTCCTCTTTGGAAACCCCCTATTCCTTCCCCCTCCCCCATCTCTATGAGGGAATTCCACCTCCCACCCACCCGCCCGCCCACTCCCATATTCCCACCTTGACATTCCCCTTTACTGGGGCCTCTCCTCCCCGTGATGGCCAACAAGGCCCTCCTCTGCCACATATGTGGTCCGAGCCATGGGTTCCTCCATGTGTATTCTTTGGTTGGTGGTCCAGAGATCGATTTTGTTGTATTTGGATGCTGGCGGTTGAAGCCGAGTTCTCCAGCGTTTGAACACCAAGCTGTGACACCCGCTTCTCATTCCGATTCCTTCATTTCTAATTACACGGATAATTACCTGAAAGGATAAACCAATTCTTTTTGAACTTAAAAAGAGTCCCCATTTTCTAAATTAGAGATTTGTCTTTGTCCTGATTGGTAAAGTACACAGACAACTTCTCATTCTTTAGAAATGCTTTGACATTAGAGAAATAAGTCAAAATGCTCACCATCAAACAAGGCTATCCTCTGAAATACTATTGGGAAATGATGGTAGGTTAAGCAGATAGATGATTAGACTTTTAAAGAAATGTGTACATTAATGAAAGCTCTCCAACTAAAAGTCTCAAAATTTTCCATCTATGTTGTTTTAATATTTTCAGAGTATTATTCACTTTATCAGGTTTACATTTTTAATAAGATTAAGGCCGGAAATCTGGCTCAGTAGTGAAATGTTTGCCCCACATGTGTAAATCTCCGAGTCCGTTGTTCAGCGCTGCAGAGAATAAAAATAAATAATTCTAAATAAAATTCTGAGAATATAGTGGATTTTTATTTTTTGCATAATTCCTTAATATGTGATACCCAATTTTAAAGTAAATATTTAAAACAAATTTACAGTGATGTTACTATTATAGATTAAACTAGCAATAGAAATTGTAAGCCCAGGCATTCTGAATGTCCTAGTCTTATTTTTTAAAATATAGCAACAAGGCATAACATAATGAAATATAATAAGATCAATAAAAAAAAATCCTGTGGTCGTTGCACAAGGCAAACCAAGGTCTTAACTAGCATTTGTTTAATTCATTACGAGAAGCTGAGAATCATTTCAAATCTCTTCTTAAACAAAATTGTCATTGAAATCAAGGTATTTGTAGGGTTGTTTCCTTCTAACTGCTTTACAGAAAGGATCTGTTCCTAGCCCCTCTTTGATTTGTAGCTGGCCATTGTTTTATGACCCAATGATAGTTTTTCCTCTATGCATGGCTCGTCCGTGTCCAAATTCCTCTTTTTACAAGGATGTTAGCTGTATGAGATTAAGGCACAACCTAATGACCTCATTTTAACTTAATTATCTCTGTAAAGACCCTGTCTCCAAATAAGGTCACACTCTGCATTCTGAGTTGCCAGAGATCAAGACTGAAATGTAAGAATTTAGGTTGTATGGGAATCAGATTAAAAACTAATTAAGCAGTGTACTTTTAGAGTAAATGTTTTATATAAAAATTGCTAGCAACCTGTTTCTTGGAGGAGAGGTGAAAGAATATTTTAATATAGGGACTTAACTTTGAATTAAGAGTATCTTTTGGTTGAGGCTGTAGCTCATGGTAGAGCACTTACCAAATGTTCTGGGTTCAATTCTCAAAACCAAAAATAAATAAATAATTAATAAGTAGAGTTGTGGAGTTGTCCCTTTCCGGGAAGATTCTATCATAAACTTGATTGGCTAGTCACCAGAGTGACTACTAGACTTTCATGACTCAAGTAAGAAATTGTTTTACGAAAACATTATTCTCATTGGAAAAAATGTAAAAGTATATTTTGATTGATATGTTTCAGGAAGTTTAATTATTTTAGGCATTGAGGCAATAAGTTCCCATTGTTCTACCTGACTATCAGATAAAATTGCAAAAGTGTAAAATTCAAAAATTGCTGTTTGAAAGTAATATCTCCATAACCTAACTAAGGGCAGCAATGTAATTCCTAACAAGCGTTCCTAACTGTAAGTCTGAATGGCAGGTTGCTTTTACTACTAGGTTTAATAGTCCTTGAATGGCAAGAGAAGATGAGGCCATTCTGCAGCTCCTAAACCTCTGCCTTGCTTAGTTCTGCTTCCTTGTGGCTAAAGCTCAGAATGATCTTCAGCATCCCTGTGTGACCAGAAAGGCAGTCGGGCCCCCGAGAGTGCACAATGCCATTGAAGACTGACGTTCAAATCAAGCCTAGGAATTATTATAAGCGAGAATCTAAATATAATGTATTTCCTTTCAAAGCACGGAAGACCTATAAAATGAATTCAGCAGCAGTGTTTGAATCTGAATTTGAGTTATATACTTTTATATTTGGGAGAACTGCAGGAATCTGTGGCTCTTGATGATGGGCCTGGAGTTCACAGTGGTTTTCCTGCAAACTATTATGCAGAATTACTTCTCCACTACTCAATATCTTGCAAAAGCATTTTACTGTAATTTTCTACTTACAAAGCAAGCCTTCACAGCAAAATGAATATTCATATGATTGCATAGGGTTGAGTAGCATTGAAATTGCAAATCCTTCATTCAAGGCCACTCTTTCCATAAAATCGTTTGATTAAAGTGTTCATAGTAATCATAAAAACAGAACCACGCTCCGAAAGGACGTATAATGTGACATATTGAGCTCACAGGCCAAAGTTATTTTATCTCCTTATTTCAGATAGGGATTTCCCAAAAACAAACTATATCACTGAAGAATGTAAGGCTGTTTCTCTAGAGCCTGCTATGCTTAATGTGAAAGCTGTCAACCCAGCAAGCTGAAACAGAGCAAGATTATGAGAGCCAAGTGAATAGCTCATTCTTCATGGCCGGGCCCTTGCTGCATGCCACCATGTGGTACAAGGCTGAGAGGTATGCCCTGTGATAGCTAATGAAGCGCTTCCTTTATAGCACGCTAACCAGGGCTCTGATTTCAACTTGTATATTATGCTACTGAGATCTCACAATAGCAGCCTTTGTTCTCACTAGCAGAGGCTGTCTCTTGTCTGTTCCCTGGCTACATCCCATGCACCAAACGTACTAGACCCTTGGTTCACTAAGAAGAACGGACTTGAGTCATTAAATAAACTCGTGGTACTTCCTGAGATTGCTTTGGCTTTTTGTCTGTTTCTTTCTTATGACAGCATCCTCCCAGATACCAAAACTGGTCATGTTGTGGCCACTTAGAGATAACAGGCTTAGGGTAAAAGACAAAGCCCTCCTAACATAACTCTTCAGTGTCAAATGGAGTAATGCAGTGTACATTATAATAAGCTACAGGAAGAGCCACCAACCAGAATGAAAAGAAGGGCATCCAGTAGACCAAAATTCACATGCTACTTGATCTTAAGTGTAGCTAGGAAGCAACGAATAACACCCACTTGTTATATTTTTTACATATTACTCGTCTCTTGTGGATTTTGGCCCCTCCTTTCTTATGCTACCATTAGATTGCGGGTCTAATGCATGATTTGTATGAATGACTTATGGAACTATCAGTCATCAGTATCAAATCTATAAAGCACAAGTACCAGTTAAGCTAAAATACAAATAGAAAAGGTTTAAATGAGAGCTCATCGAAATCTGTTATTCTAAGAGGAAAGAATTACGATCCGTTTCTCACTCACACTGATTTGTATCAAGCCCTGTAATGCAGCAGAAGCGTCAGCCAATGCTCAGGGTGAAGCTGAGTGTTGAGATAACAGAGGCTACAACTTACTACTGGGGAGCCTCGTGGTTGCTGGAGCCATCGCGGCCATCCCAGTTCCTCAGTAGTCTTGAATAGAGAACCTGAACGAAGAACAGCGATTCTCGACCTGGGAGTCTCCAACCCGTTAGGGGTTCGTGTATGAGATATCCTGCATATCAGATATTTACATTATACCTCTTAACAGGAGCAAAATTACAGGTATGAAGTAGCAATTAAATAGTTTTGTGGTTGTGGGGTCGCTGCAACATGAGGAATTGTGTTAAAGAGTCACAGCGTTAGAAAGATTGAGAACCACTGACAGAGAGTCTCTTATTGGTGACCAATTAGAGGTAAAAATGACTGGAGGAGTTAAAATCATAACCATATCTTGGAGAATTGTGGCTGAAAACAATCAAAAACAGACTTATCAACAGAAATCTCAAAGTTCTAGTGGCTGAGGAATTCATGATCGAGGTTACAGAAGAGTCAGTATACAGTGAAGCCCCACTTCCTGGCTCAGAAGCTTTCCCTGTGTTCTCACACAGTGGGAAGGCAAGGCAGCTCCCAAGCAGGCAGCGCTGGGATAATGGCCACCGACAAAATCAACAAGTCTTTGACTCATTACTTCATCTTCTTCTACCATCGTGTTGCCAGTGCTATTTTAATATAGGAGACTTTGAGGAATATAAACACTCAGACTAGAGTACTCTGGGTGCTCCTTTATGAGCTATGCAAATTATAAAATCATTTTATGTTTCTGATTTCTAACACATTTATCTATTACCCAGCCTATGAACTCAATCCAAAGTATTAGCAAAATCGTGTATATAAAAATGCTTCGAGCGTCAGTAACTATAAACATGCATAGAAGTTACTTCTTCAACTTAAGAATACATGGAGTGATTAAAACACACAACTTACAGAGCCACCATCCCAGCATTTTTTTGTATTCATACTCTTACAGAGTTTCTGATGCCCTGATTTTTGTTCAATTGTCAAGTTTCCATGTTAATAGAATGCAATGATCAGAAAAACAGATCTCACAATGTCAGCCTTCATTTGCTGAGCAGAGGCCGGATTCTTTTCTTTCCTTTGCTAAATGCATATGCCAAATGTGTTACTTGAGTATAAATGTATATCGCTACATAAAAGCCACAGTTAATTTCCCCCTTTCTTCTTGAATATTTAAGTAAAAATTAATTTCTGTGAAATTATTTAGTATTTGATTAAGGAAACTCATTAGCGCATAGGTCTATGTTCTATAATACTACAATCATACATGTGAACGAGCGCATAGTGGATTCATTATTGTAACCATAAAACTAAAGACAGCATCTATGTATTGGAATCCGACCTATCACATTCTCAATAGTAGCTGAGCTACTTCACTTCATTCCATAGTAAGGTGTTTTTTAAAACCTAAAGCAGTTCATTTGAATCAAAATATATCTGAGATATAGTGGGTGCCATCTTTCCCATCCCGTCCCTATTATTTGTTCAGTGATTTAGATGATATACCTAACTAAAACTATTTTGGGATTGTTTTGTATTTATATTGACAATGAAACACTACATATCTGGGAGCTGGAGTGATGGCCCAGCCATTAAGAGTACTTAGTACTTGCTGCTGTTCCAGAGTACTTGAGTTAGGTTCCCATCACCCATAGCGGGGAGTGCACAAGTGCCTGTGTTTGAGCTTCATGGGATCTAACACACTTTTCTGAGGACAGTGCACACAATGCGCGCTCTCTCTCTCTCTCTCTCTCTCTCTCGCTCTCTCTCTCTCTCTCTCTCTCTCTCACACACACACACACACACACACACACATACACATACACATATACACTGAATGCACACACATGTACATGCACACACACACAAACTATCCAAAAATTAAATCTCTAAAAACTAAAACTATGCATCTTTCCAGTTTTTAAAGATTTCATGTGGGGCCTCAATTATTCCGCAGTTCACCTGAATCACATAAAATAGCAGACTCTTTTACAAGAAGAAGTACCCACTTTAAATCTCCCAAGCATATCTGAGCAAAATGATTAATCTAAATAAAACCAAATTCCACGTAATGTGGGCAAGCTGTTCAGTCAGGACATTGGTCAATTGGCGCTTGTGTTCCAATTTGCCATGGCACTGGGCTCTTAGTATTTATAATATTTTTTCAGCAATCTGGTGTCTTTCCAGGTCCCTATACACCGGAATGTACCACTATGGCCTATTGACCCATGATGATCAGGTTTTAAGACACTCAGAATGAAATAATATCAAAAGAGTATCTGGCATATTTTCACTTAATAGCACTTCATTTCCTATAAATGAGAATAAATATCGGAACCTTACACTTACAGAAATTGATTCTCTATACTTTTTCTTATATGTAATAAACAAATAAGGATATACGTGGTACATATATGTTGATTTCCTACTGACTCATTTGGTTAATGTATTAATTTCAAAAATTTTAGAACTCTGCTATGTGAGCAAAAACATAATTTAATAGGAGAGAAGAAAGGCTTTTCCAGCAGTGGCTGGCGTACACAGTATATACACTATACTGATTATGAAATAGTGTTACCACTATATTTCAAAATTTAGAGATTTCATGATGAGGTCATTGCTATGTGAGTGTTGTGGGTTCATGGGAAACAGGGGTCTAAGGAAATTATTAACCAATTAAATCAGCATGTATAAGATCAAGAATTATTAGATTGTAAAAGAAACCATTTAGTGAAATATAATCAAAATACCCTGGTTATGAGTATCTAGCAAAGCACAAGACACCAGCAAGCTGTGCTGTCTAGTGAGTCATTCCTGAGCCGCCCTCCTCCCTCCACACTTAAGCAGTCACAAAATACCTTAAGTAACCCTCCCCAGCCTGGCTGCCTCTCCGTAGATCCTACTCGGATCCGTAGGATAGGTCTACCATCTTCCATGGAGACTCAGATTCCTTAGGATAGGTCTTCCATCTTCTACAGAGACTAATCTCCCTGTGGTAGCCTCCCAGCCTCCTCCTTTGCACGTCCTGTGTTTATTCTGTCTGTTCAACTCCTTTCCAACCGATTATCCACAGTGCATCCAGAATGAAACACAATTTAGATGGTGACTCTACCAACCTTCCCCATGCTTGCTTTTGCTTTTGATCGTGTTGTTTTGAAGCCATTAACTGGTATGGGCTGTCGCTTTCAGATTGTAAAAGAAAACAAAACACATCGTAACATTGAGGCTAGCACCATTAACAAAGGTGTAAAAATGTTCTAGAGAGCCTAAGCTGTTTAAGCAAGAGGAAATTGTCCCAAGAAAGAGAGTGCAATTGGCATTCCCCAATATCTTCCGCTGCCCTTCACCCAGTTCTCAGAGCCCACATCTAAATCCTATGGGATTCAGCTTATCTTCCGCGACTTCAGAAAGACATTTCCTTAGACCCCCGTTTCCCATGAACTCACAACACACACTTAGCAATGACCACATCATAAAAATTCTAAATTTTGCAATACAGTGGTAACTGTATTTCATAATCGGTATAGTATATAAACTGTGTCCGACAGTACTAAAAACAGCCATCTTTTTTCCTATTAAATTATGTGTTTTTACTAACACAGCAGATTTCTAAAATTTTTGAATTTACTAAATTAACCAAATGAATCAACAGGATCTGCGGCATTCTCTGGGAATTTAGATAATTTCCTCTGCTTTTGTGATTCCTGTCACAGTGAGACAGGTCATCAGAAGCAACTGACCAGATGGGGTCACTCAGAAAAGTCCTTTAGAAACTTCCACCTATCTGCATAGGATTTGTGTGGACATGTGTCAGTTAGTGAACCTCAGACTTGCCTCCAACCCTCAGAATGGCAGTATAGAAACAACCATGGTCCAGGAAGTCTAACAAAGGTCATAGCCAGCAAGGCCTTCCCCTTACCATGAAATCTGGATTTTTTTTTCTATGCATTAGAAATTTTTTTTTAAAAGGTCAATGGCTGGACAACATGCTAAACCAACTAGCATACACCCAAACCAATTACATCAGACTCCCTGAGAGTTGGACCTGGACAGTTTATTTTAGGATGGCGGCTGCGGAAGACAGCAGGAGTAGAGACCCTACACCTACCAGGCCCTTGTTCTGGGTGCTCAAGGAAACATTGGCTTACCTGAGAGCCCTTTAAGAAGTAGGGATCACAGAGTCGGAGGAACTAAACTAGAAACTCAAGCATGGCGCCTCTCCATGAATGACTCCTGTGGAGGCTGAGGTTTGGGAAGTTGCCACTTTAGAACACGAGAGAGCCCGTCCTAGATTGCCGGAGTCCCACATTGTGTCTTGATCCTTTCTTCTTTAGCCACTGTCCCTTCCCTCCATCAGCACCCTTATGTACTGCACCCACGGTTACCTGGCAGGGTACTCACTCTCCTTCATAATTTTTTTAATAACTTAATTATAGCTTTGAAAATCAAAACTTAATAAAATAGTTTATTGTGATTACAAATCATGCTAAGCATTCAGAGGAAAAAAATTATACTAATGTCTACGTATCCGTAACTAATATGTAAAAAAATAATCTCTAGTTATCATTGGAACCCTGATTTAAAAAAATTAGCAAGCTGATCATTTGACCCAGAGGGCAAATTTCCCCCATACCTAAGAACCTAAGTTAAATCCTTGGGTACTTCATGGTGGAAGAGAAGATCTGGTACCTACAAATTGTCTTCTGACCGTGTGTCTCATGAACTATACATGCTGTCTGCCCCCCCACCCCACCCCCATGCATATAATATCTTAGTTACTGTTCTATTGCTGTGAATAAACATTATGAACAAAGCAACTTATAAAGTACAGACATTTAATTGGGGGCTTGCTTACAGTTTCAGAAGTCACGTCAGTGACCATCGTGGCTGGGAGCATAACAGCAGGCAGGCATGGCACTGGAGCAGCAGCTGAGAACTTACATCCTGATCTTCAAGCAGGAAGCAGAAAAAGCAAGACAGGGTCCTGTGCAGGCTCTTGAAACCTCAAAGTCCACCCCCAGTGATGAACCTTCTCCAACAGGGCCATACCTCCTAATTCTTTTAAAGCAGTTGCACCAACTGGAAAGCAAACATTCAAATATATGAGGTATGAAATACCTATGGAAGGTATTTTCATTTAAACTACCACAATAGGTAGGTAGGTAGGTAGGTAGGTAGGTAGGTGATAGATAGATAGATAGATAGATAGATAGATAGATAGATAGATAGATAGATGATAGATAGATAGATAGATAGATAGATAGATAGATAGATAGATGATAGATAGATGATGGATGGATGGATAGATAGATAGATAGATGATAGATAGATGATGGATGGATGGATAGATAGATAGATAGATAGATAGATAGATAGATAGATAGATAGATAGATAGATAGATGATAAATAGATAAATGATAGATAGATAGGTATGGAGAAATGTATACACACATATGTTAGAAAATTAAAGCTACCCATTATTACCCAATTCTATTCCATTTTGTTTCTCCATAAATATATTTATGTCTCACAGCTGCAATATTTTTTTTTCTCTCTTTTAATGTTTTTCCCTATGGGTAATCCTAGGGCATATAAAATACCTAAGAAAAATCTTTCCTCATGGAGTTTACATTCTAATGCATGGAAAATGGGCATGATTAATAAATGGGATGGATGTGTAGCAAAGACTTAAGGGAGTTCTAAAGGGCCTTGTAGTTTTACGCTCAGGGGTCAGGGGCGTTCCCTCCAAGGACATTAAGGAGAACAGCTAAAGAACAGGAGCAGCAAGTTCCTCCACTGGCAGCTTGAATGGCATGTGTGAGGAGGACTGAAAGTCTCTGAGGCCTGAAAGAGACATAAAGAACTGAGGGTGGACAGTAGACAGTTGGTGAGAACCCCAAATCACACAGGACCTGTGGGTGGCGATAAACTCTTTAGATTTTTCTCTGAACAAAGATTTTAAAATGGTTAATGCATTTGAACGACATTCTGATGGGCATTCTCTGGCTATTGTGGCTGAATTCCTGTCAGGAATGATGAAGAAGAGTCGCGGCTAGCTAAAGCACAAAACAGAAAAAGTAGTTCAAGTCAGAGCTAATAGGACCTCTGATCATAATAGTAAGCAGAGTGACAGGGAATTGTTATGTTTTCCATTTTGAGATTAAAAGATTTCTTTCTAGGATTGGGAATGAGGCAGGAGAGGAAGGAGAGCTGAGGATAAGAAGCTAGAAGAAATGAGTCACCATTCCTACAACCAGAAAATATTACAAAAATAAATAATAACCAAAGACACTAGAAATGCAGTATGGAGAATACACCTCTGAAATGCCTTTTAGATACCTACATATCAAGTAGGTATGCTAATAGATGAGTCTACAGACAAAGGGAGCAATCTGTATGACAATATAGACTTTGCAAAGTCAGAAACAGCCAGATCGTGCACTATGCTATTAAACTGGAAACAGTCAATCAAGAGCATAAGGTGAGAAGCAAGGGAGTCCTGAATAACATCAAGGGAGAGATGTGAGGAGAAGCCATCAAAGGACGCTGGTCAGGAGGATCATGGTCCTAGAAGCCCAGAGAAGAATGAGTTTTGGAGAAAGAAAATGGTGGAGCAGAACTAATGTCATGAGGTATGATCAGATGAACAGTGAGCCTCATCAGCTGATGAGATGACTCAGCATATAAAGACACTTGCGACAAGACCCTAGCAACCTGGCTTCCATCCAAAATGTCCTTGTAAAGTTAGAAAGAACAAACTCACATAGTTTCCCTCTGACTTCCACAGGCAAACTCAGGTCCTCCAAAAGAACATTAAGTGCCCTTAACCTGATAACCATCTCTCTGTAAAATCTTTATTTTATTTGCAATTCCAAGCTTCATAATCAACTGGCAGGTCAAATCTGAGAAACATGGAAAGATGCTTCTTTGTCAAGCAGCTCAGTCTTGAATTATATAAGCTATGCTCACATAGATATCAAGAGGGGCAGATCTGTACATAGGTCCATATGTCCCTGGTTTCCCTCTGCAATTCCCCTATCAGATACCCCCCTTACTCTACTTCTGTGAGGGTGCTCCCCAACCACCTACCCACTCCTTCTTCACCGCCTTAGCATTATTCTACACTGGAGCATCAAGCCTTCACAAGGTCAAGGACCTCCCCTCCCATTAATGCCAGATAAGGCCCCTTCAGCTATTTCATTCCTTCCCCTAACTCCTCCATTGGGGTCCCTGTGCTCAGTCTGATGGTTGGCTGCGAGCCTCTGCATCTGTATTGGTCAGGATCTGTCAGAGCCTCTCAGGAGACATCTGTATCAAGCTCCTGTTAGCAAGTACTTCTTGGCATCAGCAATAATGTCTGGGTTTGGTGTCTGTATGTGGAATGGATCCCCAGTTGGGGCAGTCTCTGGATGACCTTTCCTTCAGTCTCTGCTCCACTCTTTGTCCCTGAATTTCCTTTATACAGGAGCAATTCTGGATTAAAATTTTTGGAGATGGGTGGGTGGCCCCATCCCTCAACCCGGAGACCATGCCTAACCTCTGGATAGTCTCGAAAGGTTCTTCTTCCCCTTTGTGGGGGATTTCAGCTAATATCATCCCTGTGGGGTCCTTGGAGGCTCTTGCTTTCCTGGCATCTGGGACTTTCTGGTTGCTACCCCCAGTTCCCCATCCCCCATTGCTACACACCTTTGTACATCTCCTCCTTCTCCTCCCATACCTGATTCTTCCCCTCTTTTCTCCCTCCCTCTCTTTTCTTCCTTCCAAGTCTCTCCCACCCTGTGCTTCCCTTGATTATTTTGTTCCCCTTCTAAGTAGGACTGAAGCATCCACTCTTTGGGCTTCCTTCCTCTTGAGCTTCATGTGGTCCCTGAGTTGTATCGTGTGTATTCCATGCTCTTTGCCTAATACCCACTTATCAGTGAGTCATGCCATGTGTGGTCTTTTGTGACCTAGTTACCTCACTCAGGATGATATTTTCTAAATCCATCCATCTGCCTGCAAGTTTCACAAAGTCATTGTTTTTAATAGCTGAGTAGTATTCCATTTTGTAAATGTACCACATTTTCTCTATCCATTCCTCTGTTGAGGGACATCTGGGTTGTTTCCAGTTTCTGGGTATTATAAATATGACTGCTCTGAACATAGTGGAGCATGTGTCCTTATTACATGTTAGAGCATCTTCTGGGTATACTCCCAGGAGAGGTATAGCTGGGTCCTCAGTAGTCTAATTTACTGAGGAACCACTGGACTGATTTTCAGAGTGGTTGTACCAGCTTGAAATCCCACCATAAACAGAGGAGTGTTCTTTTATCTCCACATCCTCGCCAGCATCTGCTGTCACCTGAGTTTCTGATCTTAGCCATTCTGACTGGCTTGAGGTGGAATCTCAGGGTCATTTTGATTTGCATTTCCCTGATAACTAAGGATGTTGAACATTTCTTTAGGTGCTTCTCGGCCATTGGAATTTCCTAAGTTGAGAATTCACTATTAAGCTCTGTTCCCCATTTTTTTAGTAGGGTTATTTGGTTCTCCAGAATCTAACTTCCTGAGTTCTTTGTATATATTGGGTATTAACCCTCTATCAGATGTAGGATTGGTAAAGATCTTTTCCCAATCTGTTATTTGCCATTTTGTCCTACTGACAGTGTCCTTTGCCTTACAGAAGTTTTGCAGTTTTATGAGGTCCCATTTGTCGGTTCTTGATCTTAGAGCATAAACCATTGGTGTTCTGTTCAGGAACTATTCCCGCCCGCCCATGTGCTAGAGGCTTTACCCCACTTTCTCTATTAGATTCAGTGTATCTGGTTTTATGTGGAGATCCTTGATTCAGTTGGACATGAGCTTAGTACAGGGAGAAGAGAATGGATTAATTTGCATTCTTCTGCAAGTTGACTGCCAGTTGAACCAGCGCCATTTGTTGAAAATGCTGTCTTTTTTCCACTGGATGATTTTAGATCCTTTGTCAAAGATCAAGTAACCATAGGTGTGTGGGTTCATTTCTGGGCCTTGAATTCTATTCGATCGATCTAGCTGCCTGTCGTTGTACCAATACCATGTAGTTTTTTATCACATTGCTCTGTAGTACAGCTTGAGGTCAGGGACAGTGATTCCCCCAGAAGTTCTTTTATCGTTGAGAATAATTTTCAATATCCTGGGTTGCTTGGTATTCCAAAAGAATTTGAGAATTGCTCTTTCTAACTCTATGAAGAATTGAGTTGGTATTTTAATGGGGATTGCATTGAATCTGTAGATTGCTTTCTGCATGATGGCCATTTTTACTATATTAATCCTGCCAATCCATGAGCATGGGAGGTCTTTCCATCTTCTGAGGTCTTCTTTGATTTGTTTCTTCAGAGACTTGAAGTTCTAGTCATACAGATCTTTCACTTGCTTGGTTAGAGTCACACCAAGATACTTTATATTGTTTGTGACTATTGTGAAGTGTGTCATTTCCCTAATTTCATTCTCAGACCATTTATCCATTGAGTATAAGAAGGCTACTGATTTCTTTGAATTAATTTTATATCCAGCCAATTTGCTGAAGTTGTTTATCAGTTGCAGGAGTTCTCTGGTGGAATTTTAGGGGTCACTTAAGTATACTATCATATCATCTACAAATAATGATATTTTGATTTTTTTTTCCTTTCCATTTTGTATCCCTTTGACCTCCTTTTGTTGTCTAATTGCTCTAGCTAGAACTTCAAGTACTATATTGAATAGATATGGGCAGCCTTGTCTAGTCCCTGATTTTAGTGGGATTGCTTCAAGTTTCTCTCCATTTAGTTTGATGTTGGCTACTGGTTTGCTGTATATTGCTTTTACTATGTTTCAGTATGAGCCTTGAATTTCTGATCTTTCGAAGACTTTTTAACATGAAGGAATGTTGAATTTTGTCAAATGCTTTTTCAGCATCTAATGAAATGATCATGAGGTTTTTTGTTTGTTTGTTTGGTTGGGTTTTTTGTTTTGTTTGTTTGTTTGTTTGTTTATGGAGTGGATTACCTTGATGAATTTCCATATATTAAACCTTCCCTGCATCCCTGGGATGAAGCCTTCTTGATCATAGTGAATGATTATTTTGATGTGTTTAGATTCGGTTTTCGAGAATTTTATTGAGTATTGTTGCATTGATATTCATAAGGGAAATTGGTCTGAAGTTCTTTTTCTTTGTTGGGTCTTTGTGAGGTTTTGTTATCAGTGTAACTGTGACCTCATAGAATGAATTGGGTAGTGTTCCTTCTGTTTCTATTTTGTGGAATAGATTGAAGAGTATTGGTATTAGGTCTTCTTTGAAGATCTGATAGAATTCTACACTAAAACCATCTGGTCCTGGGCTTCTTTGTTTGGGAGACTTTTAAGGACTGCTTCTATTTCTTTAGGACTTTTGGGACTGTTTATATGGTTTATCTTATCCTGATTTAACTTTGGTACCTGGTTTAGAAAATTGTCCATTTCATTCATTCCTTTTTTCACTTTTGTTGAATATAGGTTTTGTAGAATCTGATAAGTTTTTGAATTTCTTCAGTTTTTGTTGTTATATCTCCCTTTTCATTTCTGATTTTGTTAATTTGGTTACCATCTCTGTGCCCTCTGGTTAGTCTGTCTGAGGGTTTATCTATCTTGTTGATTTTCTCAAAGAACCAGATCCTGGTTTTGTTGATTCTTTTTATAGTTCCTTTTGTTTCTATTTGGTTAATTTCAGCCCTGAGTTTGATTATTTCCTGCCCTCTACTCCTCTTGCATGTATTTGATTCCTTTTGTTCTAGAACTTTCAGGTGTGCTGTCAAGCTGCTAGTGTATGCTTTCTCCAGTTTCTGTTTGGAGGCACTCAGAGGTATGAGTTTCTCTTATCACTGCTTTCATTGTGTTCCATAAGTTTGCGTATGACGTATCTTCATTTTCATTAAATTCTAAAGGCCTTAATTTCTTTATTTCAACCTTGACCAAGTTATCATTGAGTAGAGTGTTGGTCAGCTTCCATGTGTATGTGGGCTTTCTTTTGTTTTTGTTGTTGTTGAAGACTACCCTTAGTCTGTGGTTATCTGATAGGATACATGGGATTATTTCAATCTTCTTGTATCTGTTGAAGCCTTTTTTGTGACCAATTATGTGGTCAGTTTTGGAGAAGGTACCATGAGATACTGAGGAGACAGCATATTCTTTTGTTTTATGATGAAATGTTATATAGATATCTGTTAAACTCAATTGGTTCATATCTGTTATTTAAAAAGAAATGACCCTGGCAAGTTCCCGTGCTATTGCTGCCTCTGCCATGCACTGGTGGCCAATGGCCAACCTGTTTTATCTCGTGGAGACTCTGACTCAGTGCTCCAAAATCTCTCCACCCAGCTCACTAGGTTCCAACTGGCAGGTCACTACCACACCAGCCGAATGCTTCAAATCCCCCATAGCCTTAGTGGTACACATCAGGCAAACCCACTCTTTGCCACCATATCTTTCTCTCTTGAATCCAGATGAGCCTCTGTGAGAAGAAAAACACCACCACGCAAACTTAGCTCAGAAACAATGATAACTCAGTCTCCGGGCACAACAAGGAAAACTTAATCTTGCAAGCCTTATTAAAATCTAATTCCTCCAGCAGCAAATCCTTGCAGACCCGCCATGATGCCAGGAAACTCTAGCAGCTACATCTTACCCTTATTCTGTCCCAGTTCCAAAAGTGCTCTCTCTGTCTCTAGCCTCCTCCTCTCTTCCCAGATCCAACCCAGAAGTCCCTCCTACTTGCCCAGTGATTGGCTCCTTTATTCATTAGTAGATTGATTCACAAGAAGTCACCTGAGTAATGTCTTGCTCCTTGTCTGCAGCCCCTCCCAGGAGAGCAGAATTAGCATCAAAATACAAACAGCACCAAGCCCATCCACAACAAGATATTGTGTAAATTTCATTTTATCATGGAATATCTTGGTTTCTCTATCTATGGTATTTGAGAGTTTTGCTGGGTATGGTAGCCTGGGCTGGCATTTGTGTCCTCTTAGGGTCTGTATGATATCTGCCCAGAATCTTCTAGCTTTCATAGTCTCTGTTGAGAAGTCTGGTATAATTCTGATAGGTCTACTTTTATATGTTACTTGACCTTTTTTCCTTACTGCTTTTAATATTCTTTGTTTTATGCAATTGGTGTTTTGACTATTATGTGATGGGAGGAATTTCTTTTCTGATCCAGTCTATTTGGAGTTCTGTAGACTTCTTGTATGTTTATGGGCATTTCTTGCTTTAGGTTAGGAAAGTTTTCTTCTATAATTTTGTTGAAGATATTTACTGGCCCTTTAAGTTGGGAATCTTTGCTCTCTTCTATACCTATTATCCTTAGGTTTGTTCTTCTCATTGTGTCCTGGATTTCCTGGATGTTTTGGGTTATAAGGTTTTTGCACTTTGCATTTTCTTTGACTATTGTGTTGATGTTTTCTAAGGTTATCTTCTGCACTTGAGATTCTCTCTTCTATCTCTTCTATTGGTGATGCTTGCACCTATGACTCCTGATCTCGTTCCTAGGTTTTCTTTCTCCAGTGTTGTCTTCCTTTGTGACTTCTTTATTGTTTCTATTTCCATTTTTAGATAGTAGATGGTTTTGTTCAATTCCTTAACCTGTTTGTCTGTGTTCTCCTGTATTTCTTTAAGGGAGTTATTTATGTCCTTAGTCCTCTATCATCATCATGAGATGTGATTTTAAATGGGAGTCTTGCTTTTCTGTTGTCTTGGGGTATTCAGGGCTTGCTGTGGTAGGAGAACTGGGTTCTGATGATGCCAAGTAGCCTTGGTTTCTGTTGCTGATGTTCTTGCCCTTGCCTCTCACCATCTGGTTATCTCTGGTGTTAGCTGGTCTTGCTGTCTCTGAATGTGGCTTGTCTATCCTGTAAACCTGTGTATCAGCACTCCTGGGAGACCAGTTCTTTCCTGTACTCTCAAGTATGTCAGCACTCTTGGGAGACCAGCTCTTTCTCGGCAGGACCTGGATATGGAGAGTGTGCTCTCAGGTTTGTCAGCACTCCTGGGAGACCTGCTCTCTCCTGGCAGAATCTGGTACAAAGAGCTGTGGCACAGGGTCCACTCCAGGCGCAGATGGATACCGGAAGGGTCCTTTCCCAGGCTGCTCTTTGGTTTCTGTGTCCTGAGGGCTCTGGGCGGGTCCCTTGGAGCAGAAATGGTGGTCCTACCTGCTCACAGGTGTGTCAGCACTCCTGGGAGACAGCTCTTTCCCAGCTGAACCCAGGCATGAGGAGCTGTGGCACAGGGTCGGTTCCAGGTGCAGATGGAAACCGGAAGGATCCCATCCCCCTCTCTAGAAATTGTACATGTTGTTCTTACCATTAATTTTTTAATTTAAATCAGTCTTAAATATCTCAAGAATGTCATGCAGAAACTCTGCTTCTGTGTCCAAACTTGTGTATTGCTGTCATTGGGTTGGCTCATTGCCTGTCTTCTATATAGCCTTAAAGGAAGAAGGTGTGTTTCTTCAATATCTTCCTAGTTCATCATTAACACTGTAATTATTTCCTGAATGAATGTCACTGTTTTGGTCTCTTTACACACACACACACACACACACACACACACACACACACACACACACCACACACATATATGTATATATGCATATACATATCTATATATGAATGCCACTGCTTTTGTCAAATATATTTATCTGAGAGGCAATCCAGATAATCATTTTTGTAAACAATAAAAAAATTAAAACCTGAAGACAAAGATAATGCATTCGTATCCATCTCTTTAAGCCGTAGTATTTTGTGCGATCCTAGAAAAGCCAAGTGCATTACATCTCTGAGCTGCCTTTGTCTGTTTTGGCAATAGTACTATTAGCGTTCTTTAAGAGATTGGTTTAGTATGATCTTCCATTCTTGAAACCATAACAGCCTATTTCAATCAACCTGGTCCTTTCCAGATTTTTCTTTTTTTTATGCATCCTTTAACATGATTTAAAAATCTAACTCCTCTGCTGTTTAACACATCAAGCTCTTTTGGATGAGTTGTGTCATAGGCGTGAGTTACGTGTGCTCTTCACAGAGCGATGCTTCTGTGTAACGTCACTGGAATAGTTCATGGAAATATAGATGCACAGATGGTAGAAACATAGTTATAGGGTGGAAGAAGTTAAATATGCTTACCTCATCCTCTGCTTTATAGAGTGTGGGGAAACGATTTTCAGCTCACATGGAATTGCTTTCTAATAGATTGTAATTTTCCAAAGGATGATGAGTGCCTGAAGACTTGTAATTTACAAGTACTAAGTGTCTCGTAGCCCAGTTCCTTCAGCCCCTCACTGTTTCCTATGGTCACTCACAGCCTCTTCAGCTCATGCTGGCTGATTATTCAAATACGGATGTTGCCTTCTAGCTATCTGACGTAAAATAGTTTCTCCTTAGGATGTGATTTCCTTCTTGCGCTTCCCCTAATTATTTCTGTCATCCTGGGAGCGAGAGGAGATTTTATAGTTGAAGTCTCACTTCCTGACTATTTAAATAGTTTGTCAACTATAACAAAAGGAAAGAGAGAAAGTTAAAAATAAGATAATGTCCTTACATTCTATAAAGATATGTAACCGAGAAGACTCTTGTCACTGTAATTCAGTAGTTGTAACTGTGTAACCACTGAATCTCTGCCTGTTTACCTAGAATCTAGTGTTTTCTAAAAAGTGTTTATACTGGTAGAAATATGGGCTCTTTCCCTTACCTAATCAAATAATTCACTAGTAATAAAACCCACTCCAGAGCTGGGCAGCATGGTGCATGCCTTTAACACTAGCAAAGGGAAACAGAAGCAGGAGGATCTCTGAGAGTGTGTGGCTAGCCTGGTCTACAGAGTGAGAACCAAAACAGTCAGCCTACACAGACAAATGCTCTCTCAGGGGAAGAAACTCTAGTAAAGCAGATTTACTGACACTTTTAGTATATTGCCTTAGGTGTTTCCCCATGCCTTCAAAAGGTGGTATGCTCTTAAGATGCAATTACAGCTAAAGTCATGGTTTGTCAAATCTGTATCCGTAGAGCAGGATAAGCAGACCCGTCCCCCACCAAGCCTCCATTACAAATTTCTATTACAAAGTTAGAAGACATAATGATATTCATGCATCATTTTATTATTTTTATATAAATGCATCACAATATTAATCATCTATTAGGTGCCAGGCAATAGGAGTAAGAATCAGCCTGGGTTTAACTGAAAGTTTCTTTTCTTAACTAAGAAGCAGGTCCTTGACTTCACTGTCTTGACAGACTGTGAAAGGCCTTTGAATACCTATAGTGGAACTAAAATGAAAGATTGGGTATCTGAGAGAAACCACTAATTTAGCAGATCCTAGCATTTTCACAGAAATTACTACGGAAGATTGGTGAGAACGTCTTCAATGTTTTCTTCTATCATCCTGAAGATTCTTTTGCTATTTCACACAGCTTTAAGCCTTTTCAAAATCTCACAGTCCTGTTTGACACTTGTATTTTAATATTCCATAACCACACCCTGTCTAATTTCTGCCTTTTCCCCCTCTTGAAGCAAGAGCATTTACTCAATACTGAATTCATAGCTTATAACATACAGAAAAATAATAATGAAGTTTCTAATGTTAAAATGTTTACTACGAACTAGGTGTGGTAGTATACTCTTAGAATCTAAGGTCAAACAACAATTTGTATAATCAAGTATCCTAAAAGAATATAATCACAGTTACACTAATTTTATACCTACATGCTGAGGAAGTTTATTAGAAAAATAGTAAGAATCTGTGTGAATAAGCCATTATAGAAAAGAACTTGCCATGTGGACAGTAAAAACACTCTAGCTCATAACATTAGCGGCCTTTCATCTGAGCCATGGTATTTCAGACAGCTTTCTTCAAGTGTGGCACAACCTGGTCACGTGCCCAAAGCAATGTGCAGTGAAGTCACATGATATAACACCAACACACACTGCCAGAAACACCTCAGAAGCCTTACACATTAGACTTTGAATTCGTATTGGTTTTTTGAGCCTTCTGAAAATCTTGCTGTTCTCAAATTTTTCACAACTTCTATATTCAATCACATGACATCATATTGGATAGTAGCCTAATGTTTAAGAAGCTGGGAGCTAGTTTATTGAAGTAGAGGATGAAGTGGGAGAGATATAGTTAACCTTATAAACTAGGAAAAGAAATAATAAAGCTCTGTGTTAGGCACAAATACTGAGATAGATAGATTGTCCTGGCTAGTTTTGTGTGTCAAGTTGACACAAGCTGGAGTTATCACAGAGAAAGGAGCTTCAGTTGAGAAAATGCCTCTGTGAGATCCAGGTGTAAGGCATTTTCTCAATTAGTGATCAAGGGGGGAGGGCCCCTTGTGAGTGGTACCATCTGTGGGCTGGTAGTCTTGGGTTCTATAAGAAAGCAAGCTGAGCAACCCAGGGGAAGCAGGCAATCCAGTAAGCAACATCCCTCCATGGCCTCTGCATCAGCTCCTGCTTCCTGACCTGCCTGAGTTCCAGTCCTGACTTCCTTTCGTGATGAACAGCAGCATGGAAGTGTAAGCTCAATAAACCCTTTCCTCCCCAACTTGCATCTTGGTCATGATGTTTGTGCAGGAATAGCAACCCTGACTAAGACATAGATAGATAGATAGATAGATAGATAGATAGATAGATAGATAGATAGGTGGTAGATGTTCAATGAAATTATATTGAGTAATTGATATGTACAGATAGATAGACTGATATATTGATACATATAGATAGATTATATAGGCAGATAAATGATAATAATAAATATGTAGAGATTTATTTCTCACAAGAAATTCTTTTTTTCAAATAACTTGGAATTTTAAAAATTTAAAATTTAAAAATATTCTGATAATGACACAGAAAATTACCATATTTTTACATTAATCAATTTTAAACTATGAGATACTTCATAAAATTTTAAAGACTTGTTAACATTTGAACAAGATCTTGAAAACGATGAAATTTCATCCAAAAGAGAAGAGACATTTCAGGAAAGCAAAGGTGTAAAACGGAAGAGAGATGAAAGCATTCCAGGAAATGGCAAACAGTTCAATGTGACTTGCTGAAGCATCTGATGTGGGAGATTAAGGAGCCAAGAAAAAGGAGAGCTCAGCCACAATGGTGGTCTGAGACACAAGACTTTTAGCAGAGGCTAAAAACTTGTTTCCTTGTCACAGTAACACTTGATAAAATGCACTCTGCTTTCTAATGTCAGTATAAAGCTTTTGAATGCAGGTTGCTTTTCCACCCCTGCTGCCAGGAGAAGCAAACCCATAAACCTTCAAAATACAAGAGAGGCACAGTACACTCACCTTGCTTTTGAAGACAGAAAACATAAATTGTAGTAATCGTGTCCTCGGGGCCTGAGAAATAGTTCAAAGAATGACCTATGATCCCAGGTTCTGCTGTACTAAATACATAAACATTCATGTGATTCTTAAAGATGTATCAAATGTGGTTTGTAATAAGAGTGGCTTTCTAAGCTGTGAGTTCATGGGAGGAGAACCCTTTTTATACAATCTGAAAGCTAAGAGATTGGAATCTTATTCCTAAAGCTACTGAAATGTCAAATAGATTACTAAGAACCTCTAGAATTGGGAACCTCATGACATAGCTTCCACGAGGTTGTCATTCATAATGAGGTGAATCTTTGTACTGCATGGCTATTTGGGAGTCACCAACACAGCTGTAACTGTCCTGGACACCTGCTCGAATGTAAGCTCAAAACCTTATTGGTTTTCCAAAACTAAAACAAGAGACTCTTCAGAAATGAATGAAAACAAAGAAAGAAAACTTCAGACCAATTTCCCTTATGAATATCAATGCAAAAATACTCAATAAAATTCTCACAAACCGAATCCAAGAACACATCAAAACTATCATTCATCATGATCAAGTAGGCTTCATCCCGGGGATGCAGGGATGGTTCAATACC
>CM052719.1:26262107-26280530 GCA_028551405.1 Uromys caudimaculatus | reverse complement strand
AGGTGGAATTCCCTCCTAGAGGCGGGTTGGGGAGGGGATGAGGGGTATCCAAAGAGGAGACTCAGAAAAGGGGAAACATTGGAAATGTATATAAAGTATCAAAAATAAAAAAGGAGGAAAAAAAAAAAAAGAAATGAATGAAAATCTCCTCAATTGTTTGTCATAAAGTATAAACTGAAACTGATTGTTTATATAAGGTATAAACTCAACTAGTAAGCATCTTTTGATACAATACAATGGTTTGATTATATCACAAGCATTCCATCACCTAAATAGAAACTTTCCTATCAGTTGATTGAACAGTCACATGCAATAACAAGAGTTGCTTCATCGAGAGAATTCAAATTGCACTGGATAGGTATTTAATATATTATTATGACTAAACTGAAAGCATATTTATATACAACTTAATTCAGGAATAAAGAACTTCTCCAGTGACTTCTTCACTTTCAGATATATAGTGTGTCTGCTTCAGGAGGCATATAGACTTGGTTTAACAACATACGGCATTCTAGAGATTCTTGCCAAGTGATGACAGAAACCAAAATTGATGAAAAATATGAAAAATTAAATGTCTAAATCGAGGACAAAGCATTTCAGAGAGCCAGTTATTAAGATGCCATCCTGTAGTATGCCTGACTTTTCTTGTTGAAAACCTGGATGCACCAAATGGATCCTTTTAGGACCCAAAGAAGCAGAGGGCTCTAGCAAATTCTTAGTTTTGTGCAAGTTCTATAAGAAGAACAGCATGTTAGTGACTTGTGCTAGTCTAGTCATATTCCATAAATGAGAAACAGGAAGGTGATTTCAATTTGCACCTTAAATGTAATTGTCTGAAATTGAGCTAAATATTCTTTAAGTTTTCCAGTTGAGTCACATATAAAATAACTAATCTAATTCTGCCAAAATACTTCAACATATTGAAATAGTTTTCAAGTTTGATATTCATAAACATTTAACATCATAAATGATTAAAGGAAAACAAATTTTTACATTCTTGGTCTATTTTTAATCTTTGGGCACCAAATTACAGAATAATTTCAGACCATAAGATGCCATAAATCTTTAGAATTTATGGTGACCCGTGATCATTGCTGAAATAAAGATTAATGACCAATATGAGAAAACCATTGCACAGCAAGCCAGCCCTGAGCCCTATAAATAGGATATGCTTTACAGAATTTTAAAACTATTTTGACTTTAGAATAGATAAGAATTCTAAGATATCATAAACATTGTCTTCTTAATTCCCATTCCTCGTTTTATTCAGTAAATTCTAAACGCCAATCCACTCAGCTAATAACCTGTGAACTGTTGTGCTTGGCTTGGATCCCAATCTGTCTATAAACAGTAAAGAAATGTAAAACTGCAAAAGTGGCCAACTGTTTAATGTGCTTATAAGGTTTGAGACATTTTGTATATAAAAAGATATCAAAGCATTGGCTTTCCAATAAGGTTTTGGTTTGGGGTGGGTTGATGTGTGTGTGGCAGGAGAAGGAGAGGAACACCGATAGCAAAAGCTAGCCCTGAACTCACTATGTAGCTAAGCATGACCTTGAAATCCTAATCTTCCTACCATTGCTTCTCAAGCTATGGGAATCTAGGCAGGGACCTCCACACCCAGACTTGGCCCAATGCAATAATTATAAAAGTTTTAAAATGTCATAAGTAAAGATAAGAAAAAAATTCAATTAAAATATGATTTTTAAGCATAAATTGATCTGCCAGATTTAGAATGTTAAGATCCACATTTCAAACTCAGTGCCCTGACATCGCTAATATCATGTGGTTAACTGTTCACTCTCTATGGCACTAAGCCAATGGTGGATATTGACCAGACTCCAAGAGAACCACATAATGAATTTACATTAGAGAAAGGTCTTAACAGCAGAAAATAAAAAGATGCAATCCAACACAATACAATCTGGAAAGTTACTGTGATTCCCACTTCTGGCCATAGAGCATCAAGTAAGACTGGCAGGCACAGGGGTTTTGAAAAAAATAATTTTTTTCTTTCATTATATTCATGAAGTAGAAGTTTTCTCAGTCTCCTCTTTAAAGAACTTCCTGTTCATTTCCAATCAGATACTCTCTAATCTAAACAAGATATCTACAAAATGTCCCATTAAAAATTAGACATTTAAAATGCAGTATCCATTCTTGTAGGCACTCATGATTCTTTGTTTTTTGTTTATAAGTGTTGCAGTTTAGATTTAGTTGGATACACACCTATTCATAGTTCACAAATGTTTTAGAAAATGCCTATTATGTGTTGCTACTCTACCATCAGTCAGGATAAAATAAACAAAGAAGCACACTGTATATCACTGCCATGTGGGCTGCAACACTGCAGAACTACAGAGCCATCCTCTGTGGCTGCTCTGTGGTAATCCTGAATGAATACATCAGACTCCCCATTTGAGCAACACTCCTAGACAGACAGTCTGCAGTTTGCCACCCTAGTGAATTTCCCTATGTAGTAAAGCTTAGCCACCAAAATTGTGAAAATATTTTAAACCGTGTTGGTGCAGTTTTCCCAAATGTGTTGTGTGTTCCCACGTCTTGGTAAGCAGCATACACTGAGCAACTTCAACATATCCGCACATCTCCAATCCATCATGAACACGGGCTTTTCAGACCTGGGACTGTCCTCAGAAACATGAATCAAGCACAGCAGTAAGCAGTCTCAGAGCTACCCCAGCTGCCACACTTTCCAGTATTTTTATCCAGATTTTGTAATCTCGTCCTTCATCCACACTGCCTGATTTTAAATTCTTCCATCTCTGCAAGTAACATTCATCTTCAATACCTAAGGTTCATTTGATTATTGTCTCAGTACTGTGTTTAATCTATTACATGCAGATTAACTGCATAGCCAAAGTTGCCCAAAGGATGCTAGAATGTATAAATGTAGCAAATATATGCATATATTTTTTTTAATTAGAGGAAGAAGATCATAAGCAAGAAGATATGAGAAACATCACCGATTCAAGCTACAGGGTCATTTTCTGCCTTTGACTCATATTTGTCTTCTGGTTTGCAGATGGTTGGGTTTGATAGTTATGAGACCAAGTCAGTAAATTCCTTCCTACATGTATATGAGACAGAAAGAAAAAAAACCAACATTGTTGCCAAGGACAATTGATCCACATGTAAGTTGGCATACTGTTATGAAATTCAGTTCACTTTAATGCTATAGATGTGTAAAATAATAAATAATAGACACAGTGAAAAAGGGCTGTCATTTTAATAATTAATTCTAAAAGGATTTGTACATGCACATGTAGAACTAAACATTTGCTTCTCATTTGTATCATATACAACAATGACCTCTAAATAGATCATAAACACATTAACCTAATATGAAATCTAAAGCAGCACATGGGATCAAAATGAAGACATGGTGAGATACTTGTGAAATTAGACTAAGTGATCATTTTTTAGACGTTTGGTTATTAGATACAGAAAATTTGAAAACTGAAATGTGAAAGCATTAGATAACTGAATATTATCACAGGTAAAGAAAAGTGCCCTCTTTAAGAAAATGAAAGGCACAGGCTACAGGCTAGAAGAATTTAACTGTAAAATCTGTACTGATAAATAATTTGTATGTGGAATTCATTAATAATCTTATGCTTTAATAAATAAATGAGATTCATCAAAGCTGAGCACAGCGTTCAAATGGCATTTCCCAACAAACAGTATGCATAAATGCCAAACAACCAGATGAAAAGATTTTCCACATCATTATGAATATGAAAAGTAAAATAATAATGGACTCTACACATTGATTCTCAAAATTAAAAGTAATAATTCTGACACTGGAGGCTGACAAGAGGGTTCAGCAGTTAAGAACACCTCCTGCCCTTGCGGGGGAGCTGGATTCAGTTCCCAGCATTCAAATGGAAGTCCACAACCACCGTAACTTCAGTCTGAGGGTTTGCCACTTCTGACCTCTAAATACACATGGTGCACATACATACATGTATGCAAAAATACATATCTATAAAATAAAAATAAATAAAAGTTCCATTACTACCAAGTAGTTTTATGCTATAAAATAATTAAATCTCCCAGAAATTAGTGTTGAGCATGAAACTTTGTTCAGCAATGTTGGAATTGTTTGACTGATTTTTAGATAATTAATTATTCAGAAATTTCATAGTTATTCAGCTAAGACAAAAGACATATTTTCACACAAATGCTTTCCCATTTGTAACAACTTTGTACTCCTTTTATGTTCTACAATCCCAAAAAATAAGCAATCCAAATATGCATCAGTTTCCAATGTGTATCTATATAGTATTGTATCCAAACACTGGACTCTGACTCAGCCAAATAAATATTGACCAAGTCAGAATCTGGCTCAATATGAAAAATATTTTCCTGAGTTAAAGGCCTCAGGTCCAAAGGAAAACATAATATATAATTTTAGTTATAAGAAACTATATAAATATTGACACTAGTGTGACAGATAGGTCAGAGACTGCTAGGACCTGGTGTGGAGGGAAGGGAATAGCTATAGGTGTGCCAAGGAACTTTCTGGTATAAAGATGTTTTAGGATACAGTTTTGGCAGTTATTAAAGGGCTCCATATGTTTATCAGAACTTAACAGCTAGCACATTTAAAACTAGTTGATTTGTTTCTGTGTAAATTAGAACTGATTGAAGCTGATCTAGAAGAGAATTCACTACTAGACAGTTGCTGATCTAGAATAGAATTCACTACTTGACAGTTGCTATGACAGCACCAACATGTGAAATGTCTGCCCTATGCCTCTCCAAAGCAAATTAGGGTAATTGTCAACCAGTAATAAACTTCATTTGTTACATGAATAGTGGGGGCACAGATTTTTTTTTCTAGAGTCCTGGGAGAGTAAAACAATCTTATTTCTGGTCTCTGTAATTGGTGCCTGTCTTGACGTTTAGAACCATGTTTGTTTACTGCTACCGAGACAAATCCCCAAGGAAATAATGGGAACGGCTAAGACTTCATTAACTAACTGGTCAGGATTCTTATCTGTTCTTCACTGCCTCATTACTGAGATTGGAAATAACCGACAGCAGACTGCAGATCTAGCAAGCACTTTGATGATAATAGGAAACTGATTGACCTAAATGTTTGCTTTTAAGCCATATTCTATAGGAGGAAATATCAAAATATCAAAAAGCCTATGGATTATCCTAACATAGTTTGTTATGAATGGTGCTTATCTGATTTACTAGTCTCAAAAATTGAACCATTGAATGGACTTTCTGCTTAATACCATATATATCAACCACCTCTCCTTAATTATGCCTGAAAGAGTTCACTAAACCTGTTTTCTCACTGTCTAGGTAGATACATTAAACCTATATTTTTATTAGGATCAAAAAAATGCTTTATGAGAGAGAAAAATTTTACATCAAATTTTACTGTACGAATGTTTTAAACCTGTCTTAAGTCATAGCCATACTCTTCTACTAAGATTCCAGAGAAATATTTAGTGAAAATTATGAAAGTAACTGGTGGTTTGAATGAGAATGCCCCTAGATGCCCCAGAGCTTGAACCTTGGCCTCCAATTGGAGATGCTTTTGAAGCTTTCGGAGATGTGACCTTGCTAGAGGAAGGATGTCACTCACGGCGGGCTTTAAGGTTTCAAAAGCCTCACACCATTGCCAGATTGCTCTCTATGTCCTGCTTGGCCATCAAGATGTGAGCTGTCTGCTTACTGTTCCAGCGGCCATGCCTGCCTGCAGCTGTGGTTCCCCTCCCTGGTGGTGATGGGCAATTATCCCTCTGAAACTATACGCCCCAATAAACGCTTCCTTCTTTAAGTTGCTTGGTCATGGTGTTTGATCTAGCAACACAAAGGTATTTAATATAATGACTGTAGTAAACTGTGACAACTCCTCTCTAGATATTGCTGTGACTCTAGGCAGTGTAGTTATTTCCATAGCTCTAATATTCATTTTGCTCAACAGCCGTTCTTGCCCACCATCATAATGATCTTAATGACTTGAGTCTGAACTATCTCGTTATTTCTGTATTTCTAATACTCATATTGCACAAATTCATTCTTGCCCACCATCATGATGATTGTAAAGACCTCATATCAGAACTGATACATCAAAAAGTATTGCATTTTCAGTATCTATGTGATGGCTAGGAATCCAAAATGTCTTCTGGCAGTAGACCTGTGAACTCTATTAGGTGCCTATTGGGTCGTGTACTCAAGACTGTGACCTGTATCTACAGTTTGTCAAATATACCTGTGTCTTCACTTATAACAGTGTCTTCCTTCTCTTCAACAAGGCTCATCCTAGCTTTGGTTAGAAGAAAACCAAGTTTCTGAATCTACAATACATCAAATGTCTGTTCTCTCCTGCACACACCTCCCATCTTGGACACAATTGTGAATTATGCAGAAAATGCTCAATGGTTCATCCGCAGGAGCAAAAGCATGGAAAGAAAATAATCTACTTCCTTACCTACAGAAGCTTTGATGTTAACTTAAACATATAGCTCAGTCACCTCTTCATTTCAGCCACCAGCTAGGGACAGGTAAAGGGTTGGATTAGAATGAGAGGCCACTGAACTTGTCCTCAACTTCCTGATGTCATCTGAGTTTTCACCAATGTGCAAAAGCAAATTAAAGAGTTGCCTTAATCTAGCTAAAAAAATGCTTAGCACCAAATGTAATAGATGTTTGTGAAATTATTCAGAATGATACTATTTTGCCAAGATTTAAAGATCAGAGCTTTATTAATGAAATTCAAACAAATGTAAATGATTACTCAAAAAATACGAGATACATTTTTAAAATGAGAGGGAATCATAAATTAAGAAAAATGTTACAAGGTAACTGGTCTTCTATAAGCCTATGAAAAAGAATGCTATCACATAACTGGGACATATAGGATAGGGCATTTTGTCAGACACTGCTTACTCCTATACACTAAGGCTATTACAAAGAGTGGGAGTCAGTGGATATGAGGGAGATCTGTCTGTTCTACATACTACCCAAATTTTTTATTGAGTGCATAGTCTATTCATTCAATTTACAATGTTCCCCAAAGGCAGCCTGTGGCATTATTGGTATCTGGTAGAAACTTTAGAAGGTGGGACCAGTGGTATGCAGCTAGGTCTTTGGAGCCATGGCCTGGAAAGAATTATCTCTCTGTATCTTTGCTTCCTGGATGCTCCCAAATGAGCCGGCTGCTCTGCCCTGTGCTCTAACCATAACACTCTGTGTTGTTCCAAGTCTAAAGCAACATCATCAAGTAGCCAGATAATAAATCTCTGAAGCCATGACTCAAAATAAAAATTTCCTCTTTATAAGTTGATCATTTCAGGTTCTTTGTTTGTTTGTTTGTTTGTTTTGCCATTATCAATGGAAAGTCAATGCACTCAAAATTACACCCAAAGAATCTTAGTAGTATATCTTTCTGAGTATGAAAATGAGATTATGTTTCCCATCCAGCCACTGTGTTTTAAGGTAATGAGGATAGAATTTGCTCATGCTTACCAATATCACACACACACACACACACACACACACACACACACACACACACACACACACAAACACACACATAACCAGAGTGTACTTACCAGCTGTGCAAGCCAGAAAGTATCAAGTTGTTGGTATCCTTTTTACTCAAGTGCTAATACCAGTGTTTGGCTCTGCCAATTACAAGTTTCACATTTATATGAATGTTCATAAGCTTAGTTTTCTATAGGTTCCTGAGACACATCCAATAGCAAGTGTGCTTCTTCATCCCAGGGGCAAAACAGCATCAATACTCAGATGAATCCCATAGTATTTCTGTTCTCACATTTCAGCATCTAAGAGGACCCACATCATTAGAGGAGTTGTAGGGACTTAGGTGAAATAATTCTGCATTTTTCATCTGATAGTAATAATATAATAGTGTTTTTATCATTGTATCATGGATTTGGAGGTCGAAATAGAACAGATAGTTTAACATGCTTAACCCAGAATATAGAACACAATAAGCTCTGGAGAGTCAGCTGGGTTTACCACCTCTCTCACTACGCTTGCTATTCCCACCATCATTGTCAGTAGACATCATTACCCTGTGCTCACTTCATGTCAGTCTCTGTTTCAGTGCATTAAAACTTTGTCCCATTACTTTAAATTGACTCACAGTTGATAAAAATCAACTCCACTAGTTTTGATACAGAGAATAGTGTGGGATATTCAGCATTGAATTGTAAAATCTTTTGTTGGTTTGTTATGACACAGAGGAAGACAAAATATTAATCAATGAGATTTGATGTTACTGTTCATAGTGTTATACAATGATGTACTAAACTCATTAAGTCTTGCAAATATTAAATGCATATTTGAGCCCGGCAGTGGTGGCGCACGCCTTTAATCCCAGCACTTGGGAGGCAGAGGCAGGCAGATTTCTGAGTTAGAGGCCAGTCTGGTCTACAGAGTGAGTTCCAGGACAGCCAGGACTACACAGAGAAACCCTGTCTCAAAAAACCAAAAATAAAAAAAAAATAAAAAATTTTAAAAAAAGACTCTATAAATGCATATTTGATATTTGTTGCAGTTTCTTATAGAAGTTATATCATAATTATATCAGAGTTATGGTGTATATCATAACTACACAATACAGGTGTAAATAAAAAATCATAGAACACAATCATAGAACATGGCTAAAATCACAACTACCAACATAACCAAAGATCTAGACACAAAGCACAGCTACTAAAGAGCTTTAAAAAAAATAAAGAAGCAAAGTACAGCTACAAATAAAAGTAAGAAAATGGGATTCTCAGACTGGCATAACTCATCAGTTAAATCACTTGCCACACAAACTTGAGGACCTTAGCTTGGTTCCGAAGCACCCATGGAAATGAGTGGGCATCAGTAATTACACCCTTATGGAAGGCAGAGTCAGGATATTGCCTGATCTAGCAAGGTGACTATAGACACTCTATATTATTGACCTATGGATTTGAGAGACCATGCCTCAATGGATAAAGTGGAGAGTCTGTTCTATAGAGGAAGAATATTGATATTGACCTTTGGACTCCACATGTATCCCTTGTGCACCCCTAGACACACACACACACACACACACACACACACACACACACACACATACACACACACACATGGAAACACACATATATGTACATCCATCACATACAGAAACACATTGTGTTGGTTTGAATCAAAATGGCCCCATAGTCCCATAGGGAGTGGCACTATTAGGAGGTGTGGCCTTGTTAGAATAGGCATGGCCTTGGAGGAAGTGTGTCACTGAGGTTGGGCTTTGAGGTTTCAGACGCTCAAGCCAGGCCCAGTGTCTCTCTCTTCTTCCTGTAGATCCAGATGTAGAACTCTCAGAACCTCCTCCAGCAACATGTCTGCCTGCATGCCACCATAATAATAAACTAAATCTCTGAAACCACAAGCCAGCCCCAATTAAATGTTTGCCTATAAAAGAGTTGCCGTGGTAATGATGTCTCTTCACAGAAATTAAGACCCTAAGACACACATGAAAAGAAAAAGAAATGCTCATTGATCTGTTAATGGAAAGATATAATTTTTTTACTTTTTTGAGTCATTTCCTTAATCTAAAAATAACTGAGAACTTTTCTAGCATGAGTTTCTATTCATACTTACTTAAAATTTGCTAAAATTTTTTTTGTATTTTAATGTGTTTAAAATAGAAGCTTAAGGATACAGACATATGCCATCTTATTAATTACATCACTCCCAGCTTTTATAGATCCTTCTTGCACTATATTGGCTTCTTTACAAGGAGGATGTTAATAATTTGGAGGGTTTTCCATAAAATTCCCTCATCTCCAACAATATGCAATAATGACGTGTTTTTCAAAAATACAGAGACATTGCAGCAGCTTTTTAATGTTTTGAGGTAATGTTTGAAATGCAGATGGCATAATACTTTACAGTTGCAAAGGATTTAAAAGGAGTGGACTAAAGATCCTCTACAGACATGCTGTGCTTCGTCAAAGCTCACCAAAGCTCACACAGCTGGACCATGGTTTTGAAATCAAGAGTTCCATGATTGCGTAGAAAGATCTTGTGCCTGGAACAAGGTCACATGAGCACAACTCTGACTATGGGGGGGGGAAAATGCAAGATAGCAATTTCCCTGATACTTCACATAGCAGGGAGTTAATATCAAATATAAAGTTAAATACCAATTAAATACCAAATATAAAGAAGTCTGTTATTTGGATACTCATTCTCCCTTTGTCATAACATAATCCAAGAATGGAGTCATGTGAGGGAGATTCTGAATGCTTGTGAGAAAACTCCAAGAAAACAAGTCAAGAGTCTTGTGACCTCAGTTTCTTTAAAAGTACAGAATTGTTCTTAGAATGTGTTTTCATGCTCCTCCCAGGTGTAGTGGGTAGGAGTAAGATTACTTCAGATTATTCATTTCAACTGGATATCATTATTTATTTATGTCTTTCTATGGAAAAAACATGGTTTTGCTGTGTGGCTTGTCCACATCCACACATGTGGCTCGTCCTTTGATTGTGCTCTTGTATGAACACTTCCTCTTAACCCTCAGAGTATAAACTGTCTGGTGTTCTGAATAAAGTTACCTATTGTATGAGATCTTAGTGTACCTCATTTTTAGGCTCTATTCTCCCAGGTTCCACCATATTTAAAGCAAAAAACACTCTTTCATCAATAAGACATACATCTTCATGTTGCAGGAATTATTTAAAAAGAAGGAATATTTCAGCATGTTCCCACGCTATTCCCTGGTTCTCTCCATCCCCTGCGGGCTGGCCAGCCATGCACTGGTGAGCAAGCTGCTTTTATCTCATGGAGCTCTGACTCAGAGCTCCATGATCTCTCTACCCAGCTCACTAGGTTCCCACTGGCAGGTCACTGCCACGCCAGCCCCTTGCTTCAATACCCTCATAGCCTCTGTGGTGCACACCAGGCCAACCCACACTTTGCCACTGTACCTTTCTCTCTGGAACCCAGACGAGCGCTGTGTGAAAGAAAATGCAACACAAACTTAGCTCAGAAACAATGGTAACTCAATCTCTGGTCGCAACAACTAAAACCTAATCTTATAAGCCTTATCAAAATCTGATTCCTCTGGTGGCAAATCCTTGCAGATCCACCATACCAGGAGACTCTAGTAGTTACATCTTACCTATCTGCTGTCCTCATTCCAAAAAGGAGCCTCTCTCTCTCCTCCTCCTCTTTTCTCCTCTCCAATCTGGAAATCCCTCCTACACCTCCAGGGATTTCATTAGGGGATTGGTTCACAAGAAGTAACAGGTGTAGCTCACTCCTTGTCTGAAGCCCCTCCCAGGAGGGCAGAATTAGCATCCAAATGCAAACAGCCCCAGGGCTATCCACAACATCTCCCTCCATTCATCCTCCATTCTGTGTTTGACAATCTTATGTCTTGTGTGACCTTGTTATGGCTATGGACAGGACCTATTTTCTCTCTCTAAAAAGGCACACTTTTCATCTTTCCTCAGTATAAATCAGATACCCTGTTCATTCGTATATCACAGTCTATAGCTTCCTCTACATGATCATGCATTTAAAAGAAGGAAGAGGCTGTTTACCATTCTCTTCTGTTCTTATCATTGGAAGAAGAAATAAAGTCTTTTTCTCCAAAGCTAAACTGTAAACTACCAGAGGGTCTGGGTAACACCTGCCACCTGGGAGCCAGATAGAGCATGAGTACAGGAACAAAGTAGTAGTCCAAAAAAGGTCTTGCTGGCAGTGATATGATTCTGTACTTCTATCAACAAGCAAGTGTAAGGTGGTCTTAAACCCAAAAAGAACTTTCATAAAATGCTAACTAGTCAAAAGTCAGGTAGTGTCATAAATACCAATTACCTTAGAGTCTGTTGCTATGAAAAGACATCATGATTAAGGCAACTCTTACGAAGTAAAACATTTAATTGGGATAAATTACAGTTTTAGAGGCTTTGTCTGTTGTCATGGTGGGAAGTGTGCTGTCAGATAAGCTGTCATAGTGCTGGAGAAGTAGCTGAGAACTTTACATATTGACTCTCAGGTAGAAGGTGGAGAGACAGATACATAAACACACACATGCACACACATACACAGAGAGAGAGAGAGAGAGAGAGAGAGAGAGAGAGAGAGAGAGAGAGATACTGAGCCTAGTGTGGGCTTTTGAAACCTCAAAGCCCACCTCCAGTGATACACTATCTCCAACATGGCCACACTTACTCCAACAAGGCCACACTAGTGATCCTTTTCAAAAGTTCTACTCCTTAGTGGCTAAGTATATATGCCTTAGGGGCCATTTGCACTCAAACCCCCACAACAATAAATAATCCACCTCAAACATACTGTTCAGTTTAATTTGATGATTTGTAATGCTTGTATATGATATATACCTAAACACCTTTGTCAATATATTAAACTTCATTTTTCTGTTACTGATGTACTACACACTTGCTATGGAATATTTAGAAATGACATAGCACAGTATCACCAAAATTCTACTAAAGATAATTATTACAGTTATATATTTTCCAGTGTTTCTAGTGATTTTTAAATATCTCCTCCCCCTCTCGTGTGTGTGTGTGTGTGTGTGTGTGTGTGTGTGTGTGTGTGTCTCCATGTGTGTATGTGTCTGTGTGTGTCTGTGTGTATGAACAATTACATAATAGGATACATATACCTCAGATATCAGTTCTTGCCTTCAGCCATGTTGCTTTTGGGTCCTTCTGTTTTTTCTTGCCCACGCAAGTTAGCAGTCTAATATAAGCATTATTAATGGCACTTGGCATTTCAACTACAGAATACTCCATGTTGACCTAACAATTATTCTGTAAATTATTTCTAAATTTTCCATGAGGTTCAGCCCATGTCAGAAAGAATTTTATGTGTGGTTCATAAATAACCAGCCATTAAAGCAGTTTCTTCTGTTCCCTTTCATCCCTTATGGTTTATATTGGAAGATTTCACACAGTAGTAAAGAAGAAAAAAATTGAATGCAGTCACTTAGAAATGGTAGGACCCAAAGGGGTCAAGGTCTAGCACAGAGTCAAATAACCTGGGCTTATAGGGGTTCACAGAAACTGAACCATGAATTAAAGAGCCTGCATAGGACTGACCTAAGTCCTCTACACATTGTTAATAGTTATTCAGCATGGTTTTCTTGTAGGACTCCTAACAGAAGGAGCAGAATCTGTCTGACTCTGTCGTCTGCTTTGAGACCCTTTCCTCCTTCTAGTTTGCCTCATCTAGCCTTAATAGAAGAGGAGGCACCTAGGTTTATTGCAACTTGATATACCATGGCTGGCTAATACCCATGGAGTGCTTGCCCTTTTCTGAAAGGAAATGGATGGGGGAGGGACAGGATGAAGAGGAGAAAGGGAAACTTCGGTTGGGATATAAAAGGAGAATTCACTAACCCATCAAGATGCTTAGGTGATCTAATGGTCCACACACACCCTTCCCTGGTTAACAAACATTGACAAGTTAGTTGAGTGTTCCTGCCTCGGTTTCCTTGTCCATTCAAGGCACACAGTAGATCCTCCACGGTGGGGCGGCTGACAGGTTTAAGCAGTCATTGTGTACAGCCCTCAGCAACGTGCTCAATGAATATCTGAACATGAGAAATTACAGATACAGAGCACTCCGTGGTGGCTTCCTCATTCTAGGAGAACTTGAATGCCAATGTAGAAGGAAAGAAGCAGATGAAGAGGAGTGCCAGATACAAGCCATCTTTAAAGTCACCTCCCTGACATCATAAGCTTTTACCACTCTTTTTTATTCTCCTCCTACCCTATAAGCAAGGTAGCTCAGTGCCTATGATCTTGGGAAGAGGCACCAGTTGGGAAAAGCCTTCTATAGATTATAAAGAAGTCTTTTCTAGTTCTAATTAAACCAACGAATTCAAATACAGCTTAAATAGGCTCAAGAAAAAAAATGTCATTTGCAAGAGTTAAGCTTCGGTCCTCACACCAGGAATTTTACTAGGTCCTGAAGGAGGGAGCTTCATCACTCACCAGCTTAATGACAGGACCAGGTACTTATGATTCATGAAGATAACACTTACAGGATCTACTCTAAAGGCTGGAAGAAATAAGCACTGGTTGAGTGACTCTTGTAATCTAGGAGATGCCTGTAAATGTGCAGAATGTTTTGAATTATCTGAACTGGAGAGCCCTGGATCAAACATGACACCTGCTTTCCTCCCCTGCCTCACTAACATTTGAATGAAGGATAGAATTTTAGCCCTAGCTCAATTGACCATCCTCTGGGTATTTATTAGTAATAAAGTGTATACAGTTAATCAGAAGCCACCATTGTTATTGCTATCATTCTTATTTATTCTTTTTGCTAGTACTGACAGGCTTTGCACTCCTGGCACCATACTTTAATTGTAACTTGGTGCAATACTTGTTTGTTCTGGCCGCTAAATAAATAAATAAGTAAATAAATCAAAGCTGCAGCCTGGGTGGCTTTCCTGACAAAACATTATTTTTCTCAAATGTGAAGGCTAGAAACTTTAGGATCAAACTGCCAGAGTTTTTGGGAAATGGTGAAGAATCTATCTACCTACTCACTGTTGTTATAAAGCAGAGGGGAGTCTTGGGCTGTGGTGGGAGCGGGGGTGGTCTCTTCTTTTGCTGATCAAGACACAAGTACAATCATGGGGGCCCCACCTTCCCATCTTCCTTTTAGTCTAGTTACCTCTTATGGGTGCCAACTTAAAACTGTAGCACATGGTAGAACTACAGTTTCCACGTATGAATTTTGGAGGGAACACAATTCATTCCATAGCAAATGCCAAAATATTTTATATAAAGCTTTTTAATATCAAGTTAGCTACGTTTTGCGACCTCAATATTAAATGTTCTCATAGTTTGGATCTGTAGCTAGATTTTGTTTGTATTTTAAAGCAATCATGATAGAACACACTCTTCCTTTTTTATTAAAATATGAGTATTAATCCAAAACTGGGGCATCATGTCATCTGATTTACTATATTCTGGTTCAAGTGTTGAAAGAAGTCTTCAGACAACCTGCCAGGTTCTGTTAGGTCACACCCAAAGCTTCACAGTTTAAGACAAATGCAAGCTGAAGTTTTGACTCATAGGCATGTGGTCTGGCTCAACTCTCTTCTACGTGTATCTGGAAAGACCCACCCACATAAGCTCTTACACATATGCACACACATATACACAGACAGAGCCAAGAAACACAGAAGCGTCTTCAGAGAATGAAGTCAAAAACCAGAAATGGAATTTCTTGTGCTACAAATTTCCCCCGTCCCTTAGAGAAGCAACTTGGTATTTCCTTTGTGGTTTGCATTTCAAGAATGTCTTCAATTCAGCAGTAAATTTCTTTCTGCATTATCTCATAACTCTATTGCCTCTTAAAACCGGGTGTATTAATAGATGTTCTCTGGACACTAGAAGTTTGGTAGACAAATACCATAGATGACTGGGAGACATGGCATGGGGAAAGGAAAGGCACACACCGGTCAGCTGCAATAAAGCTGTACAATATCTCCGTCTTTACTTTCCTGTTGATCCCTTGGGTGCAATGAGGAATTGCTTGTCTTACAAACCTCAGCACACGGTCACAGCTGCTCAGCTTGTGTCTGGGCAGATAAGCTTCATGTTCTAGCTGCCCCCACCCTCCTCCTCCATAGTTCAGACCAATCAAAATTACTGTTCTTCCCAGTCTAAAGACAGAGAAGGACATAATACATCTGATGCTGCAGTGTTATTTACTGACAATTTCCCTTCCCCATTGACTTTCTGCTATTTAACTATGCCATGTTAGGAAAACAATGGCAAGAAGAAGGATTTGAACTTGCCACGAGAAGGATGTGATCCCATTTCATACACACGATCGTAACAAGTATTTACCATAGGGTAAAAGCTATTTCTGTTCCACAGGTTTCTAGGGATCAGGATGCTGGCCATTTTGTCAGGTCAGGTGTTTCTTTTTCTTCTTGAATTGCTTTCTTGTCCTGTGCAACTCTCCCAATTGAACGAAATAATCTCCCTTAATCCAAGAGCTCAGACTTCAATTCAGAATGCACCTGTGGCAATTCTCCCTTGTGATATTCCTGTACATAAGTTGTGTTTGATTACAGACTGAAATAATGTGTGAGAAGTATACAAAGGCGTTGGCTAAATATGTCTTGGATCATCTTAGAAGGCATTTACAGCAAAGCAGATGTTCGGGGTTACAACTTATGACAACAAGGATTTAAGAAGAAATCTTAAACTGATCTTTACCTAAAAAGGAAAGTAAAGGAATTTCAAACTCCATGAATGTCTAAATATTTATAAAAGAACCCAGGTTATAAGGCAGCTGAAACAACTATCTTTAGAATCTCTCAGAACACTGCATTTTGCTCATAAGTGCTTGAAAATATTTGCAGTTTAATTGATCGGCTTTTTTTCTAACCAGAACTTGGATACAATAGCTTGAAAATAATAAGTCTACATAACCCACTCTGTTTTAAGACAAATCTTTCTTCTAATTTTCTTAACTCCATTTGCTGATGTAGCTCACACATCCTTTGGTTTTATTCTTGCTCTTGCTGAAATGTATCATTCTCTTTGTTGGCTTCCCATCAAGAAGAGAAGGCGTTTTACACACATGCTAAGGTGATTTCTGAACACACATGCCAGGAATAAAACAATCTTTGGGGAACTCCAGTATTTCCACAATAACTTCACTACTACACAGCTCATGGCAATCAAAGAGCTCATCACCCAGATGTTCTGTCTCCAAGTTCATTGGGCTTGTTGCTCAAGTTGACTGGAACTGGTTTTGTCTTAAAGTCAAATATCTGTGTCTGTGGTAGCTTGCTGCTTTACACCCTGGACTCCCACACCCCCATACCCCACTGCCAGACAGTACTTGTCCTTGTGTGTTAGGGATGAGGTCATGAGGCTCAGACTCCAGGAGCAGGTGAGAATACTCTAGCAAGCTGGTGAGAATACTGCCAGGAAGCTCACTCATTAATCCTGGGGTAGCGCCCTTTATACCCTCCACCCAAGTACCATTGGTCCCGAGCAAGCATGTTTTCCAAGTGGCAGTTTCCAATTGGCTAGCAATGTCCTCATCACCAATCTTTAAGCTCTCTTCAGTCTTTAAGGCAGTCTTCAATTAGGTCCTCATGGGACAGTGGCCTCTGCAGCAGCGCTGCCCCCAAAGTTTAGGCATGGAGGCAGCCACCCACTGTTGTCACTGAGACCTGTCATTCCTCCTACAGTAGTTCATAGCTTTTGCTCAAAATCCAAAGCATTATATTAACTCATTAAAAAGTTGAAGCCCAGCAATGCTACAAATAAAATAGCTACTGTGTTTCTGTGATTCTTTCTTCTTCCAAAGAACTTGGCAACTATGATCAACACTGTGCTTTGGCCCACTAGTAACAAGTAGAGGAAATTCTGTTTTGTAGTACAATAGGATTATTCTGATAGTGAAACTACCTTTCAGCAAAGAAATCCATCGAAGCCAAGGGTTCCCTAAATACATCCTTCAATGTATGTATACTGGAAACTCTTGTCTACCCACTTGAGTACAATGGTAGACACAAGGCAGTTCCTCAGATAATTCATCAATAATATCATGAGGCAAACCAAAATGGATTCTTTTGTCCAGTTACATTATGTATTTTTATTTTAGCTCTATGAGAATTTCTTGCATGCACATCAAGTGTTCTGATTATGTTCATTCCCACCTGTCCCCTCACTGCAAAGCCTTTCCCTCTCCTCTCACCACTCCTCATCCTGACTTCATGTCCTCTTTGTAGGAATCCACTGAGTTCACTTAGTGCTGCCTGTGTGTATAGTCTGTTGCTGAGGTCTGCTCAGGGGCCATATTCTTGAAGAAAATTAGTTCTCTCTCACTCCAGAAGCCATCAACTGCTCATAACTCCTTGGTTAGGAGTGCGACTTCCTGAACCTTTCACCTACACATGTTGAGACTTTTGGCTGCCTTGTTCTGATTCAGATAATTTACATGCAGCCATAGACACATGTCTTCAATGGCCCTGCCATAGCTAGCAAATTTTGTTTTATCACAAATATTCACTACACGGAGCTATTACAAATTATCTGATCTCTCTACCATGATGATCTCTTGGCCTTGAGAAGGGAGTATGACATACATGTCGCATTCTGGATGAGTTCACCATAGTTTCTTATTAATTACCATCTGCTTCAGAAAGAAGCTTTTCTGATGGGAGTTGAGAGATGTACTAAACTATGTTTATAAAGATATTGGCTTGGTGGTAGTTAAAGACCATGTTTTCTTAGCAGAATAATAGTATTAGATTCGGAGTCCGTAGCCAAGGAGCGCCATAGAGAGGAAGCCTCACAGGAACTTGGAAGGCCCGTGAGTGGGGTTGAGGGGAGCAGCACCTCTCGCCCAGACCCGCCC
>CM052719.1:26214195-26261607 GCA_028551405.1 Uromys caudimaculatus | reverse complement strand
GGGGTGGGAGGTGGAATTCCCTCCTAGAGGCGGGTTGGGGAGGGGATGGGGGGTATACAAAGAGGAGACTCAGAAAAGGGGAAACATTGGAAATGTATATAAAGTATCAAAAATAAAAAAGGAGGAAAAAAAAAATAATAATAAAATTCTTTCCAAATCTGAAAAAAAAAAAAAAATAGTATTAGATTCTCCCTGACACCTATGTACAGCCAATCCCAGGGTTTTGATTTAGTTAAAACAGTACCAGTCACGGGTTCCATCCTGTGGGAAAGTACTTAAATCCAGTCAGAGCGTGGTTGGTTACTCCTGTAACATCCAGGCCAGTATTGCACTAGTGGGCCCATCTTGTCAGGTCAGTTCAGATTGTAGCTTGCAGCATCCATAGCTGGGCAAGGCTACTGATGACTTTTCTCCCCTGTAGCATGCATAAGATTTTTAAGTGAAAGCTAGCTAGTAGTTGATGCTTTCAGTTCAATGCCAGCTTAATGCCCCCACACCCTATGACTCAAATATCTAAGTGCCACCTTCAGCTATAGTGTCTTACCATCAAGTTCTGTAGAATAACCAGAACATTGGCAATAGTCTATAATCTTTAGAGCAGGGGTCTATCAGAACTTACTGACTGACAGCTTAGAAGCCACAGGGCTTTTTATTTGATAGCCTATAATATCTAGGAGAGATATTATCATTATCCCACCAGTATAGACTAACTCCTTTACATTGTTTTTATGTATGCATATGTATATATTTTGGGGAACTTCTACAGTAGAAGGTTTCCACATGGGTTACTCCTTCCCCACACTGCCTCCTTTACCCTGCCCTCCCAGACACAGCACATTTAATCATTCTTGTGTTATCCTTCCCCTTCCCCCCTTCATGCCACCTGAATTCTACCCCAATTCCTGATATCCCCTATGATTCATTACTGATTTTTATAGGTATTCTAATCTAAGTACACACATATCTAAAAATCAAAAGTATCATCCACCTGTGAAAAAAACATGCCACACTTGTGGTTATAGGTCTGGGTTACTCCACTTGACATATTTCCCGGTCCATCCATCTACCTGTAAATTTCGTAATTTCTTTTTTATATATAACTGAATAATATTGCATATGTATAAAAGATTTTCAGTATCCATTCATCAGCTGATGGTCACCTAGACTGTTTCTACTGGCTGAATATTAATGGAGCAGCAATGAATACTTATAAACAAGCATTTCTATAGTAGGACATAGAGTCCTGAGGGATTATGCTTAGGAGTGGGATAGCTGCATAATATGGTAGACCTAGTCTTAGCTTTGTGAGGACCTTACACATCTATGTCACCTGTTTTCTTTCCTATGAACAGTGAATAAGTGTTTCCCTTCTCCATGTGTGTGCCAGCATTTGTTGTAATTTATTGTTGCTGTTTATTTTTATCATTCTGAGAGGGGTAAGACTAAATACACACACACACACACACACACACACACACACACACACACACACACACACACACACAAAGCAAAAAGATCTGTCGGCTGTCTAATCTGCTTACCAAAGTAGCAGGATATAAACTTTTCACAAAAGAAAATCATTTACTTTCCTATATAGAATCAACAAACATAACCAGAAAGAAAAGAAAAAATAATTCTATTTGGAATAGCTTCAGAAACAGTATCTTGGGATAAATTTAACCAACAAAATGAAAGATTTGTGCAATAAAAACTTTAAGACACTAAAGAAAGTAATTTAAAAAGATATCAGGGAATGAAAAGACAATTTACAAATTGGTAGGAATTAATATTGTGAAAATTGCCAGACCAAATACCATCTACAGATTTAACACATTTCCCATTAAATTCATAGAAATAAAAAAAATGAATATGCATATGAAAACACAAAGACCCACGATAACAAAAACTATTCTGAACAATAAAAGCTCTGCTGGAGTTCTCATCATCCCTGGCTCCAAGTTATCCCCTCAGAGATATAGTGATAAAAACACAGCATTCAAACAGACTCATTGATCAATGGAATAGAATTTAGAGCCTACATGGCACGTGCTCCTATAGTTGCCTGATTTTTGACAAGGAGGATATCAGAAAAAAAGATACCATTTTTGACAGATAGTGCTGGTCAAACTGGATGTAGAAGAACGAAACTTAGTGATTATCTGTCACCTTGTACAAAATTCAACCCCAAATGAATAAAAGATCTCAACATAAAACCTGAGACACTAACTTGTTAGAGAGCAAACTAGAAAATATGCTTCAATTTAGAAAGGGTTTTTTGAATAGCACAGTCATTAAGAACCAAAATTAACATTTGGAACCTCACACAACTGAAACACTTCATCCATCAGAGCATACTACCAATAGGAAGACTACACAATGAAAAAATCTTTACCAGCTAGTTGTATATCAGATCAAGGATTAATATCTAGAATACACAAAGAACTCAAAAAATTCAACAATGAGTGTAAATGGCTGAGAAATGTTATTGTAGACATTCAACATCCTTAGACATCAGGGAAGTGCAAGAGAAAACAATACTTGTTGTTTTACAATATAGTATTATCCATAATACAAGACTTGCTATATTTTAGAGAATTCACATCAATGATAGAATGCTCTTCAATCATAACAGAACTAAATGAGAAAGAAATAAAAGATAATAAGTAAGCAACAGGCTAATATCCTATCGAAACCCAGATGTAAGAACCAACAAATCAGAGAAAGTTAAGTTCAATAATATATAAATGGATACATAATGAAAAATAATAGAGGTGAATAAAATGATTCTAAACTCACTACAGAAATGGAATGGTCTGAAATTCAAAAAGGAAACAAATTTTTAAAAGACAAACAAAAATACCCCACAACTTTGTAAAAGTTCGAAACTAAATTCTATACATTATTTCATTCAAATTTTAGTAGAGAAGAATTCCATATTGAATGAGAAGTACAAGATTTGCTTAACATTTAAATGTCAATCCATGGAATTCACTATATCAAGGGAGTAAAATGGGGGAGGAGCAGTTCATGAGGCCAGACACAAAATCATCTTCAGAAGAAAGCATACAAACAAACAGAAAAACTGTACCAGGCATATTGACTCATACCACTAATTTCTAGCATGTGCTGAGGTATCAGTCAAGGGGCTCCCCAGTTTTGCTAGCTCGGCCTAGGAATACTGTACCAATGAAATGGATCATGAAGGCAGTGAGAGAAAAGAGACTGAAAAGGGGACAGAGCAGAAGAAAAATGATAAAATTCCAATGCTCTGTCTGATACAAATTCTCAGCCAACACGCATCAGTGCATAGATTCTCTGCCTTGCAACAGACATTCACCTCTTATGGGAAGATGTTTGAGCATGCTGCTGTTTTGAAACCACCTTCCTGTAGTTGTGACAGCCAAATATGCCTCAAGACATTGCCAGACATTCCCCAGAGGGGGAAAAATTACCTTTAGCTGACAATTGTCCTTAGTTTAAAAATGAACTTAACTGAATTTCTTTAACCAAATAAAGGGCATGTAGCAAATAATAATGTTTAAAAACTTGCAGTTAAGCACTAGTATGGTAAAAGAATAATTGGTTTCTTCCATTAAATTCAAAACAAAGCAAGTATGCCTGTTTCCATGATGCTGTTTAACATTGTAGGAGCAGCTGCTCTACTGTGAAATGGAGCTACAACAAATGTGGATGATCAAAAATGCCTATAGTCCTCCACTGTGTAAATGTACCACATTTTCTGTATCCATTCCTCTGCTGAGGGACATCTGGGCTGTTTCCAGCTTCTGGCTATTATAAATATGGCTGCTATGAACATAGTGGAGCATGCGTCTTTATTACATGTTGGAGCATCTTCTGGGTATATGCCCAGGAGTGGTATAGCTGGGTCCTCAGGTAGTATTATGTCCATTTTTCTGAGAGTCTGCCAAACTGATTTCCAGAGTGGTTGTACCAGCTTGCAGTCCCACCAACAATGGAGGAGTGTTCCTCTTTCTCCACATCCTCGCCAGCATCTGCTGTCACCTGAGTTTTTGATCTTAGCCATTCTGACTGGTGTGAAGTGGAATCTCAGACTTGTTAGTGTCAACTGGTCTGACCCCCCCCCCCCGGTCCTCCTGGAGGCTGGACCACCAACCAAAGAATACACATGGAGGGACCCATGGTTCGGACCACATATGCAGAGGAGGGCCTTGTTGGCCATCAGGGGAAGGAGAGGCCCCAGTAAAGGGGAATGTCAAGGTGGGAATATGGGAGTGGGTGGGCGGGTGGGTGAGAGGTGGAATTCCCTCATAGAGGTGGGGGAGGGGGAGGGAATAGGTGGCTTCCAAAGAGGAGACCTAGAAGAGGGGAAACATTGGAAATGTAAATAAAGTATCAAAAAAAAAAATACCTATAGTCACATACAACGTAGTGATGTACCTGGAATATTTTATAGATTTTTGAAAAGGTGCTGGTACTGGTTAGTATTGAGTACTGAAGCTAATATTTTACAGAATGCTTATCAATATTCAAAACTGAATTGTATTTCTATGTAGCATATGTAAACATCTCAAAATGTGTATTTTCAAATACAACTTACACTCACACCAAAAGTACAATGTACGAGAAAAAATGTGACAAAAGTATATGTTTTACATTAACACCATAAAGTACTGTGAAAAATAAAACTGAAATTGAAAACAGAAATATACTGTGCTCACAGAACATAAGATTCGATGTCATGTATCAATCAGCTTCTACTGTAAATGACAACTTAAATAAAATTACAACAGGCTATTTTTGGATAGATAAATAAATAAACTGATTTTGAATTTTCCACACCGATGCAATCATCTAAGATTACCCAAAACAATTTTGAAGAAAATTCAAAGCTTAGTACTTGCAATATTGGATTTAGACATAACTGTAAAGCCACAGTAATTGACACAGCATGGCATGTCACACAACGTGGACAAGTAGATCAACAGAGAAAAGGAAAGGCCAAGAAGTAAAATCATATAAATTTGGTGACTTCGTTGTTGTCAAAGTTACAAAGACAATTCCATGGACAGGACTGCCAGGAATAGTCAGGAAAAATTCAAAACCCATTTATTTCGGAAAACGACTTTGTTCCATCATCTCATACAAAAATAAACCAACTCTAAATTTTACATGAAACCTAAGCAGAAAACTTAAAATTATAAGAATTCTAGCATGAAATGTTCAAGAAATCATTTTTACCTTAAATTAAGCAGATTTATTTGCTGTGGCAGCAGAAGACATTTGTAAATAAACAAACAAACAAACAAAGAACATGTACATTATTTAAATTATTACCTGTGAAAAGCTCTCTTTCCAGGGAAAGACTGAAGGAGAATAGGGGAGAGAATGTATAAGGGAGACAGGACAAGGGGAGTGTGAGGGAGACAGGATACCTACACTGGGACAATATCTGCCAATCATCAGTCCTTGCACCCAGAGTGTTCACAGGTCTCTTACAGCGCAATTAGGAAAGCATCAATCCAAATTTTAGAAATAGACAAAAGTTTTAAACAGATACTTTCATCAAAGAAGCACAAACAAGCTTATCAACTTACCCACACAGCAATGACATTGGCTAAGAAAACAAATCAACCAAACATTCCAGCATTGGTCATTAAGAAACGCAAATTAAACCAAGATGAGATGGAAGCATGACTACACATCTACGTTGATGACGAAAATATCAAAGGTTTGTCAGGTCAAGTGCTGGAATAGATGTGAGGGGAAACGTTCTCAGAGAATCCTCATAGAAATAAAACTGGTAATCTGCTTAGGAAAATAGGCTAGGAGTTTCTAAGAAATAGTTAAAACTGGCCATTAAATGACCTACCATTTACTCTTGAGTTATTTATATTACAAGACTCAAGAATATATCATCTTGAACATAAATATCCATGGCTTGGTCCCAATCAAACTCCCCACAATGTCCATCAAGAAGTGAATGGATTCACAATTAGTGGTTTATTTGTTCAATGAAATACTACTAAGCAATAAAAAGAAATTGACTAAATGTAAGAAAGCAGTAGCAAGGATGGATCTGAAAATGATTGTGCTAAGGGAAAGAAGTCAGAGATGTGTGCATTTCTTATCCATGGACTTTCTAGAAAACATAAGTTGATCTGAAGTGGCAGAGAGCAAACGAGTACTTGACTGAGAGAAACAAGACAAAGGCAGCCCAAGAGAAGCATGGCAAACAGACACAAAGATGCCTAGAGGTGACATCTGTAGTGTCGTGTTATCATGGCTGTGTGTGTTAGCCACAAAGCAATCCAGTGGCAGATTTTAAATAAGTGTAGTTTCCTGTGTTAGTTACAGGTCAGAGAAATAATTAGGATGTTATGATAAATGGTAAAATCAGCCTGCATGCACGTATAGAAGGGTAGACAGACGGTACAAATAAAGGCCTTCCCTAAAGAACTCCCACAGAATCGTTGATGTTAAATTGTAAAACATCTTCCAATCCTTCTGCTTTTCTTGTTTTCACACAGAGCTCACAACTGTTCCACCACTAGAGCTGTTCCAAATGTGTGTGTGTAGCTTGAAGTTTGATAGATAGCTAGAGATTCTGGGGAAAAAATCCAAAGATGGATATAATGATCGACGTGGATAATTATTTAAACAGTAAAGGAAATTCTACCTATCAGAGAGCACTATATCAGCTCTAAAGCCTAAACGCTTTATAAGGTCTGGCCTTCTTGATTTTAAAAACTCCTAGTTACTGAGACTCAAAGTAAGCCTTGCACAACAGGCTTAAGGGGCTGTGATAAAATAAACAAGTAAGTAAGGAAGTAGGTAAATAAATAAGTAATAAGACCCCAACAAAAACAATTGAAAGGAGGAAAGGTTTGTCTTAGCTCACATTTCAAGGTAGCAAGCTACCTCGTTATGATAGAGAAGTCATGGCAGAAGGAAGGTGAAGCAACTGGTCCCACAGCATCTGTAGTCAAGAACCAGAGAGCAGTGTGCTTAGGCTTCCCGCTGCTCAGCCTCCTCTTCCTCCTTATATGATCCAGAATTGCCTGTGGGGGGGATGCTCCGCCCTCAACGGAGATGGGATGGTTCTTCTCCCATCAATTATCATAATCAAGATAAAACCACAGGCATGCCCAGAGGTCCAAGACATAGGTGACTGTAGGTTCTCTCAAGTTAACAGTTCTTAGGAACTTGCAGAGTCACTGCTGTTAACTGTAGAACCAGATGTAGCCCTGATAGTCTGTTTTCAAGTTCTAGTGGCCTCTGTGCCCTGTCTTACAACTAATCAAGTACAGAGAACAGAACAAATGCTTAGGAGAGTAAAGTGTTTAGATACATAAGCAGAAAGGGAACAGATATTTTAAACCTCTTCTGCAACCCCAAGACAGTGCTGGGTCCTTAGGAAATTATCTCATTGTCTTCACACACATGTTTGCAAAAGTCTTCATGAAAACCTAAGTCCTGGGATTTGTTTAGTGTCTGGCAACTAAAGATGAAAATAAATGGGGTTAAATATTCGTCGATTACTGCTTGTAATACAGAGAAGGTAAGAGTGGTGTACTTGTTAAATGAAGTCGGTGTTAGAAAGAGTGGAGACAAGGGCACCCCACTGATGTAGTGGGGCAGAGTTGGGAGTGTTCTCAATGTGCACAGAAACAGAGCACCTTGGTGATGGCACCCCTGGGATAGTGGAATCCACAGGAACCTGACTAAGAAGCACCAGTGGAGCGCTCCTGAGACACTGAAAAACCAACACCTAGCATCATGGGAGTAGAGGCAGAGAGAGATGAAGACAGAGCGACACACAGGAAAGCTGTTCTAGCCATTCCATCTCGGCTCTGCTCTGGGATTTTCCTTAAAGAAGCAAATACATACACATAAATACATGCACATGTCAATTAATATCTTGTTTCCCAATTTGTGAGTTGTGTGGAATTTGGCTATTTTTTGAAGAAGAGCTGAAACACAGACCATTTAAGTTCTCTTCTCGCTTCACACACTGATTAGTGGCCATCGAGGGAGAGAGTTAATGCAGATAAAGTGAATCACAGAACGTAGGTGAACTAGGCTCCAGTGTAAGCTTGGCCACCTTCCATCGCTTGGCTGGGAGAAAACTATTTCCTAGTACTTTATCTGTAAAATAAAAGTACAAAGAATTCTGGGAAGAGGAGTGATGGTGCAAGGATTTGAATATGAGGATAGATTTTAAATAATGAATGAATGGTGGGCTGGGATTATAGCTCATGGATAGAGTGCTTGCCTACTGTGAGGTCCTCAGTTCAACATTAGGACCAGAAAAAATAAGTGAAGCTAAAAAAGGAATGTATGAATGGACTTTTACATTTGAATTTAGATGTAAACAATCCAAATAATCATATTTTAACTTGTATTATTTTCAGCTACAATTTTAAGTCTTTCTGTCAACATATTATATTTGGAGAGTAAATCCATAGGGGGTTCACTATTCCCAGTTTTGCTCTATTTTGTGTATATGCCTTTGTGAGGGGTGTGTGTGTGTGTGTGTGTGTTTGTGTGTGTGTGTGTGTGTGTGTGTGTGTGTGTATACACATGTTCTAGGGCAACCTTTGTGTCATTGTTCTGGTGCCGTTTTTCTTTATTTAATCATTCTCCTATCTATCTATCTATCTATCTATCTATCTATCTATCTATCTATCTGGACTCAAACTTATTAAGTAGGACTAACCAGTGAGCTCCCAGAATTCAGCTGTGTCTGCCTCACCTGTGCTGCTATTACAGGCATGTACCGCCATAACCAACTATTTTTAGGTAAGTTCTGGATATTACACTCAGGGCCTTGAATCACTCAGTGTAGCAAGCACTTTAGTGACTGGGATATCTCCACAACCTTTTTTTTTTTCTTGTTGTAGAGTAAGTTAACCTTGTACCCCTATCTGTCTCACAAGAGCTGGGGTTCCAGACCTTTGCCACCATGGCAAGCCCTGCTGGTATATTTGTTAGAATACATCTCATGTTCCAGTTTGTGCATGGCTTAAAGCTGTTTTTGTTATTTGGCTTTTCTCTAAATTGTGCTTTCTGTTGCTTTTGAGATATGTCAGCTGTCCAGCAAAGAAAGATGCAGTAGCTATAACATCATACGTCGTCAAGTTATCAACTGCACGGTGTTGTCAGGGGAAAAATAAAAGATGGCCATTATGACATTGGAGAACCTGCATGCATTTGAAGAAATTAAGACCACCTGAGAATATATGTAAACAATGAAAAACCACTTAAAGTTCAGATAAGAGGACAGCTGTTGAGACATGCAGGCTTAATATCTCCTGCATCTCCTTATGTGGTGTTATAGTTATTTCTTACTTGGATATTGGAATTATTCTTACATTTTAAATTATTGACAAACTGAAAATATACAACCCACAGAATCAATAATTAGATTCATTTAATCACTAATCAGGTTTTTTGTTGGTGGTGGTGGTGGGTTTTTGTTTGTTTGTTTGTTTGTTTGTTTGTTTGTTTTAAGAAAAACGGACGGGTTAAGTCACCAAGAGGGATAGAATGAACCCTTTTAATGTAACTAAAATGAAAGATTACTGAGTCGTTTCAACCAAAATAAGATAAATGGACAGATGCTGTTTCCTGTTTCTCTGGTATAAACAAGGAAGCTGTCCCACTGGCCTGGCCTCAACCTACATGTCCCAAGGCCACAGTCCGTTTTACCCTTGCACTTTCCCTGAGGGAGAATTCTGGGTCATAAAAGAGACTCAGTATGAATTCTTTCCAGAAATGATTTGAGCTCTGCATTTGTGACATCTTATTATAAGTCAAGCTAACATCTATTATTAATTGATGCACTAATTAAAGCCATATTCGCAGTTTCCATTAGCTTATTCCCTAAATTCTCCAGAGTTGGCTGTCTGGTTTTAATCAAAACCAAATGGTAGTCCAAGCTCCCAGGCTGGAGCAGCTAGGAGGAAGTCCTGCCGTGGAGGCACAAAAGCAGAAAAGATAAACAGATGGGAGTTCACAAGCTGTCTGGGGAAGGATGCACACACTCTGCTAGCCACTTTAGAGATGTGATTGAGACTCCGCCATGCCGGAGGAAGCATCGCAAGTGTTTAATGTCAGCAGGACTCTAACTTGATCAAGATGGAGTCTGCCTTCTGCCTTTCCGCTGTGGTTGTCTGTAACTGGAGGATCCCTGACTAGAGGTAAGAAGACTTCATGTGCTGTAACACAAACCACTGTGTTCTGTTCAGAATTCTGGGGATGAAAGAGAAGAAGAAAATGCTGTGCATCCTGGATTCTCGGGATTTCACTTACAGATTTTTCTCAAGTCCAGGATGTAAATTTTTAAGTTATTTTTTTCAAGGTTCTAAACTTTAGAAGAATTACGGTATGAAAAGGCTCAGACTTCATCTGTCTTAGAAAACTTTTGAAATGAGAGTTAGCAGAAGTGTTCTCCGTTTAACCCAGTAGAAAGGCTGTGTGTGGAGGGAAGAGTTGTACTTTCTTTCTTCCTTGTTTTCCATGAGCCCTGCAGCATAGGAAAGACTCTAGGACTTTCTGACGCTAACTAATCATCTCAAGAGCTTTGACAAACTCACTTCAGTTCTGTGTAAAATCAGAGCTTCAACGCCCAGGCGGCTCAGCTCTGCCCCTCCCCTCGGCTTCGTGCACGCTTTCTCACATGCAAACTTCTCAGAGGCAGGAAATACTTTGCAGGCAATCTGGGCCTGCTTTGTGGAGGCCCCTCTCGCAAAACATCAGTCTGCATTTAGAAGACAGAAGTCACTAGGACCGCCTTGACAGGATCCGGCGTTAGCTGAGGCTCCCTCCGGCTGCAGAGGGTGTTTTTGTTAGAATCACACACCGCGTTAAGGAGAACTGCTTAGAATAGAGCCGTGACCTCAGTCAGAAATGTGAACTTAGATTTTGGAGACGCTAATCGGACAGACTCTTCTCCTAGCCTGGCGGTAACAGCAACTCCTGGTCCAGGTAAGAGGCTGCTATGACTGTCATGTAGGAGACAGAGCTGGGAAACCTTGGCATCTTCAGCCAGCTGTTGACTGCTTTCAGCCAGCTGTTGACTGCTTTCAGAGCTGAGCCCTGAAAAGCAGAAGGGGAAAATGTGTAGTCAGTAGAAAGCTGTGAGTCAAAACCTTTTTAGCAAAATGTCATTTCTAAAATATGTTCCACGTAGCTCGAGTCTCTTTCCCCATACAGAAATGTTTTATTCTGATTTCTTTTTATTCTTAACTTACTGACCAATCCATCTATAATGCACTGCTGCTGATAGGTGTAGCATATCTTGAGGCCAATGAATCTTCTCATATTAAAGTGTGAAACATTAGGAAATCCTTCCTCATCTGTTTTCCCAACAAAAAGAGTATATAACATAACGTTATTTTCTTAGTAATGAGCTTTCAGAGAATAATCTGTGTCTACTGAAAACTATGAAGATCAAATTCTCTAGTATTTCCCCCAATTAGGTTCAGTCACATATCCAATTACTAATACACAATTTAAAGTGTTATTTTTAAGAGAAGTAATGACATGCAAACTTACAAGTTATTTCTGTCTTTACAAGTTTGATTTCAGTTTGGGAATTCAAGTGTTGGAATTGGGTTTTGTTTACTTTAAACTTGGATTCGCCGCTCAGATCTCATGTCGTATGAACACTCTGTATTTCTGAAATAGTCTGAATAGTGTACGATCACATCAGTCAGGGGAAAACATGGCTGACCATACATTCCTATTTCATGTCATTGTAAAGTCATATTGTCACCATGCTTGGACCTTCTAAGTTGTCTTCATGGTTAAATGTGTGGTCCGGGAGTAAACAAATGTAGCAATGACTGATATAACCCAGAGTTACAATGACAAAGATGACATTATATTCAGAAGGAAATTATTTTTGAAAAATTGTATGGAATAGTATGTAAAGGGAACAAACATTCATGCCTTTCTCCAAATCTATGAAACAAACACGAAATGCAGTAAGTAAAGGATGGAGAGCAGGTTTGCCAGTTGGATCATAAGAAATCAGTAAGGACGTTAATCATAAACGTCCATAAAGGACAAGATGGCCATTTGCCGTGTTAGCTAATAGAATTCTCCATTTCTACCCTAGAATGATTTATATTGATGCTTTGACATTGTCACTAACAATTTAAGCTCTGTTAAGGCTTTTAAACATGAGGGAAAACAGATTTTAATATGTAGAAAGTGAAATTCTGAGGCTCTAGGAGAGTAGATCCGTGGCAGAGCAGTTATCTACTATGTGCAAGGCCCTGGGTCTGAAATACTTTTAAAAATTACAAAGTAGAATGCCAGGGAAAGAAAGAACATTAAATGTCACTCTCTGGTGTTGTCAGGGATCACCAACCAGGAAGCTGAGGAGCAACATTCAAAAGTGTCCTGTCCAAGGTCATACTGCTGGCTAGGGCAGGAGGTGACAGGGGAACCATACTCCCCTGCCTTATGTGTTATGTCTTTATACCACAGATCTTGCTCTCAAACAATAACTGTGCACAATAAAGTATCATCTTGTTCACCTAACAGGAGGCTAACTTTCAAAATGGAAAATAGAATTCTCCTTCTTAAAAAAAAAAAAAAAAAAAAAAAACTTGCTGATTAACACCATTTTCTCAATGGCTAAGATTTCTTAAAAGGATTCATTAGGCTTTCATCTCAGACGTTAAAGTACTTGTTTTTTTATGACTATTTTGTTAAATCTTATTCTTATGTCAAGCCAGCCAACCTGTATGCTATAATGATACTCATTTAAAACCGATGTTTCTTTCAAGAAAATCACCTAATGAGGAACTTGCTCATCTCATAACCTTATACTTAACTGGCATAGGTAAAAATGTTATCCCTACCAATGACCTTCAGGCGCCATTTTACAACCCTCCGTTATAACTGTCTCAAGACTCTCATCAATCTCTCTATTATCTCAGTTAAATATATCCACACCCCATTTCCAATTCTAAGAGCCAAGAAGCAATATGTCCATAAGAAAATGTAAGTATGAATTCTACAACATTTTTTCTACCTTTGATCCACAAATCTACTCTAAGGCTTCAATAAAATTCTCTAGTACAATGGTTCTTAACCTTCCTCATGCTGGGACCCTTTATGACACTTCCTCATGTTATCATGACCCCCAACCATAAAATTAATTTGTTGCTACTTCATAACTGTAATTTTGCCACTGTGGTGAATACTAATACAAATATCTGATATGAAAAAAAAACCTATATGTGACCCCTGAAGGGTGGCAAACTATAGGTTGAGACTCCTGCTCTAGACATGTACTAGGTGCCTCTTTTGCATTATGTAAAGATTGGCCAGGGAGACATCAAATGAGAGAGTTGGCTAGATCCTCTGTAGCGTACATCCTTTCTTACAGCACATGTGTGCTGCGGCAGTGTGCTTTCCAGGCAAAAGATTTACCCATAAAACTAATGTTCTATTTCTAATTGGTGTCCTTTCCATAGAACAGGGCTCCTCAACCTAATACTGTGACCACTTTAATGCAGTCCCTCATGTTGTGGCAACCCCCAATGACAAAATTATCTTGTTACTGCTTTGTAATTTTGCTACAGGTATGAATTGTAATATAGATATCTGATACACAGAATATCTGATATGCAACCCCTATAAAATAGTCATTCTGGGGTCACAACCCACAGGCTGAAAACCACTGCCTTAGACTCTGTGCTATGGGGCGGTGTGGCTTCTAGTTTGGGGGGTTCCTAATATTGACACCTACAATGCTCAAAACTCCCTCGGACATCATGCTGCATTGCAATAGACTGGGTACTCACTGGAATGCGATGAATAGTGAACAGTGTTCATCTCTGTGATCTGAAGAGAGTTCTTATTGACAGAAAGGAGGCTGCCCTAACCCTTTCAAACCTTTCCATATCATACACCGTGCAGCCCGTTCCTGGGATGAGCTTAATCTTATTTACTGATAAATAGATTCATGGGCTTAAAATTGGTCTAAAGCAGTCCTTTCTGAGCTCTCATCTGATTTTATTTGTTTCTTCTTGGAAAGTGAAAACATTGCTATCACCTCGCAGTGAGAACAACCCTTTGAAACCATTTACTATAGGGAGGTTTTGGTCAAGAGCTGACCCATGATTGGCTGATAAGTGTTTGTTTAAGAATAATCAAGAAATACCAACAGTTTTGTAGGACAGTAGGTTTCTTGAAGCCAAAACTAAACCAAAAAGCTACAGGGAAATGTCCTTCTTTATCAGCTTTGAGATGCTAAAGAGTTTGCTACCATGGATCTTCTCTGGCTTTATACTGCCTGTCAGCTTAAGAGTTTTGGGAAGTGCATGGGCTTAGTTTTCAAAGAAGCATTTTAAAACATGAAGGCAAACTATAGACACTGAAATCTTACTAAAAGAAAATTGATTTTATTCAATGGAGTACAAGGTATTTATATATATGTATGTAAATAGGACCTTGAAAACAGTGACAGGGAAGCATGTGTAAAATGAAATTTCCAACTAGGAAGCAATAGAGCTCCATCATAAGAACCTCCCCATTAGCTGAGGTGAATGTGTAGACATGCAGTGGGTTGCACATGTCAAGCAATTCTATTGCATTGAAATCCCAGAGCATCTTAGCAATGCAATTCAGGTAAATTAGAGAGATACAGAAATGGAAATAGCAAAAGTAGGAAGATCAAAGGGCAAGCTTAGAAAGTTCATTTTCATTCCCAGCAATTAAAAACACCTCTAACCCACCAAGAATTATCAATACCTGCTTGTCAATAAGTTATGTAATGAATGGGCACAAAGGGGACAGAAGAAAAAAAGAACAGGGTAGCAGAAATTTAATATGTGAGAGCTGGACTTTGACTCTATTCTCTGGACGTCCCAAAATGATAGACTAATACTCGTTAAAGAGGAAGAAAAATAAGTGGCTGGCAGAAGCCATGAGAAGCTAAGGCCAGAGGTTAACAACACTCTTGTAAGATGACATTACAATTCACTAAGAACCAGAAGCGCAAGCTTCCAGAAATAGTTTGAAATGAAAGCGTATATGAGGGAGCATGAGGGGAGCTGGTGGCTTTCCCAGGTTACATAGGACAGGATACTGAAAGAATCCTAAAGGAGTCAGAACACCGATTCCATCTCAGCTACTCAGTGCTCCCTGGTTTGAGTCAGCATGAATCACATTTTGATGTGCCACCTCCATACGGAAATAACATGAGAGGCAAGGGAAACTCCAGTTCATACTCGGCTCTGATTCTACATCTACTATCAGCTGGAGGGGTCCTCATGAAATCATCTCCCCCTTGCTCCCCTCCCCCCACATCACCAGCCCTGAGCATCCGGTGAGTGCCTGAAATGTGCATTCGATGAAGCACCCTTTCCATCCTTTTAAATCATGTTACATTCACGCTTTATTGTATTCTTATCAATTTTTCATTGTAGGGGTGTGGGGAAAGCAAGATGCAAATGATTTAAGAAACAACTGAAATTTTCAGGGGGAAAAGTACGCTTTTACATGCCTACACACACACACACAGAGAGAGAGAGAGAGAGAGAGAGAGAGAGAGAGAGAGAGAGAGAGAGATCCTTGTTTACTCAAAGGTACTTAACATTGGACTAGATACTTAGTTCTGAACTTAGTCCATTTTATGTGTTTGATAAATGGAAGCTTTTATATAATTACCATTATCGTTACCATCAAGAGTTTTAATGTTCATAATATTACTTCGCTATCTAGAAAACCATTCAGTGACCAAAATTGGCTCAAATGTCTATTCATAGATAGGTAACTATGATGAAATTATACAGAGGACACATAAAAGACTGAAGTTGAAATCTGAAGTGCTAGCCGCTGACAGATTAGTGAGTGACGGAAAGAAGGAAATTCAAAGCATTTCTTCTTAATTTCAGCGAAGGTTGTGCCTGTGCTTAAGGAACAGCTAAAAGTTCAGTTTCCTGGAGTTACTTGAACATCCAAGCACCTATGTCAATGGTGCCATATGTACCGTATCTCTTATTCACACCGAGTGACAGCTATTTCCACTGCAAGAGAGTTCCTAGAAATGATAACCAAGCTAAAAATAAAGTGACCACTTAAAACAAAGCCACATCCCACTGTGATGATGATAAAGCCTTATAACCCGTGTTCCCTGTTGGACAGAAATATCTTTTTATAAAGAGGCAAAACCATGTGTCACCCATGAATATTAGCTAAAGGTGAGGAGGAGCAAGCTTCCAACACAAGGCTTAACTCAGATTTTTGGTTGTGAGCCTAGCCTTTAACGGCTGAGCCATCTCTCCAGGCCAAAGTTTAACTCTTAAGTTCTTCCTTGTGACATGAGAATTCCCACCTGAGACAAGTTCAGAGTAACGACACTAACTGTAAAATATTTTAGAACAGCTGTTCTCAACCTGTGGGCTGCTACCCCTGAGGGTCAAAAGACCTTTACACAGGAGTAGCCTAAGGCCATCAGAAAACACAGATATTTACATTGTGACCAGAGTAGTAGGAAAATTACAGTTATGAAGTTATGGCTGGGGGTCTCCACAACCTGAACTGTATTAAAGGGTCGCAGCATTAGAACAATTGAGAACCACTGTTCTAGAGAAAGGAGTCATGTAAAGTTACCATCCATTCATAAGTTTATTCTCAAAACTCAACTAAGGCGTTGTGTGCTTCTGAACGTCTCCATAGGGAGAAAAATCCATAGAGAGTTACAAAAATACTAGGAACTAGGAAGTGCTGCTTCCACAAGGCATACTGTCCCTCCTGACTGTTAATTCTGGGATCTCTTGAAGCCACAGGCTCCCGGAACTCACTTCCTGATAGCGAGTAAAAGACCATGAAATGTTCCAAGATTTCCTCAAATTACATGTGAGATGCTTATGAAAAATGTTAGGAGAGTCTGCAAAGCTGGCTGCCCTGAGCTGTAAGTGGGTGTGAGGCAGGCATTGCCAGATCTGGACTCCTCCTTGCAAAGAAATTAGACCCTGCTCAGGAGCAGGGAGGTAAAAACCAGGGCACTTCCAAAATAGTAGCTTGCCATTTTGCAACAACCTGCTCTTTTCCCATGAGTAGACTTCTACTCGATCGAAAGGGTTACTTTTGAAGTTTCCCTAGTTCCTGGAGTAATTCTGTTCTGACAGCAAAGGATGTGACAAGTCTTTTCAGATCTAGGAGAAACTCTAAAGCATGCATTACATATGTTACCATTGAAGAGCTAGTTTTCATTTTGGTGCTTACTTCATTTTCCTTCCAAAAACCAAATGAACAGCCATGACAGAACATCTCTTGGAATCAGCGATGGGCTATTTAAACCTGTCATAGGTGGCTTGTTTTATAATTTACTAAAGTTACATTTTTTGAGGTTCTCCAGATATGGAGACATGGAAGCTATTTCATATATACTATTTTTAACTTTATGGAGCAATTTACCAAAGAATCTTAACAAGAGTTGATGTTTCTTACTAACAGCTAATGAAGCAGAATGAATACACTCTGCATAAAGTATGTGCATATTTACCCGAAATTCTTTGACATGGCTATAACCCCATGAAATTTCTCCCCTTTATGGTAGTATATACATTGATAATTCTATTTTTCCAGGATAGTTTATGTAGCCATTTCTAGAAGAGACTCTTTGACAGTAGACTTCCTGGTATTCTCAGTCTTCAAACCTGTCTGGCCCCTTTTCAGTGGTGCTCTCTGAGCCAAAGATGCAGTAACTGTGATACGGCTGCACCTATTGAGGCTGCGCTCCACGTGCTCTCTTGATCTGTGCACTTTGTCCAATTGAGGTTCTCTGTGATGTTATGACGGCTGAGAAGAGGACACTTAACCTCTCCCAGGGATGAATCCCCTTCTACTTTTCCTAGGCAGAATGGTCAGCCTTGAGAACATATACATAAAATAACTAATAGACACTCAGAAGGTTGTATTTATATATTTATGGACAAACACATAATAAATATCGTCAAAGAAATAGAGGCCATTAACTTGAGAGTTGTGGGGGGCATAGGAGGGATGTGAGGGGGGAGCTGGAAGGGGGAAGAAGGGGGGAGCGATGCAATTTTATTCCAATAAGACAACTTTAAAATAATAATTATTATTATGTGAAAGCATGTAGGCAATGATTGTGTGAGAGATTAAGACATACACTGCTGCTAAAGAAAGGGCAAGCTTCACAACATTATTTGAAGTTCCTGCGTCCTATGTTGACATTTTCTCTCTTACAACCCAATTCTACCTTTCTCTACCTTGGATTCAGTGATATGAATGTCTGTGGGGAAAGGACTGATTTTTTTCCTAGAAGTTGGCTCGAAATTCTATTTAGAGGTGTCCTATTACCTTTGCTGTTTGTGTACTCACAAAAAGGATTTAAGAAAAAAATCATATCTGCTATAAGTTCTCTATGCACATAAATATTTTGTCCAAATTATTTCAGTTTGGTCCTGAAAAGCATTACTCTTCACTTTGTCACCAAACATGTGTCCCAAAAGTCACAATTTGTATAATTTATGCATTGATACGTTCATCAAAAATAAATAAATAAATCCCTTTTCTCCACACTAGGTCATGGTGATGAAGCAGTAACTTACTGACATTAGTCAGTGTGCCCTGGAAGGCCTGATTTATAATGCAATTTATAGTGTAATTATGTTCTAAAGAGGTGTCTACTGACTTTCCTAATTTGATTTGAGTAAGTCTGAAGGGAGCACCAACTGTTGACAAATGTGACTGCTATCTCACCTCCACCCTCCGTGGTGGAACTGTGTCTGGTTTGAGCTTGCAAAGGTGTGCATGTTGCCACAGACGCTAGAGGTCACACGTCCAACTGCCCTGCTGTGTCTGGAAAAGACTGTTTCCTTAAAGTTGTCCACTGCTGTGCCTCTCGAAATTATTCAATCTCCTCTTCTATGATGACCTCTGAGCCTTGTCATAAAGGAATGTGATATACAGATGTCTCCCGTAGGCCTGAGCACTCCACCGTCTTTAGATTTTATTTTATGAGCCAAGACCAATTGCTGTTTGCTGTCTTAATTAGGATTTAGTGTAAGAAAACAAAAACCTTCTCTGATGAGTATTGAGAATCTTTTAAAATAGTAATAAATCAGTTTAATACTATAGCTATTTAGTAGAATAATGGTATTAGGTTTTCTACTAGGGCCCATGACCTACCTAGGCACAGGATCTTGGACTAAATAGCAGTGCCACTATGGGTTTCACAAAACCTTATAATTTGAAAATGACTATTTCCCATTTTTTTTGCATCAGTATTGATTATTTTCACTATATAAACAATACACACATTATACAGGTACCATGGATTTCCTTTCTGAGAAGATTGTTTTTCATAGACTTGATAACCAATTCTTCTAATGTTCTCTGTAATTCTTGCTGTTACTAATTCTTCCACCCAAATTACTTCTCATCACTGTACATTCTCAGTGTACACACTTATATCTTCTTCGAAAGATGTTTTTCTTAACTATATCTCTTGCAGAAACTCCCTATATGAATTTCCATCATAGAAATTCTGTTGCACAGGCATTACTTTCTTATACACCATTCACAGATGTGTTTGATGGACTTGGCTCATATTTGTAGTTGAAGAAAAGATTCCTTTCAATTTTCATGAAATGTTACAGAGGATTGACATTTCTCTCTGGACTAATGACTTTTGAAATTAAAATAATGATCTAGCATTTGTTACTGAATCTATTATCTTTCCCAAAGAGTATCCTATAATATTAAGTCTCCGGAAGTGGAAGAAAGATTTCTTCCATCAATTAGGAAACTACCAAACTTTCCATTAGACTTAGATGTTGTAGAAGTTAAAAAAAAGAAATGATCCAGGAAATATTTCACTCTGTGAGGACCTCTCTAGCACATCTTCCACACCCAACACCACTTTCTATTAAAGAAAGAAGAGAGCGAAGAAAAGGGGGCAGGGCAAGAGGATGATGCTCCCAACTGATGTGAAAATTTTCATAGTATTCATATTCATCAGTGATGCTACTTTTTTGTTTCTATGAGTATGTTTCATAAAATCTAGAGATGCAACCAGAAAGACAGAATCCAATATTTACATCTCTATTCTTCATGTTCAGCACAATTATTCATCATTCTTACATAGTGAATGAAGTGTTAACAGTGAGTGCTTGTGCTTGTACTACTGTCCCCTGGATCCTACACACACTAATCCAGCCACGAGGCTTTGCTTATGCCTTCTTCTTCTTGCATGATGCAGAGTTGACAATAGTCAATGAAATTTATTTTAATTGGCAGAGTAAATGATAAGTGGCGTGTGTATTTCAGAAGTGTAAACTACAGTGTTTATTGTATGACACATATGACAGATGAGCCAGTCATTGTCCAACTAGACTCTCTCCACTTCTCGCTTTTAGATACTGTAATGTTCAGTGGTGTTTGATTCTGAAATATGTATTGCATGCCATGAGATGTTTATGTTAAGGAGTAGTACAAAATTACGCCAACGATAAATTTTAAATCACTTCCTGTCTATACATCCTATGCGCCAATATCACAAAATGTCACTTTATGCATCTCACAAAGATTTTCTAGGGTGTCTACATGACTAGAGGTGCCTAGAGTCTCCAGTAACACGAACACACTGGTGTTTGAACACATGCATTTCAGAAGTAAAAATCCACATGGAAGTTTACTTCATAAAATCAACACCCTAGAAATGACCTACACTCTTCCAGACCTTCCATCTGAATCCTCAGCAGCTGAGCTCATTTTTAAAATAAAACTGCATGAAAGGGTTAGGAAAAAAATAACAGAAATATGTAGAATAGAGGTCTGTAGTTAGAAAGATAATTCTCAATAAGGCAGCCTGATACAGAATCCCAGGGAAAGTCAGGCCTTTTAGAAAGAATACATCTTATAGCACAGATTTTAGTCAGTTCAGATGATTTAGAAAATCAGGTTGCTATGCTTAGATACAGTGCCAATATTGCAATGTTTCTATTTACCAATAATTTCTAAGGAAGATTTAACTATGAATTTAAAATTAATTTAAATAAGAAGTGTGTGTAGATGTGTAGAAAGATGATGGAAATGACTTTTTTTTTTTTTTAAAGATTTAGTTTTATTTATGAGTGCACTGTAGCTGTCTTCAGACACACCAGAAGAGGGCATCGGATCCCATTACAGAGCCACCATGTGGTTGCTGAGAATTGAACTCAGGACCTCTAGAAGAGCAGTCAGAGCTCCTAATCACTGAGCCATCTCTCCAGACCCAAGATGAAATGTTTTAACACTTCTCAGGCCACAGACTATGGAACAGGTGCTGAAAATCTAACAATGATTATCAGAATGATAAGTAGGAAATATTTTGTCCTAAAAAATAAACAGAATAGGGTCATAAAAATGATCTTTAAATGCCCCCAAAACCTGAATCAGAAATGGGGCCAGAGCTACACTACATTGAACCTAAGTAATTTACAATCCCTGTGGGCTGTTAGATTGTCTTGAAATTTGTTAGACTACCATCCTTCAACATGATAAGAATACTTACCTACTTGCCCTGGTTGAGTAAAATAAGTTAAAACTATCATAAGCTCTTAGGAGGAAAAAAACTGTGTATTGATTTTTCAGACTTAGCTCAAAGTTTCTGAGAAGCTCAGCAAACTGCTTTTCTCCTTAGAAAAAGAAATAAAGCCAGAATTCAGGCTCAACCTAAACATAAATGGGGCTCAGGAATGACACAGTAATACCACTTGGCATTTCTTAAGTTAGCCTGTTCCTTCTACACTGGATAAAAATAAAGAAAAGAAAGCATCTAAGACAGAACCACCCTATTACAACTCCAATTTGCCCATGAAAGCAGAAATGTTCTGGCTTGCATCTCAGCATTTTCCCTCTTTCCGTAGCCTCCCACACTATAATGACTTATGCATGGAATTCAGAAGCTTTATATTTTTCTTCTCAGTGCAAGGTGAATGCCAACATGGAAAATGTGATGGCCAATTTCAAAGATGGCCACAAACCTCTGAAGGAATCAAAAAGTATCCAGAAGGATATTTGGTCTGACCTGGGTACCAAAATGCTAGAGCATCTTCATTCTACCCGTCTTAGCAGGGTGGGACTATTTACCTTTCACACATGTGCTTAGCAGAAATAACTTGAAATTTTTGGTGGGGAGTCAGAGTCCTTTTTAAAAGATGGGATTGAAGCCAGCCCAGCAGTTAATCTGGTTTATGACTAAAAGCAACATTATATGCTGGCAGTTCCCGTGCAGAGCAGAAACTGAAAAATGTCTGCTCTTTCAATGGGAGTTTTCATTCACAGTCTAGTGATTTGTTTTCACTGTAGATTGACTTTGGGTTAGTCAGTTTTCAAAGGTTGACTTTAACATGGATAGAACTTGTTTGCTTTAACTGGTTTAAACAATTCAAGGTAGACGGGCAGAGAGCTGGAAGTCCTTATATTCTGACCTTACCTATCTTACATGTGATTTTGTTGCTTGCTTAAATTCATATGACCCGAATCCTAGCAGAAATCTCCTAACATCTTTACAAAGAAAGAGAATGAGACTTGAGAATTTGAAGAGTATTCCTAATTGTCTGAGGATGCTCACATCTCCTTTTCGGTACACTTGAATCCCCTCATGGGGTTAGAGGTCATACACAGTGAAGACATGAGGGAAGATAATGAAGCTTACAACACCACAATTCTGTAGAGACAATGAGCTCCCTTGGTTATTCGAGCCTTAGTCTTAGATGCTTTACCTAATTTAAGCATTACCTCACATTCTAGATCAATTGTTTTGAACATTTACATGCTATTTTAGGCTTCGATGATACTGTAATAGTAATTGCAGGAAATAAATGTAAGGATAGAATTATCTGTTCTAAAGCCTTATAACACCATGCTTTCTTATCCATGAACTGTGAGTCAATATGAACTACTTTGTATTGTTCTGCTTCTTTGTCACTCCCTGGGGTAGAGACATCTTGGTCACTGGGACCGGACCAGTATGAGTTCTTTTACACACTAATGCATTGCACATGCTGTCTCCACTGCTGAAGTTTTGCAGGACTGGTTCCCTGGTGGCCTTTGTTTCAATTCAAACCTAGCAGCAAATCAATTTCCTTAATGACTTTTGTTCACAGAAGTAAATCAGGAATCATGCAAAGCCAGAGCAACGAGTTAGTTTTTCCAGTGAATTTTATTAAGCATCGCAATCCAAATATTTTCTTAATGCAGCTTTAAATGTTTGGGTACTTATATCTTTCTTCATTAATAAACCAGTCCAATTGGTTTTGTAAATACTGGGGAACTTTTACTAAAACTACTAAATGCAAAAGTGTCTCTAATATTAGACTGCCTCTAAGAAATAAAACCGTTAAGGCTATTAAGCAAAAGCTTTGCATTATTTCTTACCTCTGCTTCACAGCACAGATTAGATTCTTTGCCATGAAATCCAGGTATGTTGGCAATGTATCTACAACAGCATATTTTCAATTTTTCCACAGTTGATAACATGGCAGAGCACACTCTCTTCGTTGACCAATGAATTCGAAATCTTCTTTCCCTGACTTCCATCCCTTTGAGTGTCATATGGAATGCGTCTTCTCATCTGTTGTTAAACTATGATGACATGTCTGTAGCTATCAGAAAGAGGAGCTGGGAAGAGCATGTGACCCAGCAGACTGAGCAGCCCTTTAATTCTGATGAGTATGACGAAGCCTGTCACCACGGACTGGCATTCGACAGCTCGGAGTTAAGGATGGAGAAAGATGCTACCTTAAATGCGGACCATAAAGAAAAGGACGCCTCTCTACCAGGCTGCTGTTGTGGGTCAGAAACAAGAGACTTCCCTGGGAGGCCAATGGGTCACATCTCACAGGAGGTGGATGAAAGGGACAGCCAGGAAGGGGAAGAGCAGTTTCTCTCACTAGAGGCCAGCACGGAAACACTAGTGCACATTTCTGATGAAGATACTGATTCTGATCCACACCTCATCAATGACTCACAGATTTTAACTCCGCAAAGACATGAAAGAGACAGCCAAGATAGTGTCAAAGGAGCAGGCTCCTTCATGAAGACACTGTCCACCATGCAAAGTAGCCAAGATTCTCATAACACCAGGAGAATGGCTGATGAAGCTGGTATGTCTCCGGCAGAAGGCTGTGGAGAAAGGAAAGATGTTGACATTATAAGTAAAAGCCTGGAGCTTTGTAAGAATATAAGTATAAGTGAAACAAAAGATATGCCTAAAGTAAATACATTCCAGACTTTGCATGCGAAAGATGACGTCACTCCTAAGACACTACTGCTCGATTCTTCGGTACACATGAAAGATGTCACACCTGAGATACAACTGCTTGATTCTTCGGTACTCAAGAAAGACATCACATCTGAGACACAACTGCTTGATTCTGCAGTGATGGCTCAACAACGCAGGAAACCTGACTTCCCCAAAGATGACCAGGAAAATAATCAGTACCATGTAGGAGAAGAAGACTTCTTAGCAGCTCCTTATGCAGAGAGAGGGCCACCATTAGTAAACACAGATTGCGGAAGCTTCCTTCTGCAGCTTCCTTCCTGCCCTGGTGGAATGTCAGCAGAAAATGACCTGGAGAAGAGTGGGTTCTCAGAATATCAAAACAAAAGCACTGTCGGGGTCAGTAGGGAAGATGGCATACAGTGTTTACACTTAAGGGGCCCAGTGACCACCCAGGAGACCGTGGACAATCAAGTCAGACTGCGCAAGAGAAAGGTAAGCCTCACGTGTAGATCATCTGATTTTTGAAATGTTGTAAATATCTTTATTTTCATAACTCATGGATGTGATTGGGCTGAAAAGGATGCACAGATGTTTTGTTTGCTTTTGATGTTTTTTCCCTGTCATGTTGCTAGTACAATGTAAAGACCGTTCACTTGATAAAACTATGAAACTATGTGAGAGTTGACATACAATAATCTTACAGTTTCACTAACAATGTTATGATGGTTTGTGGCTCTTTAAAAAGTGCGTTAAGATAGCATTCAGCATGACTCACTTTCCTTGGAACTTAGTACTCACCACAGTGTTCTCTGTAGTTCATGGCCTTCTGAAAAGGGACTTGTAATTTTTATAAGAAAAGCAGCCATGAGTTTAATCTTGTCTCATTTGCTAGGGCTTCTTTTCCTTTCCTTTCAAAGAGCATATTTAGTCCTTGAAAGTCACATATTTAAAACAAAAACAAATTCAACTTAAGACTGGTGGGGTGGCTCAGAGGTCAGGGGCGTGTAGTTCTCTTCCAAAGGACCAGAGTTCAGTTCTCAGCAGCCATGTGGAGTGGCTCACAGCTGCCTGTAATTCCTCCTCCAGGGAACCCCATGCATGCCCCCTGCCTCTGTGGGCCCCTGTACTCATGTGTATACCCCCTACATGCAGCTACACACACGTACATGGAATTGAAAATAAAATAAATCTTAATTCAAAGTAACACTTTCAATATGGAAAGACAACACTTTGCATGTGCTAACATTCCTTTAAATGTCACATTAGTACATCTACTGTCAGTAGAGGCGTCATTATGTCTTTGCCTTGAAGGGGGCCAATACATGATATAATTATTTTATAACAAGGCCTTTTGAATTATTCTACAGATTCCCCCAAGGAATGAAAATAAGTACAGGGTGGCCCTACATGACCGTGGGTTAGCACTGAACTCTTATTCATGATCTCAGGCTTCCTTTACATTTTTTTTTGACAAGGTAGTACTACATAAACTGATGTAACTCTAAGGGATAGTTTCTTCTCTGATCACTTTCCCGTGGCAGTTGAAGAAACTCTGAAGGAACTTTTGTGAAAGAGAAGATAGTTATTCTCAGTTCTGTTTAACTGGGACCATTCACCCACTGCTTGAGGGAAGACCTTTTCAATACCTTTTTATTTCCATACACTGTGGTTTTGTTAACAAACTAGATCAACTACACGAAATGAACTCAAAGACATTATAGCAAAAATCAATATGCTCAGACTCTATTCCAACAGAAGATTCTGTGCTTCTGGCAAATAGTCTCTTCCTTATGGAAGTTGTATTCAAATGCCAGTGCCCCATGAAGTTCTTGTGATTGGAATGCTCAGGTCACATTTCCAGAAATTTCCATATGTCCTATCAAATCTATTGGAGAGAATGCAATAATGACATGAGGAAATATTAACTGACTTATGACATAGCTCCCTAAAATAAGACAAATCTGGCCCAAGTGCCTACAGAAACATTAAACATTCCTGCAACATATGCTCATGGTTGGACATTGATATCAATATGAAGAACATTGGAAGGAATTTGCTCTTCAGCATACTGCTAACGGCTGCACTTGGAAGCTGTAGTTAGGTCTCTTTGGCAAGTTCTAATTTAAATGCCCTATGTTAAGCATTTCAACACCCCAACGTGTTGCCGGATGATTGGTTGAAATACTTCCTTTGACATTCCAACCTTTGGCATGCCTTGGAATGAGTAGACTAAATGCAAACATTTAGGTTCAAAATTTGTTATAGAAATGTGGTGAAGGTATAAATAAATCATCAGTATTAAAATGGGTAATAACTTTTGTTTTATCTATTACTAATGAGTGTTAAATAACTATAAATTGAAAATTAGCTCAAATTTAGTACCAAAATAACCAGTTATATACATATGAACAACATATACAGAGATATTCTTTGCTTCATGTAACTAAAAACTAAAAGAAACACCCTAATTTTGATCAGCATATATTTAACTATCACAAATTGTATGGAATTCCATACAATCATTAGGAACTTGAAAACAGGGGCTTGTAGAGATAGCTCAGTCAGTAAAGTGCTTATATTCAAGCAGGAAGAATCAAATTTGATTTCCCAGATGACACATAAAAATCTGAGCATGGCAAGACATCCCTGTAACCCCAGCTCTCAAGGTCCAGAGACAGTGGGATCCCTGAGCTTGCTGGCCAGCTGGTCTAGCCAAAGGGTAAGCTCCAGGGTCAATGAGAGAACCTGTCTCAAAAACTAAGATGGAGAGTTGTGGCTGGAGAGTTTGCTCAATGATTAAGAACACTGAATGTTTATTCAGGGGACCTGGGTTATTCCAGCACCCACATGGTGTCTTACAACCATCTCTAACTCCAATTCTACTAGAACCAAGGCTTTTCCAACCTCCATGAACAATAAACATGTACTTGGTACACATACAAGCATACAGACATAGCACTCATACACAAAATAAAGTTGAAATTCAAAGAAAAAGATGGAGAGTGACAGAGGAAAGCATTCAGTGTCAAACTCTGACCTCACCTCAACACAAATGTATGCCCTGACAGTCCTATGCACACCAAGAACACATAGATACAAGTGCAGAGAGAGAGAGACATACATACACACACATACACCCATACATGCACACACATACACATATACACACAATAAAGTGAAAATCATGCCACTCATCTTAAAAGATATCTATGTTCATCTGGAAAAAAATAGTGGCAAACTAGTAAGTATAGCATATTCTGGCTTGAAAGAAAAATATATTTGTATATTTAGAAAGTAATAAAACTATATATTTATTTTAGTCATTGTCCTATTTCTGTGAAGAAACATCACAACCAAGGCAATTCTTATGAAAGAAAGCATTTAATTGTGGACTTGCTTACAGTTGCAGAGATTTACTCCATTAGCATGGTAGAAAACAGGCCAGAAGACCTGCAGGCACTAGAGCAGTGGCTGAGAGTTAATTCTGGTCCATAGGCAGAGAGAGAGAACCTGGGGCTAGCACAGGCTTTTGAAACCTTAAAGTCCACCCCGTGATATACTTCCTCTAACAAGGACACACCTCCTAATTCTTCTAATCCTTTCAAATAGTGTCATTCCCTGGTGATCTCTAAACATTGAAATCTATGAGTCTGTGAGGGCCATTCTTATTCAAACCACCACTCCCTGGCTTCCTGTTATATGCTTATAACAATATCAGAATGCAAAATTTTTGTTCAACTTCAAAAGTTCCCATAGTCTTTAACGGTCTCAATACCTTAAAATTCCAAAATTCAAAGTCTCTTCTGAGCTTTATGGCAATCTAAGTGTAACCTCTGTAAAATAAAAATTAAAAAAGGATATCACACATTTCCAACAAACAATGGCACAGAATATACATTGCCATTGGCACATTTCCGATGGCACAGAATTACCATTCCAGAAAGGAAAGAAGGGTGCATCATGAGAAGATACTGAACTGAAGCAAGACAAAAACAAACAAACAAACAAACAGCAGAGAAACTCCAAATTCTGAATCTCTGTGTGTAATGTCAAAGCACTCTACAGATGTCCAACTACTTTCATCTTGTTGACTGCAACACACTTTCCTCTCTTAGGCTGGTTTCATACCTGCTCTGCAGCTCTCTTTGACAGGTATTTCCAACTGGAATCTCCAACATCTCAGAGTCTTCCAGGAAACCCAGGCTTCATCTTCATAGCTTTGTGCAGTGGACTCTCTGGGCCTCTGTGCAGGACTTCTGACATATACCTGGACTCAGTGGCTTTTTTGGAAAAAAAAATCCACAATTTAGTTCTTATATTCTTGACTCTGAAGCCAGAGCTGTATGGCAAATCTGCTAAATTCTGCTGGTTGGTTGGACTGGAATTTGGCCTCCTATCCCATTATATTTGTATCAGCTTTCTGTTGCTGTTGGTTTCCTTCATTGCTTAAGCTTTTCTTTAATTCTTTTTCACAAGTTGGAAACTTAGCAGGGGCGTTTTTTTCCCTGAGACCACCATTCCCTTCATCCCATTTAGCATCAGGGTTTTCTTTCCACTCTTTACTTCCTTTTCTCCTCAAACAGAACATTTTGTATTTCTCTTTGTCCAGCTTACTCCTTTTCAGTATAGATCTGCCTATAAGTGATTCCTATTAACCGCAGGATGTAATCAATACTAGGCAGCCTTGAAATCTACTCTGCCAATCTCATTAATCTAAAACTCTTAATTTAGTCTCAGGCAGATTTTTAGGACAAGAACAAAAAGCAGCCACACTCCTTGCCAAAATATCACAAGAGTGACCTCTAGGCTCTGAAGCTTGCTGTGTTGGGACCCCACTGTCCACAGTACCCTGTTTGCCCTTCTCCTTGCTGTGTTGGGACCCCATGTCCACAGTACGCTGTTTGCCCTTCTCCTTGCTGTGTTGGGACCCCACTGTCCACAGTGCCCTCTTTGCCCTTCTTCTTGACCCTTCTGGGATGGCCCAGATGCCAACTGCTTTTCTAGTCCAAAGTCTCAAACTGCACATCCTGCCAACAAGGCACACAATCAGGGCTATCACAGCAATACCCCAGTCCCTAGTACTAATTCTGTTTTAGTCACTATTCTATTGCTGTGAAGATATATATAACCAAGTTAACTCTTATGAAAGACAGCATTTAATAGGAGCTTGCTTACAATTTCAGTGGTTCAGTAAATTGCCATGGTGGGGAGCATGGTGGCATGCAAGCAGTCCTTGGAGCAGTAACTGAGAGCTACATATTATACTGATATTATAGTAGCTGAGGGAGGAGGAGGGAGAGGGGGAGGGGAGGGGGAGAGGGAGGGAGGGGAGGGGGGAGGCGGAGGGGGAGAGGGAGGGGGAGGGAGAGAGGGAGGGAGGGGGAGGGGGAGGGGAGGCGGAGGGGAGAGGGGGAGAGAGGGAGAGGGAGGGAAGGAAAGAGAGAGAGAGAGAGAGAGAGCGAGAGAGGGCAGATGGGGTTGGCTTGGACTTTTGTTACCTCAAAGCCCATTCTCAGTGACATTCTCCCACCAATGAGGCCATATCTCCTAATATCCCTAATCTTTTCAAATAGTGTTACTCCTTAGTAACTGAACATTCAAACTCATGAGTCTATGGGTGGCATTATTATTCAAACTCCATACTATGAACAGAAGAATAAACTCTGTAACTGCATAGAATACGCTGACTATCTTCTAGCCAGATACAAGGTGGCATCAGATATTAAAATGAAATTCAAGAGATAAAAGGAGACATTTTCACTTTGTAGTCTATATATTTCTCATAAATGATGAGCATAAGGATGAAATGAATACGATAATGTACAAAAATAAAATAGTATAAGTATTTGAAATATGTTATGTATGTATACTTATAATTATTATCTTGTGAAAATGAAAGCAAGTATTTATAGGTCTTTTAAATGGCAATAAGAATTTTAATTGAAACTTGAATTGTAATGTCAGTGCTCAGTGATGCTAGTTTAAAAGAAAGAAGTCTTCGAGGAGGGGATGTTAGACAAGCACCTTATACCTGGTCTATATTCCCAACCTTTTCTTTTTAACTTTTTATATTGAGACAAGTCTTTCTGAGCTGTCCCAGGCTGACCTAGAAATCATTATGTTGCTTTCAGGCAGGCCTCAAACTTACAATCTTTCTGCTTAGACTTCTTGATAGCTGAGGTTAGAAATCTGTGCCACTGGGTTTGCTGAGAACAGTATCTTCAGAGACACATGTGAGCCACGTTTTCATGTCTGTACAATGTTAGGTGCCAGATACCAGAGTTTGCTAAGCCATCTGTCTAGTTAAAACTATTTCTTAGTCATGGACTAACATGAGAAGAGAGGCTGGAAATGTGAAGTAGACTGTAAGACAATCTGAGGCCGAGAGCTTTAATCAACTCATTAACTGAATGCCAAATAAGAATGCCAAATTCTTTATGGAATTTTCAAGCATAGATTTTTTTCTTTCACTGGGATATAATCAATGTTCTAAGACTGAAATAAAACAAAATAAGACAGTAAAACATAGGGGACAAGATTCTTCTGTGTTCAGGGGATGACAGTACAGGCCTGAAAGCCCCTCCCCACTTGGGAAGCTGATGCAGAAGGATGGAAAATAGAACAGTAACTTTCATTATACAATACATATGGAGGTAGCTTTTATTATACAATAAGATCCTGTCTCAAGGAACAAAGCAAAACAAACAAATGAGTGATCTCCTAAATATATTGCCTGGTATTCCTTTAGACACAGTGTGCTTTGTATCTACATTGTCTCTCCTTGGAAGCTATAAAGTTTGTGAAGCACTTATTTTACGTGACTTTCTTTGTCCAGTGACAAGCTGAAAAAGACACAAAAACGTATTTCTAAGGAGTCTCCATTACAGAAGACTGTGTAGCATACCCCACCAATGAGCTTTTGAGCTAATAATAAGGTTTTGAGCTTAGATATGTTAAAATAGTTCATGGAATTGAAATTAAAACCACAAAAATCAAAGCAAAACCAAGAGAATTGTAAGCAGACGTTAGTGAATGGGCAACATAGCCGTGTGGCGTAGGCTGAGTGCCCTTATGGTCTTGGTGAATCCCTGGGCTGAGGCAGCTCCTTAAAAGCAGTTCTCAGAGACACATTCCACAGACATCTGGAGGCGGGAGACTGCCTAAGAAGTGGTCTCTGAAACCAGAAGCTATGTGAAGATGGAAAAGAGTAGGAAAAGACTTGAGGTTAGAGGTTTTGGAAAAACTAGTGTGATTTGTCATTGATGGTGGTTTACTAATTAAAGAGTCCCAACTTCCATCTGCTGTAAAGAACATTTAAGTATTTGCCAAGATTTTGAATAATATTATAGTTAAAGAAATGTATGAATGTGTTTTTAATTAGTACTCTTAGATGAGACATAAACTATACATATACACACTACATGGCAGGATAAAGTCCAGGAAATATTGCAAAAATAATAACTTTACGATGACACCAGTACCCACTTCCAAGAAACTCCCTCAATGCAAACACAAATAAGTCTTGGCTTTGGGATTCTTTGTGTGTATACTGATGCATGCCTTTAATCTCAACACTTTATAGACTGGGGCAGAAAGACCAAGACCACAATGGGCAACATTGGGAGTTCTGAGCCAACCTGAGCTACAGAGATATCAGGTCTTAAAAAGAGTTGAGCTGGGGAGGTAGGTCACTCAATAAAATGATTGCTGCAGAAGCATGCAGACCTGGGTCCCATCCCCAGAAACCTGAGTGTATTCTCTCAATGCTGGGGTAGGCAGACTGGCAGCTCACAGGGACCCAAAGCTAGTCAGTCTAACATATTCACTGAACTCCAATCCTGTGAAACACTTTATCTAAAAACAGTGAGATAGAAGCTGGCAAGATGGTTAGGTAGGAAAAGTCTGACAAGCTGAGGTATATACCCCTGTCCTATGTAGCAGAAGGAGAAAATCAACTCCTACAAGATGTCCTCTGAGTGTCCTACATGGGCCATGGTTCACCTATGTGCACACACACACACACACACACACACATGCGCGCACGCACACACAAACACACACACACATGTGCATGTGTACCCTCACACACACATACATTCGTATAAACAAAAATGTAAAATTAGATTAATTTAAATAAGAGAGTGGACAGGTGCTCAACAATGACATGTGAGGATGTCTGTAAATGATCTCTAACCTACACACACACTCTCTCACACGTATGTGTGCATATGCTTACAGACATAGGAACTTACATGAACACAGACATATTCACATACACTTCCAGACATAAAAGATGAAAAACAAAAATACAAACTAATTACAGGATCTAATTTTTTAACCTCTAATATTGAGAGATTAGGCTTGACCACCATGATCACTAAAAGTCAGTACAAAGATGGCTTAGACAATCTCTTTTACTTGTCTACGATAGCTGGGTATCAGCAGGTATAGGCAAATATATTGGCTCTGTATTTTCCAGGCCGCTTTTATCAATCTTCTTCTTTCTCTTGAATCTTTATCATATTCGGATCATAAGGACAGGGAAATAATAAAGGTAGGCTATATCCTCTATATACAGAAGAATCTGGAAAACAAACTCATTATTTTGTCTCAGGGTTTGTAGGCTGAAATTTAGTTACATCTCTCTACTAAGCTATCAAGGACCTGAGAATTATACGCTGTGCTATGGAAAAACATGTTTATCTAAAACTTTCTATTATCAAGAAATAATAGGAATATTTAGATTGAGAGATAACCACAGACATATCAAGGAATATCACCTAATATTAATATAGCCCAGTACATCACAGTGCATTGTAAACAGAACAGCCTCTTATATATCTGTCCCACTGCATTCTACATATATGTGTGCTACTTTAATTTTGTATTACATCCTACATTTCCATGTCAGAAATCTATGTCATATAATAAAGTGATATTGATCAAATGCCACAGTATTTCTTATAGAAAAATCTATCCAAGAGCAAAACACACTGCACACACTGTGCTTTAAACGTTTAGTGAAAATTGATATATAAATTAGTTTAGATTGATAAAAAAGGAAATGTTCTGTTATTATTCTATCTTTGTAATATGCATAAATTCGGCCAAAGCATATCCATTTGTCAAATCTTATCCTTGTTTTCCTCTGTCTCTTGAATGTCCATCCATATGAGAAATTTTCAGCAATGTAAATGTCACATGGACCGACAAGTGATGAAAAGAGAACAGTAAATTATGTAAGTTTTGGGATGGACCAAAATATAAGAGTATCTGCACAAATTGAAAGAATGGCCTTGTCTGACATCAATGGGGGTGGGGAGGCCCTTGATCCCATGGAGGTTTGATGCCCCAGCATAGGGGGATACAGGAGCTATGGGACCAGAAAGGGTGGGTGGGGAAGCACCCTCATAGGGGCAAAGGGGAGGCAGGAGAGGGAGGTTGTGGTATGGAGGGGGGGTGTGGAGAGATAACTTGGAAGTGGGATATTATTTGAGATGTAAACAAATGGAATGATTAATAAAATGGGGGGAACAAAAACAAGAAAGAGAGAAAGAAATGGAAAATTAAGGAAATAATTAAAATCACAAAGATGGTTAAGCCAAGGTCCAAGCTAAGGTGACAAGATATGTTGAGTGACAGGAAGATCAGGGGTAGGATTAATATGTGTGAATGAATTTTATCTCAATCGACAAAGGAGCAAGGAAGGGTATCCAGTAGATAAAGTCATAATAACAGTATGGTTTTACACTGAAGTCATGCTGACTTTAAGGACTTGTCTGTTGATCAGGTTGTATTCCATCAGCTTTTGTGACTTAAAACTTTCAATGTACTCTAAGGATTACAATTGATAATGAGAAGACATTGCTAAGGGCAGTGGGTTCAGATGAATGAAATATTCCTGCGAGAATTCTTCACCTGTTGTGTCTAGCTGGGTTTGGGTTTTGTGGGGCTGTGTTAGACCATCAGGCAACTGTGTGCAAACTAACAACTAGAAAGTCAAATATATTTGCAGATAGTTGGGGTTCAAATGTTTTGGCTCATCACACATATGATTGTGAAACTGACTATACTTGGGGAAACAAGTACATGATAAAAATACCAAAGACAGCCTGGTGAACTCCTTGAATAATCAATATTTAGCAGAGTGTGGATGCATGTACTAAGTTACACAATCTACAGCCACAGAGCAGAGGTCCTAATGCTGCATAACATATAGTCCCGTAAATCCCTGGGGCAAGTTCAGGCACGGCTTCTGTTTGCTAACCTAGAAGGTGGTCACTGGACACAGGAGAGGGAAAGAAGTAAGCGAAAGAGTGACTAAAGACAGATAAAAAAGGGAGAGTGGCTCGGGGGAAGAGGTAAAACAGGTTAAGCGACAATAGGGCAATAAAAGAAACACTGATCCATTGCATGGACGTTCTTATTCACACACACACACACACACACACACACACACACACACACACACACACACACACAAAGCATTCATTTTCAGAAGGCTGAGATAGGATTCCTTGTCAACACAAAGACATGGGGATCACCAGCAGAAGTTTACTAAGGAGACAAGAACATGAAGCTGATCCACTAATGACAGAGCAGAGAGAGATAAATAACATGTCATTCCACACCAGGTCTTCTGATCCCACAGCCAGCCCTCGTAGGCTGCATCTCTCTCAGGCTAAGCATAAGACTCTGGTAAGCTCACACTCAACATACTCAAATGCCTTGGAGTCTTTTAAAGTAGTTGTATATTATGATATAATCATTTACTCCTTTCCTCCTTCATTCACAGTTCTCCAATACACCCTCTCCTCTCGCTACCTTTCAAACCCGTGACCTCTTTTTCCATTGAATTGTTGTCACATAAATATATGTGTGTCATATGTATTTTCCTACATACGTAGTACAGCTCGCTCAATCTCTACATTACTTGTGTATATGTTTTCAGAACTGACCATTTGATGTTGGAATCTTTTTGAGTTAAGAAATAGCCCCTAATTTTTAGTTTTTGCTGGAGTTAGTTGTTCCATTGTCTCCACAATCATATAGTGATCCTTTCTTAACATAATACATATGTCCTTCTTATAGTTTTGCATTATAACATATAATGGACAAATTCACTGAAGTTTCTTCTAATTTACCACAGAATGAGCTCATTTGAGGTAGATACTCAGGCTTAGGTTTGTTGCATCTACCCAGTTCTTAGAACCTGCCCATAAATGTTAGATCAGGTGAATTTCTTATGGTTATAATGATTTTTCAGAAAAATGATATTATTGTTGAAATGCCCACACAATAATAAGCCTGAAAAAAATAAATCAAACAGCCAGATTCTGTGTCACATGCCTTCTATGGTAATCCTTGGGAGCCAGGCAGGACGATCATAGATCACACTTTGAAGCCAACCTCAGGAGACTACACAGCAAGATCTTGTTTAAAATCCCTAAATAATTCCATGAACCAACAACAGAGTAGAAGGAGTTAAGTCAAAAGTAGCAAATCATTGACCAAAGAGTCTACACTTTACACCACAATCTCCTTTCTACAACGGGGCATGAGGGAAGCAGGAAAAGAAAGACCTGCTTCTGAGTACATCTCAAGTTGAAACGTAATGATCACACTAAACACATGACAACATGGGAGATGTAAACAGTATTTAGAATATGATTACTTGCCTCTGGAGAGAATAGGGTGGAGATGCAAAATGATAGAAAATCCATTAACATTTACTTTAGCATATATGTGTGTGTGTGTTTTATATATATATATATAGTTATATAGTTATATAGTTATAACTTTAGCATACATATACATGCTAAAGTAATATATAGAGCATACATATATCAGTTTCATGTACATACATGCATATTTATGGACATGAAGCTGATTCTACTTTGAGGCTTATATATTTATGTATCTATGTATGTGTGCATATATATTATCACAGAAGTTCATCGCTATATTTATAGTTAATTAAGACATATGCTGAAAGAGAAGCCCACAGTTAAGCAGGTTGTGAGGCCACTAGACTAGGAACTCCATGTTTTTTCCAGCTAATGTCATTTTGCGGAAGCTAGGGATGGTCCCGGCAGGATGTGTATGCTGGGGACACCAGCAGCAGCCACACAGCAGAGGCCCTCACATTTCCTAAAACCCAGAGTAAAAGTCAAGCAGGTCTTCTGCTTGCTAACATACAAGCTTGTCACTGAATGGTGGAAAGCACAGTAAGAAAGAGAAGGACATGGATAGAGGAGAATGCGTAGAGAGAGGAGGGTGTGTGTGATGGGAGTGTCAGGGAAAGAAACAGAAAGAGGAAGAGAAATGTGTTTAGAATGTTTCAGACCCCAGCAAGTTTCTCTGTGGTATCGATTGAGAATACCACAGAAAGTGAGATCTTGGCTGCCAGATACCACTGGGGAAACTGTTATATATAAATGTCTATGCACGCATACATGTACCTATATATTCTGAAAGAAAGAAAGCAATGAGATCTGAGAGTTTCTACTTCTGAGTAGTATCCAAAAAAAAAAAAAAAAACCTAGTTATAATGTGTTATAGGCCTCTGATCTAATGAGTGGGCCAAATTGCCGGCTTGTGCTCTTTATTAATGCGATCGTTAATAAGTTCACATTTATTGGGCATCAGCTTTTATTGGAGTGAGAATTAAAGCACTTGTATGGTGTTATTTTAGGGAATGAATGGTTGCTTCAGAGCCAACTCCACACAACAGATGATGGCAATAGAGATGTTGATTGTGTTTCCTCCTTGTGGATTTCTGTTACTATAAACCAAGACTAATTTATTAATCTTCTAATACCAAAGAAAACCAACAGATCTTTTGGCTGCCTCCCTAGAAAAAAATGCCAATATCCACAGGAGTTGAAAAAGAACTTGCGTAACCCATGTAGCAGAACCCTGCCACTGTTATCTGGGCACCAGACACAATGGTGCCAAGAGGATCTGCTTGTCTTCTGGCTTGTGTTCCTAGAAAGAACAACACCCTTTGCTGCCCACAGTATCTGTGTCCCTTTCTGAGATAAGCTCAGGAGTTTTCTTAGAAACAATTAGAATTAACTAAGCAAATAGAAAACATGCATCTTTCCTCTTTTTCTCTTCCTGTTCTAGTTTTATATTGGCTTAGGAATGAATCAAGTGATTAATGAACCTCTTGGATTTCAGGTTCCATTTCTTAAACCAGTGAAAACTTCAAAAGAGTTTATTGCATTTTATGTGCATTGAAAATTAACCAAGAGGTTTTAGAAATGTTGAATTAACATTACTATTTGCTCTAGAAAATGAATAGCTTAGTCTGAGCTTGATTTTTTCTTGCCAAGAAAGTAAGTCATGATAAGGGAACGAGTCCAACCTAAATCAGGGATGTGATTCAAACTCTGGGATTTATATATATGTGTCTCTGAATTTAGGGACAATTGTCTTTCCTTTATGAGATCCTTATGAACATTAAAAAGAGTCATAAAATGTGATTGAATAGGTACAGATGGTAGAGTTAGAATAATTTTTCATTGAAAAATTGAGGTGAAAATCTGGCTGTCAAATAAATGAAGAATTTGCAAACTTATTATGGCTTCCAGTCAGCCAAATGCTAATGGAGCCTGAGTTTGCACCATCTATGTACCCCAGCACATAGATTTTCATCCAGAAAGTTCTGGATGACCACATGGTCCATGGGAAGCTTCGGCAGCTTCCTTGCTCCAGTGCCAGATGTAGAACACAGTAATTAAGTCAGCAGATGCTGAGGCCAAGCTGCCTGGGTTTCTCTCACTTACAGCTTGGTGATGTGGTATATCATTTAATATAGTGTCACTGTGTTACTAAGAAGAGCACATGCGTTCACATATATGAATAGACACGTCATTACAACAGAGCTTGACGAAGGGTAAACCCCACATGCCTATCGTTATCATGAGTATCAACGGTGATTTTTTTTTATTGCTTTACTAAATCGATCTAGTTACAGACTTGAGAGTAAACTGAAATGCCTAGGAATAGCTGAAGGGGGAAAGCATTTGAGAGAACAAATGTAAACCATCCATGTCATCAGCATTAGCTATATTAACTTTATCATTATTCTCATCAGCCTAGTCACATTTGTCAGTTGAGTTTTTGCTAAGTACCTCCTCTTTCCCATGACTTTTATATTTTTGCCAGACTTATAGATGCTCTTAACTTAAAGCCTTATTTATGGCAATATAATGGGTAAATAACTAACTTCAGTCATAAATTGTACTTCAATAATCAATAGACTCAATATTGGAACCTCATACAATATTACGCACTGAAGTACCAGTGTAATGATTTCATGATTCAGCATAATTCAAGATAGAAAGCATAAACATGTCTGATAAACAGGGTTCCAATCAGGGGATTTCTTCCCATTGGGCCTGACTTGAGTTTTGAAGGGTACATCCTGGATTTTCTACTTGTACGATTGGGGGATAGGGCTATCTCTGGGCTATGTTAATTGTTCTCAAGAATATCAGTATTAAAAAACACACAGACATAGTCTCAGGAAACAATCAAATCTTTCACTGAAGTCATGAAGCCATTGTGTGAACAAACACTTTTAAATAATAAAGGGTTTTTCAGCTATTTTACAGTATTATGAGAATAGAAGAGGCTGGTGAGACTAGATACCCAAAGCTTAACCTGAAGCAAATCAGCTTCCTCTTTTCAAAGTTAGGTTTTTTAACTAGGTAGTTTTGAAATTCATTTTAAAAAACAAAAAATAAATCTATATTTCTATGTAGCAGTGAATACCAAAGAGGTACTGGCATTACATTCATGTTAATTTGCTCACTGGCGATTCGATTGTAATTGATTATAAGCAGAACAGTAAATGCAGATCGTGAAAACTGGTTTGAAGATTGAATTTGGTCAGGAGATATACTAACCACAAAATAGGATGCCCGAGGTAGCCATTCCTGCCAGATATCACACACTACTGGACTTCTAAGAGTCACATTGGAAATATGATTGCTTACTCTAACCATGGGACTGGTTTGAACCTGTAATTTAAATGTCTATCAAAGTGAGACAGCCAAAAGCCAAGAGAATAATGCATAATGGGAAATTTTCTTTAGCATCACTGGGAGGAGGCCACCCCAGGGTATGTTAGTAAGAGTGGAACAGACAAGAAATGTAAAATTACAATTTTCATCTTAGTATAAATAAAGACATTTTAAATTAAGAACAGAGCACAGGTTTCTATAGGTTCTGTGCATGCTGTGTACTCCTGATGGATAACTGTGCAGTGGACAGGATATGAAATCCCATGGGCTCTATGCATGTTATGAACACTGGCAGATGACTAAGTTCAGAAAACAGAAATGCAATGACGTAACTTTTATCTTCTCTTGTTAGAGACCTACACCAAGTGGGAAGTTTGTGGTTTATAATAAGTTTATAGTCCATATGTATAACAAGCAGTTACAATCTGAGATTTCACATTTGGCTCCTTGCAAAAAAGTCTTTTCCAAAACTTGTGGTAGAAGAGTTGACAAAATATGAATGAAGTTGTGACTTACACAAGGATGTTAGTAAGTAGGTTGAATGTGTTCTGGTTTCCTGTTTCTCACAGAAGTACAAAAGCAAACAGGAAGCATGTTCACCTTTGAAGTCCTGTGCACAGGTTCCCTAGCACAGGAAGAAGATTGAATCAATATGGCCGACCAACACCTACATTTAGAAACACAAGACCTAGCTCTTGTGTACACAGCAGTTATTCTCACAGCATCTGTTTGCCATTATGTAGGTGGGATTTTAATTTTCTCTCCTTTTCTCAAAGGTACTCCTTGTATTTTGACTCCATTTTGTCGTAAAGGGTGCACTATTTAATGTGTTTTCCATGTTCATTTACCCAAGGAGCAATAGTTTCTTTGACTAGACCAGTGCAAGCAGCATTCCTCCTAACATATATGAAGTGAAAGAGAATTCTCTTTTCATGGGTTCCTAGAATGTCACAAATGGAAGGAACTTTAAGCATCCCTTCACTACACTTTAATCAGAATAATGAGCCTGTGTTGACAAGGTCAAGAAGCTGTAATTTAGAGTGTTAATAGTGGTGTGTCCTGCTACCAATGCAAAGCTGCTGGCCCCACGTAGAAGATGCTGAGTTGCATATTATTATGGAAAAGCTATAATTTAAAAGTAATCAGAAAGAATTAGCCCACATCAAAATGTAACACAAACCTAATATTAAGGGGTTTTTTTCTTTGAACGATGAAAGGAAATGTTTTATCCCTCTGTTTTAGACAACTATTCGCTTTGTGTGTAGGAGAGGGGAAAAGATAGCCTTGAAGATTTCACTGTATTTCAGGTATATGTTGACAAAAAAATTTAATTGAAAATGGCATCTAAGGTGGTATTTGTTTCCTTGAGCTTCTACTGGCTTGTAGCTTGACAATAGAAAGTCACTCTCTTCTAATGGATGACTTTTTCCTAAATCATTTTATCTGCATTTCCCCTCTACAATGAACATAAACTTTTATCTAAATATTTTTTCTGTCTACTTAAAACTTCCAAAGTACTTTCTCTCAGATGTCCACAGTGTTTGGATTGAGGCATGATAAATTTTAAACAAGCTGAATAGTATTTCTAACAAGGTCCTCCCTGGGAACAATCATTAAGAAGTCAAGGGACAAAAATTCTTAGCTGACAGTGCACTTTAATATATTCTCATGCAGATTTCTCTGCCATATATATCAGTGATCACATAAAACACTAAATTTTAATTCCTCAAATTGTTACTATCCTGGAAGTAAAATGCATGCTTAGAAATGTTTGAGTCTGTCTTGCACAACATAAAATAGAAGAAAAAAATGTTTTCTATATTGAATACCTTATTGTTAATATAATCATAAATTTCCAACCTTGGCACTGACTGCATGCTGGGAGAGAATAAATGGGCAATGATGATGTTGCTTCTCTGTAATGTTTGTGAAATTTAATTTCTAATTTCTACATAAATCTCTCCACTATTCTGAAATGCCCACTTTGGTCTGGAAACATTATTCAAAAAAGTCAGCACATTGGTCCAGAGAGTTGAACACAGGAATTGCTCCCTGTATTTGAGCCCTTCGTTTTTCTTCCTAAAGCAAAGTGCTGAACAGACTGTCACAGCAAAGCTGAGCACATGCAAATTCCCTTGAGGTGGGAAAAGTAGGGGATTGAACTCCATGTAAGACAGACAGTTAGAGCCACAACGGACGGGCATTTTTATGATGCTACCTATTTCATCTTTTGAACTTGTTTTAATGAGAAGAGAGTAAAACGAAATAGAACAATGGTGACACATGAGTTTCCTTCCTAGTGTGAAGATTCAGGGGAGAAAAAGAAAAGATATAATAGAAGTGGGTTGGCACCACCAAGAGTCTGCTTTTCATTGGTGATGGAAAGAGTCCTGTAAGGTGAATGATGATGGCATATAAGATATCTCTTGTTTGGGCTCCATTTCAAATTCTGAAGAGTTGTACATTTTAAAATAACATTTCCAGTTTTTGACATATGTGAAGTACCTGCTTCTTAAGAACAGTTAACACACAAGGAGATGTTCCCCGTAAAAGTTGTCGTCTAAGCCAGCTGGGGGATCGTGGGAAGCTTTCCTCTGTACATCTATCATTGCGCAGATCCATGTCACAGTCCATGGGCACCCAGGTGAGAAGGTGCAGATGTATTTCCTGGCATATATCCCTGTTGGCCTTGAGGGACTGCTTATGTTCATAGTGACATATTTACCTTCTCTCACTATCCAAACTATAGTTTTTCTTCACGGAATTCCATCACCACGTTTGTAATACATGTCTGCCCTCCTCACCTTTTTATCCAGGACTGTTGTGAAACTATTTGAAATAAACAGAACCCACTAAGAGCAGGCCAAAACCAACACCTATCTGTCAACTGTGCAGACGATTCCACCTTTTCACTTAGAGCAGAGCTGTAAAAAGCCAAACTGAGTTTGAAGCAGTTCAAATTAAAATTCATGGGTAGCTCCAAATATGAAATCAGTTCGCACTGAAAATGCTTGCTTCAGAAATCCAAATGTTGATTAAGTGTTGGGAACAGAGCTCTGTGGTAGAACACATGTGGAGTCTGCCAAGGGCTCCAGTTTTATTTCCCAGAATCAACTTTCTTTTTTTTTTTTTAATTTTTTGATACTTTATTTACATTTCAAATGTTTCTCCCTTTCCAGGTCTCCCAGAACCAACTTTTAAGATTTATAAAGTTGTCTATTAAAATCATATTGCTGCGTGTCCATAAACACCTTTAGAATGATAAGCGTTATTATAGAAAGTTGTTGAGCTGTAAGACCTAGAAATTTGGGATCCATATTGAATTTTAGAAGTGTACCTGTGAGCTGAGTGGGGTTAAGGATTGAAGAGACGATCATGTCAAATCGCCAGTACCTATCCTAGCCATCCTCCTGTTCCTCATCACCACCCTTTCTGTCTTGCATTCCTGAAACTCCTCAACTGGCTTCTAAACTTCTAGTGTTGCCCCATAACACACTGCTGTTCCCACTGAAGCCCAGATTACCTTTACACAGTACCTGTTTGGACTGCTTTCTTCTGTAATGTCACAATTTCAAAATATAAGAAATGGTTTCAAGATTGGTGAAACTCCAGGTAGTGTCCACCATTTTGAATACTGTGTGTAAGGCAAGGTGGATGAAGAAGACAACTGACATGGAACACCTTGGAGCTCGTGGCCAAGCTGTCCAGAGTGGCCTTCTTTGCTATGAGGGCTTATGTTTGATGAGTTCAGTGGCTTCCAGTGAGTTCAGAATTAGAAGAGAGGATACGGATTAAGAAAACAAGCAGAACTGCTTATTTAGTGACTATTTAATATGTACTAGAAAAGGAAACAAAGAGAACAGAAGCTAGGAAGGAGTATTTACTGTTAGGTATGATCCGATAAAGGAAATGTTTATACATAAAAGGCGACAGCTTTGAGGGTGCTCTCCTCAAACTGAGGACATGGGAGAGGTCCCGTGGCATGGAGAATGGATCTGAAGATAGCCCTACTAAGGGCATAGTGTAATGGTTCAGAGATCAAGAGCACTTGCTATTATTGCAGAAAACTCAAGTTCATTTTCAAGCATTGACATCAGGTACCTGCACACATGTGAATATGCATCTGTAGGCACAGACACACACACACACACACAGAGAGAGAGAGAGAGAGAGAGAGAGAGAGAGAGAGAGAGAGAGAGAGAGAGAGAGAGAAAGAGAGAGAGAGAGAGAATTACATAAGGAAAATAAAAAATAATTTTTTAAAAAATATATCTTTATCTCTAGTATCTCATCCTTGAAACAGGAGGGAGAGCTAAATGAGGACCCACTATGGGATGTATTTTTAAACCTCTAAGAATACAAGATATAAATATTAGTGTTATTTATATATCCCCTCCCTCCTCTGCTCTTTTCCCCACTTCTCTGCCACCCTCCACCCTCCCTCTGCGGGATTTTGCCGCAGCTTCCTCTACACAGTATTGTCCCATTGCATCTTCCCAAGAGACTGTTATTTCCCTTAAATGTACAACTAACCCATCCCCTTTTAGTCAGGAGTAACTCATATTCCCTAGTTGTTAGAGCATGATTTGTACCAGAAGATTTACATTTACATAATGAGAACTAACTAAAGGTTAAAGACATCAGAATCAAAACCTAACTGAAACTCAGTGGAAACAGGTGAAGTGTAGAAAGTGCCAAAATCAAAATACCACAGCGCTGTTCCTCACATCAGCAACCAGAGGACAAACTATACATCTGGAAGACAGTTTAAACAGAAATTCTAATAGAACACAATCAGTAATTCAAAATACTTCATAAGTGGTCTGGCGCCAATCCAATTAATCATGATGTCTTAGGTTTTAACTGTGGCCGGAATAGCATTTTCTTAGATCTCGTTGTAGGGTAATTGCCTGCTGAAATAGCTTCTCTCTCTGTCATGTTTCCTGGCACTTAGACATACATATATAAAAGTTAGAAGCTAAAATTCTGAGCCTAGGTTGCAACACTTACTACATTTCAACTTCCATTCATTTCCCTGAAAACTGCATTATTTCATTCTTTACAGCTAAATGAAATTCTATTATATATGTATACTACATTCTTATTATCCGTTTGTCTATGGAGAGCTGTCCAGGCAGATCCCATTTCCCAAGTGTAAAAGACTAACAATGCACATGAATGTATAAGTATCTCTGCGTTGACATTTAAAGTTCTGTGGGTGTGTACGCAGCCATCGTAGAGCTGGCTCATGTGATAATTCTATTTTTTGAGTTTTTGAGCAGCATCCACATGGATTGTCATGACAGCTGCACCAGTTCACAAATACTCCCGCAGTGAGCAACGCTCCTCGCACCTAGCTCCTCGCTCCTCGCTCCTCGCTCCTCGCTCCTCGCTCCTCGCTCCTTGCTCCTCGCTCCTCGCTCCTTGCTCCTCTCCTCGTTTCTCATGTCCTCTCCCACATTTGTTGTTTCTTGTTTTCCACTGCTAGTCTTTCTGATGGGGTGAGGTGGAAACACAGAGTAGCTTAAATTTGCATTTTCCTGAGAGCTGATACTTTTGAAACCTTTTCCATGTATTTACTGGCCTTTTGAGAGTCTTCACTTGAGACTCCTCTAGTCAGATCATTGTCCTATTTTTTTTTTTTATTAAATTGCTTCTTGTTTACTGACTTGAATTCTTTATATAGTCTAGATATTAATCCTCTGTTACATGTTTGTCATCATTTAGACTGCCTATTAACCCAATTCACAGTTCCTTATTTACATAGACGCCTAATAATTTCATGGGACTCATTTGACTCATTTCCTCAGTGACTGGAATCCAGTCACTTCATGCCCAGTTTAGGACATGGCTTCCATACTTCTCCTCTAGCAGTTTCAGAGAATCACATCTTTTGTTAAGACTTTTTAAAATCCATTTAGAGTTGGTTTCCATGTGAAGGGGGATAAGGGTCTACTTTCATTCTCCTACGTAAGGATATCCAGTTTCCCAGCGTCGTTTGTTAAAGACACTGTCTTTTTCCAATATGTAGTTAGAGCATCTTTGTCAGAAATGATATGGCTGTAGCTGTTGTTACTATGGCTCTATTGGACAGCCTGGAATTAATTATCTGTATGTAGCGTGTGTGTGTATGTGTGTGTGTGTGTGTGTGTGTGTGTGTGTGTGTGTCCGTGTGTGTGCATCTATTAAGCTGATTATTTAGTTGGAATTTTACAACACTTATTCATAGTTTAATGAAGATCATGAAAAAGAGTCAAATTTGAGTACTGTAGAAATACAGATGCATGTGATGGATGTGGTAATGGACATGAGGGACGTGATGGACGTGATGGACGTGATGGGCGTGATGATGGACGTGATGGACGTATGGACGTGATGGGCGTGATGATGGACGTGATGGACGTATGGACGTGATGGGCGTGATGATGGGCGTGATGATGGACGTGATGATGGGATGATGGACGTGATGGACATGATGATGGGCATGATGGGCGTGATGATAGGTGTGACGGACGTGATGATGGGCATGATGATGGGCGTGATGATGGGTGTGATGATGGGCATGATGGACATGATGATGGGCGTGATGATGGGCGTGATGATGGGCGTAACGGACGTGATGATGGACGTGATGATGGACATGATGGGCGTGATAGACATGGTAATGGAAGAAGTCACGGTTCACTCTGTTTACAAGAGCTTTATGGTGTCACTTGTCTCTAGCTTTTCAAGGTGACAGCTGTGGTCACCTTAACTCAAGGGCTTAATTCTTGGTGTCATACTTCAAATACTCGTAACTCGCTCACACTTTTTGTAACATCCTCTACCTCTCTGTAGCCTGTGTTCTCACCATCTGAGGGGCACTCACAGGTTTTGTAGTCCCCAAATTCACTAAAGAGCTGAAAAATTGTGGTTATGGTTATGTCTTTCTTTACACAGTTTATAAAATGTGTTTTCTATGGTTGTTGCTCATAATATGATCTTTTATTCACTTTCTTATTTTTTAATCCACTGAATCAAAAAATCCCCTTGGCTTCTGGGCACACACTAATAACAGGAAGCTCATTATTTTAAGCATATTGTTCATCAAAGGCCTGATTAGAAAAAAAATGGCTTTTTACATCAACATTACAATGTCCTTTTGAACTAAAATTACAAATGGAGGTTTTCTTCAAAGTAAAGATTTTCAGGAAAAAAAATTTTCATCTATAAAGATCTTTAATTATTTTGTTTTTAAACTGTAATTATAGTTTTAATAATTTTGTCCCTAAAAATTGCCATTTGACTTATTAGTTTTTGTTTGTTCTGAGTTTTGTTTTTGTTTGTTTGCTTGCTTGCTTGTTTTGACAGAGACAGACAGTCAGAAAGACAGAGACAGAGAACCTGAAGTTAGGTGGGTAGGGATGAGGTGGGAAGGCTCTGAGAGGGGATAAAGGGGGAAACAGGATCAAAATATGCTATGTGAAACAATTTTAAGTAAAAGAATGTTATTTGTACATTTCTTCATCAAGATATGCTCTCATTTAGTTAATGCCTGTATTTTCTTTGAGTAATTACAAAATTATGGAGGAAATAGTGGCTGAGTAAAAGAAAGCTAAGAAAAAATTAGAGTTTCTCATAGACATTTAGGCTGCTGTAATAAACTACTACAAGCTGGGGAGTTTATAAACAGCAGTGGTTCACCTCTCATAGTTTTAAAGTCTGAGGAGACTAGAGGAAGCAGAAGATTTGAGGTTTGCCAGTGATCTATTTCCCTGATCATGGATGGCATATTTAAATTCCACATAATGGAATACATATTTCTTGGGCCTTTTGCTGTTGTTGTTCTCCTCCTCCTCCTCCTCTTTCTCCTCCTCCTCCTTCTCTTTCTGCTCCTCCTCCTCCTCCTCTTTCTCCTCCTCCTCCTTCTCTTTCTGCTCCTCCTCCTCCTCTTTCTGCTCCTCTTCCTCTTCCTCCTCCTCCTCCTCCTCCATCTCCTCCTCCTCCTCTTTCTTCTCCTCCTCCTCTTTCTCCTCCTCCTCCTCCTCCATCTCCTCCATCTCCTCCATCTCCTCCTCCTCCTCTTCCTTCTCCTCCTCCTCCTCCTCCTCTTCCATCTCCTCCTCCTCCATCTCCTCCTCCTCCTCCATCTCCTCC
>CM052719.1:26198408-26214095 GCA_028551405.1 Uromys caudimaculatus | reverse complement strand
CTCCTCCTCCTCCTCCATCTCCTCCTCCTCCTCCTCCTCCTCTTCCTCCTTCTTGGTGCTGCTGCTGATGTTGATGATGATAATGTCATTGTTGTGCTGCTGCTGATGCTGATGATGTATTTAAGAGTGAATCTAATATGTAGCAGACCTAGAATTAAACTCATCATCTTCCTGTTTCTGCCATGCAAGTTCTTGGATTAGGAACATATGACATGACATCTGGATTTGTACCTCTTTTTTTAAGGACTCTAATCTCAGTCATTAGGGTTCCTTCCCAGACGTAATCACTTTCAAACACACATCTCCCTATACCATACCACCAAGGATTAGATCTCAACATAAGAATTTTCATGAGACACATACCTTTAGAATATAGCAATTCCAGCGATCCTTGATTCTTAATAAATCAGAATGGCAAGCTTTCTCATACTTCCTATAGAACAGTGACCTTGAATTTGTTATTTTATATTTTCTTGTTTTTCTATTTTTCTATTTATCTTGTTTGTATGTGCCTGTGCATAAATTGTACATGTGTGTACACAAATGCCATTGCATACATGTGAATGTCGAAGGAAAATTAGCAGGAGTCTATTCTAGAATGGGGGTCTCCAGGATCCAACTCATATGATCAGCCTTAGTATAAAATGCGTTTACAAGCTATGCCCTTTCCTGATGATGATGATGGTGGTGGTGGTGGTGGTGGTGGTGGTGGTGGTGGTGATGATGATATCGTTGTTATTATTATTATTATTATTATTATTATTAATCATTACTGAAAGTGTACAAAGTGCACTATGGAAGAGTATTGCTGTGTTCCTGGTTCACCTCTCCAGCAGATGGACCTGGAGCATGTCAGTCACCTTCCCAAATGACAATGTCTCATTAGGAACCCTGGATGTCCCTTGGAGCTCTCCACTTCTCTCATTCTGGCCAATGCATTTATTTTCTCTGTGGTTAATGAGAGCTGCTTCTTTGTCATCTTTACCCTCAGGCATAAGAATTTGTTATAGAAACACAACAAAAGTTGCCACCTCAAGCACAAGGTTACAATAATAGCTCTAGAAAGTGGACTTGGGAACTCTCTACGGAAAATCCATTTTTCTGTTCTGTGCAAAGGTTTCATTCTCAGATACCACCTGCAGAGCACTGTGCACTTTCCTGACAGGTCACATGAGAATAATCACTACTGATTTGCACAGCAATGGCCAGCATCACTTGGTCTGGCTCCCAGTGAGTTCCTTATTTTTTAAACTATAACCTCTCTAAGGCAAAATAAAAATTTCTGTTTTTCTTACTCCTACAGTGGCTCAGTAAATAAATATTTATAAGGTGATTAACAGACTGTAGAGCTGTGAAATGTTCTTTAAAGATACCTAGTCATATTTCCTCTTCAAAGTCATTAGTGTTAGCAACACAATTTAAATGTTTAATGCTCAGTCTCTGGGTTTGTTAAGAAGAGGGAATCCCTGCTAGAACAAGAAGGGTTTGAATCACCCTGATTTGGCACATGGAATGGTTTTGTTTAAGATACCAACATTCCCTGCCAACTGCACACCATGGATGGCTCTTCCCAATGACCTAGCAAAGCATTAAGGGGTTCAACTATGTCTCTGGAGACTATTACAGAAGACATCTAGGGACACAGGCCAAGATTCACAGTATGTAAAGAATGTTCAAAGATTAATGGTCACTTGTCCAAGACTTAATGAATTCTTAAGCAAGAATATGAGTCATTTTTATACTGTTTGGAGTAAGTTATAGAAAACTAAATGTTGGATGAAAGCATAAATATTTCTACAAAAGTTTCCATGTTCTCATTCCTTCACTATTCACCTCCCCAAGAAAGAGAACAACGACTACCTTCATTCTCTGTGTGCGGAGGTGTATGTGTACACACACATACGCACACACACACACACACACACACACACACACACACACACACACATGTGCGTGTGTGTGTGCATGTAAGTCTATAGTTAGAACACACTAGTTTCTTCTAGAGGGCCACTGGGATTCCTAAGTTGAAGGATACTGTTCCCAGTCTCTCCCCTTCCCTGGGAAAGTTAAAAATAAGTCCTGCTGAAAAAAATAAGTTGGCACTTGTTATTTGAGAAAATTGCTTTATTCCAGGGACTGCCTCATGGAGCAGAAATTTATTTACCATCTGTGTGGACTTTAAAATTTTTCCATCTTAACGGATACACAGCTGAAATAGAAATAGACCCTCTGTGTATAGAGCCTCCAGTTTTAAAGGGTGTCAACTAAAAAAGCTTTGGGGATTTTCAGGCTCTCCAGAGTGATAACCCTGCATGACCACCCCTTAGCCCTAAGATCTTTCAAGGGAGAACCTACACTGACATCATCTAGAGACACTGGAAGGGGTTAGGTCTTGGGTGGGCACCAATAGACTGTACAAAAAATTTTCCTTTGCTCTTCTCTTCTTTTCCTCCCCTCTTCCTCTGTGACACACACACACATATATATATAAAATATATATTAAACATGCATACATATATATAATCTTTAAAGGATACTACAATATACGGTCATTCCTATTCATTGAGAAATAATGGCCCCAAATAAGCTAATTAACATATCCATCACCTTACTCAGTTACTGATTTTGTTGTTGGATTTTGTGGGTATTATTATTATTGTTGCTATTGTTGTTGTTATTATTATTATTATTATAATTATTTCTATTTTTTAAATGATTAATCAAAAACCTTCAGCAAATTTTAGGCATATAACATGCTAGATATTTGCTGACCATTGTTTAGTAGGTCTTCAGAAAGGTTTTTAACTTGACTAACTGAAAAGCTCTATCCTGCATCAATGCCTCCTCCTTTTCCAGGTTCCCAGATCCTAGTGAGTCCCGTTCTACTCTCTGTTTCTATTAGTATGCCTGATATAGACTCCACAGAGAAATGAGGCCATGTACATAATGTCTGTCTTTCTGTATATGGCTCATTTCATTTAATACAGCAGGCTTCAGCCTCGATTAGTTGTACAAAAATGCCAATATTTCCTTCTTAGTACTAAATAATTTTCTATTGCATACATAGTCTCCTCTCCAGATTCAGCTAGCTGGGCATCAAAAACTGTTTTTAGATTAATGGTGCTCTCATCTGTACTGGTATAATTTTTTGTTTGTTTGTTTTGTTGGGTTTTTGAAACAGGGTTTCTCTGTGTAGCCCTGACTATTCTGTAACTTGCTATGTAAACCAGGCTGCCCCCAAACTCAGAGATCTACCTGCCTCTGCCTCTAGAGTTCTGGGACTAGAGTCAGGTTCCACCCCTGCCTAGGTATGTATTGATATGACTTTAACATGCACTTTCTTTGATGGTTGGTCACGTTGAATAATTGTTTCATATAGTTGACTGTAATCTGTGTATCTCCTTTGGCAAAATAAGTTTTTAGCTCTTTTACTTTATTTTAAACAAGTTATTGGGTTTCTTGTCGCTGTTTATGTTATTGGTGTTGGATTTTTGGCTCATTTTCATGGTTTTTTATTTTGGCTATCAGTTGTCTGAATTCCTTACAGTTTCCCCATATTAATCCACTTTTAGATATGTGGCATACAAATGTTCCTAATCTGTTATAGTTATTTGGAATAATATGATTTAAAATGAAGTGAGAGCCTAAGGAGTTGGCTCATCAGAACAAGCCTGAGGACCTGAGTTCAGATGCCTGGGTCCCACATAAAAGTGAGACAAAGTGACATCATAATCTGTTACTCTAGCATGAGTGCTAGAAATGGGAGGAGGACCCAAGAATCTCCAGAAACTCAGGAGCCAACTATGTTGCTTACAGACACAGCGGCCACGTCTAAGAAACCTCATCACAAACAGGGTGGAAAGGCAAGGAATGATGCTTGAAGGTTATGCTCTGACTCTTCTGTACATGCACCATATTACACATACACCCACACTTACACACACACACATGTGCACACAAACACATCATACATACATGTAGACACACCCACTCATGCAATACATCACACACACACATTCACATATACGTCATACACATATTACACATACATCGTACACACACATCACACACACATCACATGCACACACACATGCATACATCATCGACAAACATACAACCGTACATACGTCATACACATATTACACATACATCGTACACACACATCAACACACACATCACATGCACACACACATGCATACATCATCGACAAACATACACACGTACATATACATATCACACCCACACTTGCACACGCGCATCATATAAACACATACATAGCATACACACACACATCACACACACCCACACAAACAAAAAATCACACCACACAACAAAGTAAAAGATAAAATAAGAACAAAATTGCCCTGGGCAATAAAATGCCTTTTTGTGTGAAGTGCTTTTAACTTATGTAATCAGATGAGACAAATGTGTTTTTCCAGCTGTATCAAAGGATTATTTTATTCAAGGGTTTTATTAAATTCTTCCATGGGAGGAAGAAACTCTGTTCAGTGAGAGGGAAAATAAGGTTAAGTGGGTGGCAGCACACAAGTGAATTTATTGTTAGGCAGAGCTTTGTATAAACCACAGAAAAATCAAAGGAAATCCAATTGCCACATTTTATGCAAAATTGGCCGTCCTGCCTGCATGTTTCCCACAGTGAGGTGATGATCTCATTAGACTAAACCTGCCTATGTGTTTGGTTCTCTTCAAATATTTTGTATTCCTTCCTGAAGACTCAAGAGCCTTGTGGCGTCTGGATATCTTCATGGACTTCAGTGAAGCAAAGATCACGGATTTCTAGACAGACATTTTTCAAAACTAGTAGAAAGTCACAATTAAATTATGTAAGGTTTATATTTCAATGTCATTTTCAAGTCTTTTATTATTGTAAATTTTATGTGAGTCTTAAGATTCAAATGTAGGTTTGACTACAACTTTTAGAATGTGAATACTTAGACAATCTATCTAAGCAAATTACCTTGGCAAATGCCTGTAATTCATGCTACTTATGCACTAAGTATATGGCACTGGCATAGTTGAGTTCTTTATCAGTGTTCTTTCATTTAATCAGCACAGAAACTTATAAAGTCAGTACAGATAGATGAAAAGGATCGAGATTCTGGCAAATGAGTAAGTGGCAAATCCAGGTTCAGAGAAATTGTCCCCCGAGCTCATGGAATCAGTGTCCCAAATCCACTCTGGCCCAGGAACAAACATTAATGTAGAATCCCCATCCCATAGGATGTGCAGGGCTGGGGTTTTATTTGGCACTGGGGATTTAATGCAGGCTCTTGTAGATGCTGTACACGGCCAGGGCGGCCTCATGCTAGTGAGCACTTCCATAGAGTCTATAGTTCCCGGGTTTGGGGCTCATATTTTATTTTTGTTTAATAGAGAAAGGCCAGACCTTCCTGATAAGGAAAGTATTACTTAGAAAGAGAATGGTGCAAATTCAATTAAGGAAAGGAAATAATCAGGATGAACATCAATGCTAAGAAAATAAAAGGCAGTCATACGTTTGGGAGAATCAACAGCAAGTTAATTCCTTGGAGACCTAAAAGGAAAGCAAGTGAACCTCTTTCACGTCAAGAAAGAGAAAAATAAATGATATTAGGAATAAAAGTAATAAGAGAAGAGAAAAAGAAACCTTTAGGATAATAAAGTTGAAAACTTACGTGAACTAGGTAAGTTTTAGAAAAGTAGAGCCATACTGAATCCATTCATAAAACCATATCAACACTGTTTTGAAAGTAGATTCAAATTCTTCCCTTAAAGAGAATTCTAAACCTAGATGATGTCATAGAAAACTCCAATAAGCTTTGAAACATGAGATCTCTTCAGTCTGTTGTTAACTCTTCCAGAGAACAGGAAAGAAGGGATCTCATTCCCAACATAGACTCAAAAGTACTAGACAGATTTCTGCATAGAGAAGTGAGCAGTGTAGAAGAAGGGAAGACATATCAATCAGACTAATTTCATCCTCATGGAAACAAAAGGCAAATTTAGTATTCAGAAGCTTACATGTCCTGTATTAAGTCTGCAGAGCGTTTATTAATAAGCTCAAGGAAACGCTGTTTGCTCATCTCGATGGATGCTGAAAGGGCATTTAGAAAATTCAATATCATTTTTTTTGAAGAGATAATTGTGGAAGTTGCCTAATTTGACAATGTGAGAACCATAGAAGTCTAAGGCAAATAGTATTCGCACTGCATGATGCTCCCATCAAGGTATCTGTTTAACCTAAACCTCACCTCCACCCCTAGGGGAGAGGCAAAAGAATCCAACTACATGTAAATGACCGTCCACTCAGAAATCCCCACATGGAGTAGCCAGACATAGGATTGTAAGTACTAGAAAGGTTTAGCACACTTGGAAATCTACAGATGTGTTATTTGACAGCTATGTTCTGAAGACTGAGTAAGAGAAAGAAAATATCATTATTTCTACAAGTTCTGCCTTGAGCTCCCTCTCAGGAGAGCTCATATGAACTCCAGTCCTTCAATAATGGAGTTCCAGTCACAGTCATCCCTGATGTTTACACGCTGCCTATTTTCCAGACAACAGCCTGAAGCCTAGGTATCTTCCCTGTGACGAGGCATCCCTCTCTCAGGAAACTTGGTCATACAAGCAGATGTTCTGAGGTTTCATGCGTGTTCTGTGTCCAGTTTAATTCACCCAGGATAACCAATTTCTAGGACTACCTGACCAGGAGGAGGTTTGAATGATGAGACATGATGAAGTATCACTTGGTAACAGGTGAAACGCAGTGTGCATTCTGTCACAGATCCCAGAGCAGCGGACCCTACAGCTAGCAGAGTGGAGCTATCCAGTACACTCAAAGACTAGAGGTGGCTTAGTCAGAGAACTTAACCAGAAATGGGGGAACAAAAGAGAGAGAGAAATCCAGGGACCCAAAGATAAAGCCTTTGCAGCCGTGCAATGTATGGCCCCAAGTCCATTCACGATGGGAAATTGTAATGCGTAAATTGAAAGCAAAAATGCAGGGAAGCCCTGGGAAGTGATGGAGCAACCAAAAGATATTCACTGTAGCAAGGCCAGGCAGTCTATGCCAGCGTTCAAGGCCTTACGGTGAGTCAGGGATGCTGTAGCTAAGGATCAATTTGTTTAGGTTTTTAAGTCACTTTTGCTATCTAGTCCAGGTTACCCTAGAACATATAATCGTCTTGTGTTAGCCTGCCCAGTGCTGGGATTACAGGCCTGAGACACAGGACCCATTTCAGTATTATTTCTTCAGCCTTTACGTATTCTGAAAATCAGAAAGTCTTACCCTGGGCATGTGAGAATCCCTCTTGAATGTGCTCTCCTGGATGAGTATGTAAGAATTTAATGATCTTCATAATAATTTTAAAAATTAGAAATTATCCAAACAACCATTGACAAGAGAATGGAGAGAGCATGTATGTTTCACATAGGAACATTATACAGGTGTGAAGTTAACTCACAGCACTGAGGTTTTTGTAAAATAACATTGCAGAGAAAAAAAGAATCACACAGAGGATCACACACGTGCTTGAAAGATAAACACAGAATCATATTTTAACATATGTATGTACAATTTAAATGTCTACCTTTCTAGAAAAGCAAAGAATAAAGGGCAAAGCAAAACTACTTGGAGGAGCATAGTACCTCAGTGGGAGATGGGCAGGAGGGGAACCATAAAAGAAGATGTGACTCCCTTGTCAGCTACTCATTACACAACACAGGGAGAATCACATTTACATATTGTCTTAGTCAGAGTTTCTATTCCTGCACAATCATGACCAAGAAGCAAGTTGGGGAGGAAAGGGTTTATTGAGCTTACACTTCCATGCTGCTGTTCATCACAAAAGGAAGTCAGGACTGGAACTCAAGCAGGTCAGGAAGCAGGAACTGATGCAGAGGCCATGGAGGGATGCTTCTTATTGACTTGCTTGCTTCTCCTGGCTTGCTCAGCTGGCTTTCTTATAGAGCCCAAGACTACCAGCCCACAGATGGTACCACCCACAAGGGGCCCTCCCACCTTGATCACTAATTGAGAAAATGCCTTACAGCTGGATCTCATGGAGGCATTTCCTCACCTGAAGCTCCTTTCTCTGTAATAACTCCAGCTTGTGTCAAGTTGACACAACCAGCCAGTACACATATTGTGCCTTGTAACTTAGGTGATTGAGACATGTTTCCTGGATCCATTGATGTACTGAACTGAAGTAGGGTAAACGTTGGCTGAAACAGATTTGTATGTGTTTTACCATAAAGACTCAGAAGAGTTATATTATTGCTGTGCTTCAAACTGTTATTCTTGAGATTTACCTTCTATCAATAGATTGTGACTTTCTCATAAACAGGAACAGGGACTTACAACTCTAAGCCATATTCAGGAAACAGGATATGTGACTGCGTGTGACATGTAGCATGGTCTCCCTTACACAGACAAGCCTCTAGATTATGGACTTAGAGGTCCATCTGCCTAGCAACTTTAGGAATATTCTTTGTCCGTGTCCCCACAAAATCCAATACTTGCTCTGCAAATCTGCCCAGGTCTCAGCTCACAGCCAAGTGCTCTTTTGTTTTTTACATACTCTTAGCCCAGATCCTGGATCTTCCAAGACTCTGAACTTCTTCACTATGTCCAAATGTACCCTAACATTCTCTTCCTTAGTTTTATTTTTTAGTTTATCTCATTTATTTATTTAATCCGTGGGACTGCAAAGAAGGAAGTAGGTTAGTTCCACATTCTCCCTGTAGTTCTTCTAAGTTTTCATGTCCCCACAAATAGAACTGCCACTCCAGCCCCAGATGGTCCCCTTTCCCTAGTGGACAAGTCTCTAGGGAAGGTTAATCATTCCAGTCTTTAAAGACATAGGTCCTGGGAATCCAGCAAAATGTCAGGTTCCTGTTTCCTCATCAGAGAACAATAAGCCAAAAATAATAGCTCTGAGTGGCCATTAGAACAATGTTGCTTCTTCATGGCCAGAAATGACCAGTCCCAATGTGAAGGAGATCAAGACACAAAAGTCTCCATGTCAATTTGATGTGAAGTCTTTACCAAACTCACAAGCCAGTTTCCACAGACCTAATTCATAGGTAAACAAAGGTAAAGCTTTTTCATAAACAAGAATTGATAAGGGGGGAGGGGTTGAAGCAAGACAGTGGATAGCATTTAATCGGAATGTGCATCCATGATTCCTTTTGATACCTTGAATCAATCTGAGAAAGCTTATCTGTGCTCTGTGGGATCTAACTATTTGAGTACTTACTTTCTCAGACTGCTCTGCTACTTTATGATAAGGACATCTGCACCGTCCAAGCAGCTCCTCTTAGTAGCTAACAGACTATGAAACACTGAGTCACAACTGAGACCGACTTCCAGGGCTCATCTTCCCACAGTCAGGGCAAACCCATATGTATTCATTTACACCAAGTTACCACACTAGATAAGGTTCCCTGAATGCTAGCCACCAGATAAGGAGCATCTCCTTAACTCCCTTGTTTGTTTTTCTAAGGACATATAAGAGGCTGTCCCCGAAGTCCAGCTCTTTTCCATGAGAAACTGCCAGACACATGTGGTCTGTGATGACAAAGGCAGAGGCTGTTTACTTCTAAGTCGTTTTCATTCTTTGTGCTGATACCCATGCATCCCAGTGAGTGACAACAAATCCGTGACATCCCAAGGACCCCAGCAGGAGCCATAGCAACCGGAACGTGTGCCGGTTTTTGAAGACCATGGGTGCATAGTGAGCCCTGGCATCTTAGAGCTGACCTGATGGATATCCTTGCAAATTCCTTCTAGGTACTGAAATTAGCTATGCAGAATTAGAACATTTACAGTAAGAGTAATCTGGAGTATGAAAGGGAAAGACATTTTATTCCTCTGCTTCAGGATACAATTCACACTAGGTTATCAATGTTCCCAACAATACCCAGCATTCCCCCCTGCCTCCAATATTCTTGGCATTTACAGAATATGGTAGTAAAGACTATTGGATGAAGTGACAGAAGATAACTGTGAATTCTGATAAAAATCTTTGTTGAATAGATGTAGATAGAATTGGCATGAACTAAATTGAAGATACAATGGCCAAAGGATGAGGCTCGTGTGCCCTATGGCCTCCAAACAACAGCCCTGATAGGGCTAGATTGGAACCGTAAGGTTCATCCTCCACCGACCACATGATGTGGTTTTATTCTTTGCAGTAGGGATAAGAACCAGGATGCAAAAGACAAAATATCCTAAAACTATGCTTTCTCCCCACTGTCTCCAGAGCAAAGCAAGATAGATATCAGCAGAGATGCAAACCTCCCACTCAGGGTTGCTGCTCTGTACACAAAAACGCTACATCCTCGGGCAGCATCCTTAAACATCATGTATAATAATAATAACAACCTAGGCATAGCGAAGCAAGGCACTGAGGTGACAGAAGGAGCTATAAGGTCAGAGAGGAGGGATGAGGCTCCTACCAGCCTCTCCACTGTAAACTCTGCAATCTCAAGTGAGTCTGTGAAAGGGCTCTATCCTGTAGAAAACAGAAATGGATTGTATTTTATACAGAGGAGAGAGAGAGGGTTAGAAGAAATGTCCCTTCTTTAAAAAAGGACAAGAATTATACAAACTACCATATGAGGGAATTAATCTTGTCCCATGGCAATAGTTTAAAATCAGTATTAAATACTATTAAATAATGACAAACAACTATCATTTGTTATTGTTTTATCATCGAAGTGATAGAACATAAGCTATATCAAAAAACCAAAGCAAAAAACAAAAAAAAATCCTCATGTGACAGAGAGTGATAATCACATAGTAGGAGCACCTCAAAGCATGGCTCTGACCTTGGCAAGGCAAAGGTAGAAGGGAAAGGATGGAGAGAGGCCAAAACGGTTAATGTTAGTTAAGTGGATGGAGGGGAATTCCTGGGGATGCAGCTGAACGTTGAGAAACACTGTGTGGACAGAGATACCGAATCCTTACATAAAGAAATGAAGAAATTATCCCCGGAAAAAATGCCATCCCTGATACAGTCGTTTTTATCATTCTTGTAAGTTTCTATATAACTTTGTCATGAACTAAATTGAAGATATGATGGCCAAATGATGGCTTGTATGCCCTATGACCTCCAAACAATAGCCCGTGTGTGTGTGTGTGTGTGTGTGTGTGTGTGTGTGTGTGTGTGTGTTGTGTGTTCATTCCATAGGGCCCCATTTTCCCTTACACATACATTGTGAATCAAACCATCTTAATCCCACCAAGCAAGACATCTATCTTCAGAGTTAGCACTAAGGTACTGGAGTTTGCTATTTGTGCAGGAATTTTTTTCGGGTTGCCTAGCTTTGGTACCCCATATAAACTCTTCCTGTACAGGAGCCCTTTAAGCCTGGACTAGCAGAAATGCTCAGAGGAAACCCCTTGAGTTTGATCTTCACCTGTCACCTCCCCAAACATTCCGTTCGTGCCTTCTCTAGACCTTGTAGTCCTGTAGCCTTCCATCCACAGTCTTCAGGTGATTCTCGTTAGCTTGAACTGCTCATATTTGGGGCTTCATTTGTTTTTGTTTGGTTTTGTGGTTCTGGGGATCGAACTGAGGGCCTTGCTCTTACTAAGCATAGCCAGACCACTAAGCTGCATCCCAGACTGCACTATGTAGTTTTTATTAACTTTTTTCAGACCTAGGAAATCCTCTGGGGTAGAAGTCATGGGTGGTGGTGGTGGTGGTGGTGGTGGTGGTGGTGGTGGTGGTGGTGGTAGGGGTGGTGTTTGGTTTTCTGCTGGTTTATTTTGTTTTGTTTTTTCATTCATTGCAAAATGCATTTGTACTACTTTAGCACAGTTCATTTCAAAAAGGCACATAAGGTGTCTAGATAGAATACTCACAGCGAACTTCAGGATAAACCCATGCAAGTGCGAATCGGACAACATTCCCTCAGCTTTCTGTCAGCAACAAGGAAGGCACTTTACAAGGAAGGAACTCTGGGAGCTGGAAGGTTTTAGAACAGAAGAAACAGATCTCTGACTTCTCTGAACCAAATAGACTGAGGGGACTTTTCAAAGAGATGCAATACAGAGCAGCACCCTCTCCACAACCCTCAGGCTATCAACACAGTCGCTTTACTCAAGCTCACCTCCGTGGTTTCATTTTTCACGTTAGGTGGCTCTTAACTGAACGCTCAAGCACCAGCCCAGAGCTTCAGCCAATGACCCTGAGCTCAATGCTTGGGGTGGAGGAGAGCTCAGAAGGCCACTAGGAAGTCAGTTCAGTGGAACTGGAAAATGGTTCAGGAACAAGCAGAGAAGAATCTGGGGGGCCTTCCGTGCACAAGGCACCCAAGGAAATGCTGGGCGAGTCGGGTGTGGACTCTCCAGGACAGCCTCCCATGCATCAATTTATGAAAGGGGTTATGAACAAAACTCTTTTTCTAGAGTATTTTGAGTGGCTTTTGAATCCTTCCACTGCCATTGTGTTTATTCACAGGAAGCAATTTTCCCACATGACTTCTTTTTTCTTTTTTTCTAAAAATTTAAAAGGTCAGTACTGAGGCCAGATGAGCAAAGAAAGCCATCCCAGCCTCTCTTCACAACTTGCTTTTGCCTAAGAGCTATGGCCAGAGTTTCCACACAGCACACTAATGAGGGAGTATCCTCAGGCCCAGGATTCACTGTGCCCTCTGCACCCCCATCCGGATCCTGTCAGGAAAACACAGTACAGCTCCATAGCATAGGCAGATAACACCAATTTTTCTAAGAGGAAAACCAAAGAGCTCAGTAATTAGCCTCAGAGGAGTCCAGTCATTACACAGCTGTGAGCAGAGAAAGGAAAACCGTTTACAATTTATTTATTGACACAGTTATCTGAAAAATAAAATCAGGAAGAATTTTCCGGGCTTAGAATCATTTTTTGAAAGGACCACCTTCTGACATTGGGATGCATCCAGAGGGAGGTCAACAGGCTCTACTTCCTGTCCTAAAGAAAGAGAAAAAAGGGTGGAAAGAGTGGGAGGGGAAGGAAGAAAGCTGAAAACACAGGACTTCACAGAGCTCAGAGATTCCCCCGAGAGCCAGGGGGGTGGGGAGGACTTGAACTCAAGAGACCTGTAGAAATTCTACTTTAAAAAAATCAAAACCATTGTAGGGATGTTTAGAAATCATTTCTTACTAGAAAAGGATGATTACTCACTAGCTGAATAGAAGAAATGGATCCATTATGAAGAAATTGAATGGAAGCCTAACATCCTCGGCTGGGTAGCAGATCAGTCGGATTCATTCCTCTAAAGGAAAAGTCTACATTACCACACCACATGGAAGCTCTACATGCCAATGTATAGAATCAACACTAAGTGTACAGTAGGTAGAGGTTTGGTGGTTTTTTCCCAAAAGCTACAGCATGCTTTTTCTAAGTGAACTAAAACCAGGGGCTTTTCCCCCCAGAACTCATCAAATATGATGGGGTAAGATGTGAATGAAAGGTTGCCAACTCTGCTTGAAGGGAAAGATTGCGATGATAGACTGGGAGGTTTCCAAAGGTCACTCAAAGCCCTTTTCTCTGTGAGCATACCAAGTGCCAGCAAGATTCACAATTTCAAAATTTGGCAGTGACTTAATATCAAATAGCCCTTTTCAAATATACTGTGGTGTCATTTCGGGAGCAACAGAGTTTTTTAGAGTTTTCTCAAATGCTGTCTTAGTGCTTCAGATAACCAGGGAGTCCATCCACAGTCTTAAATACATTAAGACTAAAGATTTCTTTAATTGATTTTTTAAAAACCTAATGGCTCATTTCCTAAGCCACAATTGAGGTTGTGTTCTAGATATGAACAATGCTTTCAATTATAGTAACTACAAATACAGTGGACATGCTGCCATCATCCTCTGCAGTTTAATGGGCAGCAAGAGTACTCTCCAACAGCACCAGAGTATTCTGCAACAGCAGCAGAGTACAACTGCAACAGCATTGGAGTACTCTGCATCAGCACTGGAGTACTCTGCATCAGCACTGGAGTGCTCTGCATCAGCACTGGAGTGCTCTGCATCAGCACTGGAGTACTCTGCATCAGCACTGGAGTACTCTGCATCAGCACTGGAGTACTCTGCAACAGTATCAGAACAACACTGCCCTGGGAGCTCCATCTGTGGCAATAGAATCTGTTGTTGAAGCAAACCTCAGCTTTCAGGTCTGAGAAGATACAAAAGTGGTGTGAAGTAGGAGGCCTATTACTTCTCCTGAGTCAAATCAAAGAAACAAATGTAGCACATGACTCCTGCTGTTGAAATAAATGTGGCACCTGACTCCTGCCGAGGACCCTATGGTCAAAGCAGAACAGTTGTTTGTATGAAACGTACTGTTATATAGTATCGAACATGATCCCGCTCACAAAAGCATATGGTAGTTGAAAAGAAATAAAACCCAGGCAGTGGGCAGCATTGCAACATTAAATAACAACTTATTATACATGGAAGAGCCAAAGCTGGACACAAATACAGATGTGAAGACAAGATTTTCAACTTCCATGTGTGCTGTGGTATGTGTTGATCCATGTGTTTACTTAGTAGCATTGAAGATTTCAGTCAATGGCTAGGATGTTCCTAGAAACACTATGGGGTTTGTACTGAGAGCCCTGACAATGACTGGTGGAAGAGGTTTCTCTCAGAGGAATGGGGTAGAGAATGTGCCTGGTGCTTGTGAGGACTTGGATTTCATCATTTGTAATGCAAAGCAAAGCGACAGAGCGAAGAAAAAACCCACAGGGGTTAATATGAGAACTGAATCAAATCCTCTCTGACAGTCAGCTTCTTCCAGGCCACGCCTCCCTTCGTACACAGCACTGTCACTTGCCCTCTAAGAGGCTCCTGTATAGACTTAGAGATGGTGTAGGCTTGTTAGCCATTCCATGGTAGAGATCACAGAAGCTGGAGACTGAATTTTAACATTCTGATAAATGCCAAGTGGAAGTTTTGCTATGAAGTCTAGAAGCATCCATCAGGAGGGTCCAGTATCTCCAAAGAGGGGGTCACATGTGGATGATTTTTACCAGCGTTCCCCACCTTGGTTATACTTTCTTAAAGGTAGCCTTGAACAACTAACAAAAGGTACTGCGAGTTGCACTTAATGAACAGCTGTGTTATACTAAGAAGAGTAAGTGAGTGTAGGTCCAGAGCCTTTCGGAACTGGTACATTTACTATCTCAGTTTATAGCTTTTTTAATGTATTACTGCATATGATATATACATACATATATGTATATATATAATGTATATAATACGTGTGTGTGTGTGTGTGTGTGTAATCACAAAAAGAAAAGGTACAGAGATTAAAAAGTAACTATAAAATATCCAAGGACTCCTTAAATTTTTAGGAAGCTGTGGATACCTTAAGAATACTTAATCTAAACTTTTACTATTACAAAAACAAACAAAAAAATACCCCTTGTTTATCTGAGAAGAAATATTCTTTCCTCTTTTATTTTTTAATTGTATTGATTTTTAAAATTTTATTTACCTCTCAATTCTGAACATCTATGCTCCAAATACTAGAGCACCCACATTCATAGAAGAAACCTTACGAAAGCTCAAAGAACACATCGCACCTCACACAATAATAGTAGGAGATTTCAACACTCCACTATCATCAATGGACAGATCTTGGAATCACAAACTAAACAGAGACACAGTGAAACTAACAGAGGTAATGAACCAAA
>CM052719.1:26099456-26197908 GCA_028551405.1 Uromys caudimaculatus | reverse complement strand
ATAAAGACACATGCTCCACCATGTTCATAGCAGCCATGTTTATAATAGCCAGAAGCTGGAAACAACCCAGATGTCCCTCATCAGAGGAATGGATACAGAAAATGTGGTACATCTACACAATGGAGTACTACTCAGCTATTAAAAACAATGACTTAATGAAATTTGCAGGCAAATGGATAGAACTTGAAAATATCATCCTAAGCGAGGTAACTCAGTCACAAAAGAAGGAACATGGTATGTACTCACTGATAAGCGGATATTAGCCCAAAAGTTCAGAACGCCCAAGTTTCACTTACCAGTAATCGCAGGACTGAGACAGAAGTCCCAGATGGAGAAGTTGGAGGAAGGTCTGAAGGAGCTGAGGGAATTTGCAGCCCCATGGAGGGAGCAAGAGAGTCAATGAGCCTGACCTCCCTCCCCTCCCCCGGTCCTCCTGGAGTTCGGACCACCAACCAAAGAATACACATTGATGGACTTATGGTTTGGACCACATATGTGGCAGAGGACGACCTCGATGGCCATCAGGGAGAGATGAAAGGCCCTTGGGCCTGAGGATGTTAGAGGCCTCAGTAAAGGGGAATATCAAGGCGGGAAAATGGGGATGGGTGGACGGGGGTGGGGTGGGGTAGGGGGGTGGGAGGTGGAATTCCCTCCTAGAGGCGGGTTGGGGAGGGGATGGGGGGTATACAAAGAGGAGACTCAGAAAAGGGGAAACATTGGAAATGTATATAAAGTATCAAAAATAAAAAAGGAGGAAAAAAAAAATTTTATTTACATCTAACGCTGCCCCCTCAAGGTCCTCCCACTTCCTCCCCCATCCCCCATCCCCTTTGAGACACAAAACTTCCTTATTCCCTGTCTTCAAGTGTTGCCATTTCGTTTATTAGTTGACATATCAATCACTTGGTATCCTTTAAAAATCCAAAAATGAAAGAAAATCGATGAACTTCAATCTGAAAGGCCTAACGTTAACTTGATTCTCTCAGTCCCACGTTCATTCATTAACTCAGAGAATGTTTCCTTCCAGAGAGCGTTCTGAATGCTAGGGAAATAAGTAGAGAGGATTTTTTTTAAGTAAAAATAAATAAAAACTACAAAACTGACCACCTGCTCCCACAAAGTACATTGTTCTGAAGGAGGCGGGTACCATACAAACATCTGGAAACAGAACGGATGGATACACTGGATACATCGAGGCAAGGAAGGGAAGTGGGAATGTGATGTGCAAAGTGTGGCCTGAGGAAGAGACCCTGGAAAGGTGACATTGAAGGACTGACTTTAATGAGGGAAAGAGTGTGATTCCTAGGTGTGAGTGAGAGGAAGAAGCTGGAATCCCAAGGTTACAGAACTTAAGAACAGGGAGGCAGGGATGGCTCAAGTGGAGTAAGGCACAGGGGTGTGAGCAGATGAGAGGCTGGCAAGACTCTGGGGGGCTCAGGGTAGCCTTGGCTCTTATCCTGAGTGTCCTGGAGGTCTTTGGGAGTTTTGGGACCTGGGAACTCTAAGAGCACAATCATGTATGTTCTAGACAGCAGATGTATGACCATCTACTATCTCCTCCAAAGGCAAATATGGTCATTCTGGTTGTATTTGATTATCATATATGCTTTTATAAGTAAAGAAGCCACAGGGAATTCTTTATAAACAAATGAGCCACTTCAACCTAAGAAGCCTAGGTTCTAATATCATATAAGTTCTCATATATTTTCTGTGAATGTGTCATGGTCTCTCATTCATTCCACAAAGGATTAGCGGAAGTCTTCCATGGACCGTGCACTTGCAATGCGGAGATTCAGTAATGCACAAAAGAAATGTTTCCCAGAATTCAGAGGAGCTGCAGCCATACTGTCTGCTCGTAGACAACCACACCTTTATAACCTTTTATCTGTAGCAAGTTGTCCCAGCCCTGCACATCCTGTAAGTGTTAAACTTTTATTATAACAACTCAATTTATTAAATACCCATCAGACAGTTTGGTTTAAAATTTTAATTCTTTTTTTTTTGTAATAGTGATGAAATTTGATCACTACTCTTTTTCTTCTCACGAGTGTGTGTGTGTGTGTGTGTAATGTGTATGAGAGTGTATGTATGTATGTATGTATGTATAAAGAAAATGTGCTATTCAAATATCTGTTTTTGCAAATGAAATATAGTATTTTAGCAAAACAGTAAACTTTTGTCTGAATAGATATTTTAGCCAACAAAATCTGAATTTTTCCCTCTCAGATTCCTTGCTTTCTCATATTACACGCTCGTTTGCTTTACAGGATTTTTTTTAATGCTCATAAAACTATGACCTTGTGTAAATTTCCCAGGAGACAGGATTCTCAGCATTTTGTTGGATAAACATTTGGTGGGTTGTTTTGTTTTTTTTTTTTTTTTTGTAACTACATGAACAAGCCAAACTGCACGTAGTCAAAAAAAAAAAAAATCTGTCTTTTTCATCACTTCCTTAATAAAAAAAAAAAAATTAAAAAAATTAAAAATCCTATTCAAGGAATCCTAGTGCAGAGATTGTGAAAGTATTTTAGTCTTACCATTTGACCAGGAGAAACAGTTTAAGTTTGGCACTTTTATTTTTGAAGTTTCCACAGTGTTTTCTCATTTGGGGGGGTATCAAGGAAATGGTCATTAAGAAGACAATCATGTTTTACAGCCTCTATTTGCTTCAGTAGCATAAATCGGTAACTCATATATCTTAAGATCTCTGAAACTAGGCATCTTTGTTACTACATTAAACTTTAGTAATTCTGCAATGGTAACTAAGTAGACCGCAGCGTGGTTTCAAATGATAAGGAATTAAATAAAAAGAAAATCCAGCCAGACTAGTGGCATTTCTGCAAATTCCTTTGAGGGTAGTCATGAGATCTCCTGTGACAGATTGCTTCCTTGAGCCAGACAAATGAATTGGTTGTCCAGTTCAGACTCGGTAAACATTTCTATGTAAAAATAATAGAAGAGAATATCCTGGCCCATCCACCCTCCTAAGTGTCATCTAAGAAATGTGTCTACTTTTGAAATTACTATAAACAAACAAAGACTGACTACTTAGAAAGGATGTGTTCTTTTCCCAATACTTTTTGACCAATTAACTCTTCAGAGCCTAGGGAGGTGACTCAGTGGTCAGTAAAGGGCTTGATGTACAAGTTTGAGGGTCTAAGTCTGGATCCCCAGAACCCACATAAAAGCCAGCTGCAACCGAACATCTATAATCCAGTGTTCCTACGGTGAGGAGAAGCAGAGCTGAATGAATCCCCAGAAGGTAAGGGGCCAGCGAGCGCAGCTGCTTAGCCAACCATCCTGACTTTAGTAAAAGCAAAACCAAGGACTGACTTGCATATAACTATGCTTTGGGCTACATACATTTCACTTGACTTTTCTTTTTTATTTTTTATTGGTTATTTTGCTTATTTACATTTCAAAAGTTATCCCCCCTCCGGGTTTCCTCCCTCGAAAACCCCCCACTCCACCCTCCTCCCTCTGCTTCCATGAGGGTGCTTCCCCATCCATCCACTCCCGCCCTACCGCCCTATCATTCCCCTATGCTGAGGCATCAAGCCTTCACAGGACCAAGGGCTTCTTTTCCCACTGATGCCTGACAAAGCCATCCTCTGCCACATATATAGCTGGAGCCATGAGTCCTTCCATGTGTATTCTTTGGTTGGTGGTTTAGTTCCTGGAAGCTCTGGAGGGTCTGGTAGGTTGATGTTGTTCTTCCCATGGGGTTGCAAACCCCTTCAGCTCCTTCAGTCCTTCCCCCCAACTCCTCCACTGGAGTTCCAGCACTCAGTGCGATGTTTGGCTCCAAGCTCCACAACTGCATCCATAAGACTCTGACAGAGCCTCTCAGGAGACATCCATATCAGGCTTCTGTCAGCAAGCACTTCTTGGCATTCTCAAGTGTCTGGGGTTTGATGGCTGCACATGGGATGGACCCCCAGGTGGGGCAGTACCTGTATGGCTCCTCCCTCAGTCTCTGCTCCACTCCTTGTCCCTGCGCTTCCTTTAGACATGAGCAATTCTGGGTTAAAATTTTGTGAAGGGTGGGTGGCTCCATCCTTCAACCAGGGGCCATGCCTAACCTCTGGATATGATCTCTACAGGTTTTTTCCCCCTTTGTTGGGTATTTCAGCTTGAGTTTTCTTAATGCTTGTATATAATCAGATCATCTTTTTCTTAATTTTGATAAATAATTACAATTTTAATTGTAATTTTTAAAAATATTTTTAAAGAATATTTTACTTATAATATTTTTTAAAAATATTTCTTAGCAAAAATGCTCATCAGACTCTATGGTTTGGGCAGTCACTTAGCTATTTTCTATTTCTTCTATAAAATAAGGATTAAATTGCCTGACCAGGTTAGTGTGAGGACATTGTAAGATAATGACAGTGGATTCCTTCAGAGAGGTGCAAAGCACAATAAACTGTAAGCTGCCGATGGTATTTTTGTGATCACTCAGTCATGGCCTTTGCCATCTGAAATTGCAGCCAGAATAGCTGAGAAGGAAACCTGGAGCAAATACAGACCATGAAAGCTCATAAGAAACTCCCCAGCACCAGAGCCACCAAGCTCCAAGGATAGGCGTGTGTGTAGACTAATGAACAACTAAAAGTGTTAGCAGATTTGCTCATAATATGAGTTGGTCAGATATGCAGTGCAGTAAGCGTTCCTTGCTCATGGGTGTCATTTCTGCTCTATGTGTGGTATCAGTCGAAGGACATTTTTCCTTCTGAAAGCATTGTGAGGAATTGAAGAGATACTGCTGAAGAAGAAAGTAATCAACACAACAGGCCATTTATCTCCTCCTAATTACTATATTGTTGAGTGTGTGTCAGGAAAGAGGCAAAAAATAAAAACTCTTTGAATTATGGCAATCACCTAATAAATTTGGGAACGAGGATACCTGGATATTTTGTTAGCAAGTGTGAAATATTTCAGTCTTGTTTCTAGCTACATGTGAGAGAACAAAAATCTGAGTTCCTATTGTGTTATCATTTTGAAGTTAATTTACTCAGATCAAGCAAATCATGGGCATATATAAAAATGTTTACTTTAAATAAAATTCACTAAACAGTTTTCATTAGACAGCTCTTACGGGTTACTGCATTGTTTCATATAAAATATTTTAAAGCCCTCACAAAACTGAATTCTAGATTCAGGGGAAAGCCAGAGTCAATGTTGTCTTTCTATCACTGTGATAAAACACTTTGACCAAAAGCAAAAACTTTGGTGAAGAAAGTGTTCATTTCATCTTATGCTTCCAGCTTACACTTCCATCACTGAGGAAAGTCAGGGACAGGATCTCAAGTTAGAAACCTAGAGGCAGGAACTTATGTAAAAGCCATGGAGGGGTGCTGCTTACTGCCTTGCTATTCATGACTTGCTCAGCCTGCTTTCTTGCATAATTCAGGACCATCTGCCAAGGCTGGCACTTCCCATAATGGTATGGGCCTTCCTATACCATCATCAAACTGCTTTACATGCATGCCCATAGGTAAATGTGGTGGTGTTTTCTTAATTGACAGTCCATCTTCTGAAATGACTATAGCTTGTATCAAGTTGACAGAAAAGAAAACCAACCAGGACAAACCATACTTGCATGTTAGGAAATAGCAATAAAATCTATTAATATGTATAATCAATATAAGTTAATTTTCAAAATTAATAAATATTCAATGAACTAATTTACAAATAATCACATTTAGGCAAAATCAAAAGTAATTATGCATCTTTTTTAAGAAGTGTATTTATTCTCAATCTGCCTTTATCTCATTGCTATGTTAAGAAAGCTTGGCTAAGATTTATTATTTATTCCCAAGATAATACTTTCATTTGGAAAATTTGTTCATGGCCACTAATGTTGCAAGAATAACTTGCATAAAACTTTTTCAGTTTTAAGGTAAAATTCATTAAGAAAATCAGAAAGTAAGCTACGTAATTTCGGGGCAAATTGTACTTACCATTCAAAGTTTAACTTCATTTCAGAATAATCCTTCTGTTTCATTTTCCCACACATCAATGTAAATGTTCTCTTTCCACCCTTAAGAGCGGTTTATATAAAAATGGCATGAAAGGAGTTATAAGTTATTCTAAAGTTCAAGGACAAAATTCAACAGTCATAATAACACCTGTGATGATCAATTATACAATAATAGCCGTTGGAGGAAGGCGATTATAAATGTGTAGTTGTAGCTGTCACCAAACAGAAACATTTTCTTGGATAGATAGTAACTCTCGCGTCTTCTTGATCCAGGTTTTTATCTTTGTTTTGTTCTTCTTCTTCTTTTTCATATCACATCACCACCTGCCACTACTAGCTTCTGAAAAGGTGACATAGGATTAAACTCCCATGACACATTCCTACATGCTCTTCTGTGATGGGCAGTAGTGCATACAATATCTAGTTTGTAATACATAGCAGTGCATAAGAAAAGCAAAGAGCAAAAAAGCCCACTTCTTAGCATAACTGAAATAGGTGTGACCACCATATGCTATTTGAATAAAGCAATAACCACTCAGTTGACACTGAGTGCTTTGCTCCATGAATTCTGCAATGACTTTTTCTTTCCCTTCCTGTCATACAAGACAGAAGTCTCCCCCATTTCCCTATTATATTGACTTCACTGGAGCCAAGCCATGTCCCGACCTCCACATCTCCAAAGACTATGATTTACTCCAGCCCAAAGGTATACTTAACTTTCTGCATAAAAAGAGTCTTTGTCAAGTCCAGCAACCTCTGAATTTGGGTCATTTCACAATACTTGGATTATTTTTCTTAATTGCTTTATAAGGTTAACCTCTAGAATGGTTGTGGCTTGTAAGGTACAATGTGTTCATTAAATTGGCTTCTTCAGTAATTCACGAAATGTCCGCAAACTGGCATCGGTGGACAAAGTTCACTGAGGTCTCCAAATAAAATGACTAAATTGGCTTGGAGTAGGAAAACAGTTGCCTCAAAACTCCTGTAACTCCAAGAAAACAGAAAAATTTCCTTTCTTCTACTCTGCCCTTACACTGCCATAAGAGTGTCTTCAAATGACATCATCTTTAATGAAAATGTTCCAAACAAAGATAAGTCATTTCTAAAATTCAGAGAGAATAAGAGGAGGCTGGATGAAAAAGGTGAAGAGGCTGGCTTTATAAGGATGGTGTGGACACTGCCTAAGAGAACTCTTAGAGCAGTGCAGAAGTCCTTCTTCCCACCCTAGAAAAGGCCATGAGCACAACTCTCAAATACAGTTGCGTTGCAGGACTGGCCTTTTCTCCATGTGAGTGGAAGTGGAGGCCCACAGTGACACAACATGGCTGAGCAATTGCCAAGGGGCATGAATCATGTTTATAAAGTCTACTAAAAGTGCTCAGCAAGATGAGATTTCTTTCAAAATTGTACTTTTATGCATATTCTATCTACTTACTAAAATTCAATGATCCATGTTGCCATGTGTCTGAATCCTTGGGTCTTCCAAACATATCAAGGATTCATGTAGCATGTTGAAATTCAAAGCATTGAAAAATCAGATTAAAATGCATATAATGTCTTTAAGATGTTAAACCTATGTGGTGTTTTGAAGGAGATGTGGTGATATATAAAATGTATTTGATACATTTGAGTACTTAGTTCCCAGTTGGTGGAATTATGTGGGAAGGACTGGGGGGTGTGGCCTTGTGGAAGGAGATATGTCACAGAGCAGGATTTGAGATTTCAAAAGCCTGTGGTGGTATTCCCAGTTAGGGTTCTCTCTCTCTCTCTCTCTCTCTCTCTCTCTCTCTCTCTCTCTCTCTCTCTGCCTAATATTTGTAGATCAAGATGTAAGCTCTCAGCTATTGCGTCAGCTCCATACCTGCCTGCCAGCTGTCATGCTCTTACCCCCACTGTGATGGTCATGGACTCACAATCCCCTGAAACTATAAGTTTCAGATAAAGCCTTTTATCTATAATTCAACCTGATCCTGGTATCTTATCACAGCAGTAGAACATTAACTAACTCAACCTATATGCTAGGCTGTTTCTTGTTCAAAATTAGTTTCCAAAGTAATCTCAAAGAGCCAAGAAAAGTAATTTAGTAGGTCTAAAGTAAAACAAAAGGTAAAGGCAAACATCAAGTATTAGTAACATCTATATGGGAACAAAAATAAATACTGGAAACATTTTTTCATATCATGTTGTATTTGTTAATCTTGACCTATTATCTGCACAAACTAAAAGAGACAACAAGATCAGGAAGTTTCTTGTCATGTTTTATTGTAGTGTTTATTCCCTGGGAGAATGAAAGGCATTCTGTCTAGTAAGAGTCTTTTTTTTTTTCTAAACTACTATGAAAGTGTAGTAAAGAGGAGAGACTGAAAAGTTAGCTAAAATACTTGACAATGTATAGAAAACTGATTCTCTACAAACCTGCATCTACCTTAGCCAATTCTTGATCATGTCAAATAGATCTCACTCAGGGTCATATCATAAGAGAATGGAATTCCATAATATTAGCAAAGAATTCATAAAATGCTTAGTAAAAAAAATCTATGCTTTTTAATATTAGTGATATAGAGGATAGAGTTATAGAAAATCAACTATTCTCAACTTAAAAGAAAAATTAAGAAACAAGTTATTAGTAAACATGGGCTTGGTGGTTAAGGAAGCTCGGTGTTCTTCCAGACTCTTCCTTAGGAACCAAAGGTGGCTCTCAGAAGCTATATCCATAAGTTTACTACTCCAACTCCACTGATCCAGTACCCTCTTCTAGCCTCTGCAAGCATGTGTGCACGCATACACACACACACACACACACACACACACACACACAGAGAGAGAGAGAGAGAGAGAGAGAGAGAGAGAGAGAGAGAATTTTTTTTTAAAAAGTAGAAACTCATAGTCCCCTTGTTAATTACTGAAAGGAAGTCTATACAACCTTAGGCACAATACACATTTAGAGAAAGATTTTTTAAAGTCATAACACACATGACTTTACATAGGTTTTGGGGGGACTTTTATTCTTTCTTTTTAAAAATATATATCATGCCAAATGCTTGTGAATCCAGTGTGTATGTATTTAAAATATCATCCTGACTAAATAACATGCCCAGGCTGTGCTCTCTAATAATATGTTTTTCCCATTGAGGTTTTGTGGAAATCAGAAGACAATGATCAAAAATACAAAAAAGTATTTAGAAAGGAAGGAAGGAAGGAAGGAAGGAAGGAAGGAAGGAAGGAAGGAAGGAAGGAAGGAAGGAAGGAAGAAAGAAAGAAGAAAAGACAATAGAAAGAAAGAGAAGTGAACATTCTTTTAAAGGTGGGGAGGAACAAATGAGATGTTTCAGAGTATAAATTCACTCACTTCCAACCCTGGTGACCAGAGTTGAATTCCCAGAACCCACACAGTGGAAGGGGAAAACCAACTCCCACAAGTTGTCCTCCGGCCTCTGTACAAATGCCATGGCAACCCCCCACACACACACACACATTCACAAATAAGTGAATAAAAGAACAGATTCACTAAATGGCTCAGCAGTATACAGTTCGTCAGATTTTGACAATGTCACTAAGACACATTACCCTGTACACTTAATATTCCTAAGGGAGTGGTATCATCACCAAATGAGAGAAGACATGTCATTGGTGCAAAGGGCAAGCGATGATTTTTCTTTTTATCCTTCTGTGGAATAAATTATGAAATTTGCCCATATTACCTTAATATTGACTCATAAAGCATATTACAGTCATTCCACTTTACACTGTGAAACCTAATTTGCCAATAATGATTTTTCCTTTTTTTTTTTTTTAAATGTTAGAAAATAATCTAAAACTTCTTCATCTTGATACAGTTTTCCTGATACACCTTGACCTGGAGCTAAGTCTTTTCCGTAGTGATCATGTATATAATCCGTGAGATTAATGGGCTGATGCCTACTTCACTCAACAGCCGTAGAACCAAGGAAAGACAGACTTTCTATGACTCCTTTTTTGGATTAACTATGTCTCCCTGGAGCCGAAGAATGCTAAATATGGACACAATAGTCCAAAACGTCTACTTGCTCACACTCTCACCAGCACATGGTTATACTTAATTAAGTTTAGCTCTTTGGACAACTTTCAGGTGCAGAGTTTGCAAATTCCTTGAGGTCTTTAAGTAACTACTAACCTGAAAAAGAGCTGTCTGGGTTATTTTTGTTTCCCTTTCTTTTTTAAGCTGCTGCACCTCGGGGCACAATGATATCACACACACAAAAGAAGTTGCCCTGTCATTACGGTTGGTGAAGTCTATAGTCACCAGCCCGTCCTAGAAGCTAATTCGGTCCTCCTTCATTAACTGCAGCTGATGAGGATTCAGGCAGCTGGTCTATTCCTTTTGGTTGCTGGGCAACAGCCTTACTGATTGCCGGTTCCTTGGAGCTGAGAGTAGAAGATACTGAAGTTGATGGGGTGTTCCCTGGCTTGCCAGCCCTGTAAATATCTGTCATGTATATCAGTGCTTTTGTCTCTAAAGGACTGGCTTGTAGGTTGCATTGCCTATTCCTTCCTCCTTCAGACTACCCCTACTGGCTCGCTCACCCCTTCTCTATAAATAGTATGGTTTGTGCTTCAAGCTTCTTTACAGTAGGCTGCAACTGATTTTTGGAAAGAAGTGGAAAGAGACTTAAGAGCACCAGTAAAATCCAACCACAAATCTGTCAATCAACCCCTTTCTCCACCGCTTCCTCTTTCCTCTCTCCTGTTTTTCTCCTCTCTCCTTTCTCCTCTTTTCTCTTCCTCTGCTCTGCCCTCCTCCTCCCCAACTTCCCTCTCTTCCTTTCCTCTTCATCCTTCGGATGCAGAGCTTGGATATCATATGACTTTATATAGGAGCACATCAGCCATCACTGTATTCTGGAGTCTGAAACAAACTGACTTCCCCACTGATCACTAATTAATGTCCTGTATGCTTACCAGTTTGAAACCATTTTTCTGGTGGTATTTTCTCAATGAAGGTTCCCTCCTCTCAGATGACTGTAGCTTGTGTCAAGCTGGCATCAAACTAACAAGCACACTTGGCATGACATGCTTTGCAAATTTTGGATGGGCTAGGACGTTGGATATCAATGGTTTAGTGCACATCTTAATTGGTAGTGAATCCTGTACTTAAAAAAAAAAAGTGCTAAATATTTGGCATTAGCTTGAAGAATACAGCTTCCTGTGAGCAATACCATGGCATGAAAATGGGTATACTTTTAAAAAGCAATGCCAACTGTTCTATAAATTCATCATGCTCATTATCATACAAAGGTCCCAAGGTATATTACAACATAGAAATATGGATGTGTTTAACTTAGTGCTTTTAACTCAAACTACCAAAAATCCTCCTTGGATTACATTCTGTTAATAGACTTAAGTTAATATTTGGTTTAACCACTTGGCTAGAAGCTCAGATTTCCTTGAAGGTTCTCAAAGTCAGACATTTCACCATGTTATTCTCTGATATTTATTTTGTTGCTATAGTTGAAGTTTTGTTTGTTTTGACTTTTTTGTTGTTGTTGTTTTTATTTGTTCTGGTTTTGGTTTTGGTGTTTGGTTGGTAGGTTGATTGGTTAGCTTTGTTTTGTTTTTGTTTCTGTCTTTTGACAAGATCTCACTCTGTAGCCCAGGCTAGCCTGAAACTCATCCTGTAACCATCCTTTGGCATGAGCCTTCGGAGTGCCAAGTTTACGGGTATTCTTCACCATACCTGGTCTTTAGTGTGTTTTCCAAGTGTACTAAAAAGACAAGATACTGAGAGCTGAAGAGAAAGCAAAGCCATCTCTGTACCCTTGGCAGGTCTCACACATCCTCCTTTGGGTGCAGCATAAATTCACTAGAAAACAAGCTGAGAAAGAAAGGAGTGTGCACAGAATACAGATTTCCTCTGTCTTTCAGATCAGGCATAATCGCACATTCCAGTAGTTAAAGTACATATTGGAGATGAATGGATTTCTTCATAACAGTACCTTGATAGAAATATTTTAGGATATATTTCATGTTTGAAATACTTGGCTATTAATATCATGTGTCATAATTAGAATTTGCTTTCCAATGATGTATGAATAAAGCAGTGTTCTTACAAAATATTTTAAGCATATATGTGGATAGTCCATCAGAGTAAAAGTAGCTTGTAGGACGTTTCTTGTCAGTGTGATGTAATGCCTGACAGAACAACTTGAAGGAGTAAAGACTTATTCTGATGTATAATTCCAGTGAGCTCTGCCTCTGGTCACTTGGCTCCACATTTCTGGACTCTTAGAAAATCAGAATGCATGGTCTCAACAGCATGTTAGGGAGAACACTGAGTCTTCATGGCAGACAGGAAGTGCCCACGAGACAAGAGAACTTTAGGGACTCTTCCCAGATGACCTTCTTCCTCTATTTAGGCCCCACCTCCTGATTTTAAGCCCCACCAAGTACTTTTTACTCCTCTCAATAATACTATCATAGAATTAATAATCCTTCAAGGAACTAATCCATTTAGTAGATCAGAGCCCTCGTAATCTTATCTCTGTAAATGATCTCACAGGCAAACCTGGAGGTGTGCTCTATCAAATTATGTTGACAGTCATACAGCACAAAGTCCTAGGTGGGAAGATGGAAAGATTATTGTTGAAAAACAAAGTGGTTGTTCCTCCTACCCTCTGACATTTCTCCCTTTTATCCAATTCGTATGGCTTGGGCTTAATTTCTCATCTACAAGAACACGGACTCTTACTGTGTTTTCCATCCCTGGGACACCACTCATGGCCACTTTGACAAATTCATATTTTGCATGAAAAGAACTGGATATTTAATATCAGAGAAAATACTTCTATAATGTTTTTGCCAAATTCCCAAACACATTAGGGCTGAATTACTCTTTCTAGACACTGTACTGAGATACATAGCTAATCCAATCAACATGAGTGCAGGGGTGGGACTTTTATGAGAAACTTTACATATACATTGATACTTTATTTTCACATTTCTGAATGAAAACAATGAGCAGAGAAATTTTTTACAGTGTCCGTGAAACTTGTAAACCCTCCGAGATCACCACGTAGTGTATAGCAGGCGTGGACAAGTATTTTTCTTCATGTGGATTCCATAGGACACTGTTTTAACAAGATTCACAGAAAGGAAAATGGATTTCTCCATTAAAATGGATGAGAAAACCAGGACTCCAGCTTCTTTTTGAAATGTCCTAATAAATAAAGGTTCTAAAAATCCTGTAGTCATGAAATTGATTTCCAAATTTACCAGGTCAGAATATTTTTCTCCTTCCTAATGCCCATTGTCACTTCGCAGATGCCCTGCTCAGTAGGACACATTTTATCCATAATGTCTATTTCACACATTGAGTGCCATAGAGCTGTGTTCTGAGTCACTTCTTTCTTCTGGGAAGGGTACTCAAAGCATCACTTAGAAAGCTGATGGGGAGAGAAAGAATCACTTCCACCGGGTGTTTTTAATCTATTGTTATCATTTGGTTTAGGAAAAGAGATACCCAAGTCCTGTGTGACAGCTACACTCTACCTACTCACTGCCTAGGGTGCTCAGTAAAGCCATCAATGAGAAGTTTATCTCCCAATGATGCTTCTGCTACAGATCAACAAAGAAGTACTGGAGACTAGAGCTGACTTGCATTTTATCCCTCTAAGGATGGTTAACTAAGAGAGAGTATTTCCTATTGTGTTTAAAAGAATGTCAGGATTGATTCTGGTGCTTATTCCAGCTGAATTTCACTGGCTTATATGTAAATGTCTCATTAAGATGGGATATTTTTTAAAAATCTGGGAAAAGTTGCATCAGTAATTCAGCATACAAACTCACAGCCGCAGGGAACCCTGCTTACTCAGCAGAGGTCCTAAGATGCTGCCTGGTTCCTAAGAACAATTTTATTGGAAGATAGTCACAATCCTCTATTCATATATTGTCTGTGTCTTGAAGCTGTTGCAAAACCCCAGAACATTTATACTCTGACCCTTCAAAGGCAAAGCTGGCCCAGGTCTAGTTTGCCAAGGGTGTTGCTATGGGTCACCATGAATGTGATTTGTCAGTGCATGGGGTGTGATCACGGAGATAGGTGGGCTCTTTTGTATGAGGAAGGACTCTGTGAAATTCTGATGCTAGAACAGAGAAGGAAATCTCACAACAATGAGGATATCAGCTGGAAAGTTCAAAGAACCAAGCAGAGAATTTTCTGGGCAGACAGGGAAACATACTGCTCAAAAATATCTAGGAAGTCAGCAAGCAGAAAGAAGCAGGAAAGACCCACAGTGCCTTAGCTAAAGTCTGAAGCATAGGTCTTAGCAACAAGGTGATGAGTGTCAGTGATGAGGAGGCCTAACATTGTTTTAGAGCTCTAGAAACCACATGACCTAACTCTGGTTTCTTTTTCCATTTTGTTTTGTTTTGTTTTGTTTTACCTGTGAACTAACTGCAGAATGGGTTAAGAATGAAGTATCATCATTTCAAAATTCAAAACCAAAAATGGAAGTTATTATTAGACTACAAAACTACCATTGATTAAATACCCATGAAGCAGCAAAGACCATGTGTCACTCTACTGTCACACGTGCTTGTGGGCAGTGGGGATTCGAACTCTGGACCTTATGCTTGTGCAGCAAGCACTTCAATACTGAGCCTCCTCCCTATCCCCGAAGCTTTCTAGATTTCTTCAGTGGGAGAGTAGAATTAAAAATCACTGTTTTTGAGAAAAGTATTCAAAACCACATACAACTGTGGATTGTGTATGTTAGTTAATAGTTTAGTACTGGCAAAAAAAACCCACTTTATATACAACATGTCTTATGCATAGTTTCACCCTTCCTCTGTTCTTTACAGTAATATTAAAATTAATAAGAGTTCTAGACAGTTATAAAGTCTTATTGGGACCTATTGACACTGGGTCTGTGTAGGAGTTGGGTCAGCATCAAATGACCTTCAACGAGTCCAAACAACTTCCTAATGTTATTTGAATCAAGTAGTTTTTCATGGATGACAAGAGGGCATTCTCTGGCAGGAAATTTCATAAGTTGGGAGTTCAGAGCACATAGTCTGTACCCAGACATGGCCTGAAAACTAGCATCTCCAGGCCTGCCTCATCTCTGGTCCCCAGGAGCCAGTTACCAGAGCAATCCAACCACATTATTTGCTATATGTAAGCATGGGGACAGACCTTGTGAGCCTCAGGCCTCGCCATTCCATGACGTCATGTGTGCAGATGTGAACTGCTGAAAGAAATAAACATAAAATTAATCATGAGAAAAGAGACCTTATTGCTTAATGGGAAAATGATTCACTTAAATCATGTATGAGACAGAACTCTGTGTTTTGAGTGTCGGAAAATAAAAGGCATTTCTCCTTTAAATAATGCTCAACAGAAATATTCTGGAAATATGAGAAATCACCGTGGACCTACAAGCCAGCAAGAGTCTATTGACGGTCAAAATGAAGGCCCTCCACTACCACTCCTGGTTTGTACCTCCCCTTGATTGATATTTTCATTTAAGGGAAAATTCACTCTCTTCAGGTTTCTGCTTGTTGACCTTTGAAAAAGTAGAAACAGGAAGAAAATGACAACTAGAAATAAGAAAGGTATTGAACACAAACCTGAAATTCAGGGAGCATTCAAATTTCCACAAGATCTTTGAGAGATGGCTGAAAATTATTTTAATGTTTACTGAGCATGGTGACATCAAAGCCACAGGTGTTAAAAGGGCAAAATGACTTATGAAAAACTTTTCCAATTCTTCCAAAAAAAGAAAAAGAAAGAAAAAAGTTGATAGATTCCAAGAGTATAGTGCTACAAAAATAGTCAGAAGGTTGTATTTATTCCTAACATTTATTTAACTCATATTTCAAGATTGTCAACTTGAAAATGGTGTGGCTACATGTTAAAATACATCCTTTGAGACTTCATTTTTAACATACATCTTTAGAAGCTCAGATATGGGACATTTTTAAATGTAAGAAGTTTTCAGCTTCCATTAAGGGCTAGGTGGTACATCTCACCCCAAACCTGGCAAAATTATGTGCAGAGCTAACACGCTTCGATTTTAAACCTCAACTTTATAAACATCAACTGACCAAATGCATTTATAAAAGTACATGATTTCTAAAGAGTATCCTATGCGTGTGGGGAATAGTTCAGATAAATGGATGCTTATACCATGAAGCATCTTTTAAATGCAACTTGATCTTAAAAGTCAGAGCTGTAGCAAACTACCATTTCCTCCTAGGCCTGTATATCTTCAGAACTGTCTGCAGGGCATTAAAATTCTGTCTAAAACAAATAGGAAGGCCTTTTTTATTTTTTCATTATTCCTAAAGTTGTCCTTAAATTTGTATAGCCCAGATTTTTAGAGAATGACAGGGAGGGAAAGAGGGAGGGAGAGGGGAGGAGGGACAGAGGGAAGGGAGAAGGAGGGAAGGAAGGACGGAGGGAGGGAGGTAGGAAGGAAGGAAGGAGGGAGGGAGAAAGGGAGGGAAGGAGGAAGGATGGTAGAGGGGAGGGAGAAGAGAGAAGGGCAAGGGCAGGAGGGAAGGGAGGGAAGGAAGGATGGAGGATGAATGGAGGAGAAGAGGGAGGAGAGAGGGAGGGAGGGAAGAATGGAAGGAGGGAGAGAAAGAGGCAGGGAGGCAGGCAGGAAGGGAAGGAGGGAGGGAAGAAGGAAAGAAGGAAGAAGGGAGGGGATGAGGGAGGGAGGGAAGGAAGGAAGGAAGGAAGGGGGAGGGAAGGACTTATTTTATGGGAGAATCTGGAACAATGAAAATAATGAAGGCGTAGAGACAAAACAGCTTTGGGTATACTAATGGTTTCACATTTTGGAATTTAGATCTTGCTGGGTAATTGAATACTAAACAGTAAATTTTGATATGATGTTATTGTCAAGTAAAGCATAAGATCTTCTGGGCTAGCACAGTGAATCAAACCAAAGAATAGAACTCACTTAATTTACAACTTTATTTCTGTAGGACAAAATGTGCTCCTATGTACATTTGAGTACTATGAAAAATCCAAGTTATAGACTGGGAAGCCATATCTATGGATTCCGGTTTCCTGTGAATCTATCTGGGGACAGCGGCACTTGCTATCTCTGTAGGTGTAGATTCCTTTTGTCACGGTTGAGAAACTTATACTGGAGATTTAAATGTTTTTCACTCTATCCACACCACCGTCTTAGTAACCTTCACAGCTGTTGGGCTTATCAGAAAGTGTATACCAGTTTCCTGAGGATTACACAGCAAATGGACTGAAGCAGGTGATCGCAGACAACAATATGATTTCCAGCACAGTCTTAGAAGCCGGAAGTCTGAACGAGGGGTCAGGGAGCCACACCCTAGAGAAGGCTCTCAGGGGGAGAAAGTCTCCTGTTTTTGCCCTTCGCTTCTGGCAGGTGCCAAGAGGCCTTCGTGCCTCTTAGTTTGCAGGTGTACCATCCGCCCTTCCTCTGTCCACACACACACTTCTCCCTGTGTGGCTGAGTGTGACTGGAAATCCTCCCTGTTCAAAAGGACTGTCACTGGGATGACCTGACCCTAACTCTGTATTATCTTCCTATGTTACATTTGCAAAACTATCACAAATGAGGTCTTCATGTGGGTCCCCCAACAACCGGAGCAAGGACTGTCCCTGACTCTGTTGTCTGCCTGTAAATCTCATTCCCTTAACTAGGATGCCTTATCTGGCTTCAATGGGAGAGGATGCTCCTAGTCCTGCAGGGTGGGGTGATACAGGAAGGGGGGGCTTACCCTTCTCAGAGGAGAAGGGGAGAGACTGTGTACAGGGGTGAATGGGAGGGGTCTATGATCAGGATATAAAGTGAGTGAATAAATAAATAAATAAATAAATAAATAAATAAATAAATAAATAAATAAATAAATGGAAAAAAACCAAATGGGGTCACACATACAGCTACAACAGCCTCAAACGTGATCATATGTGTGTGTATATGTATCTTTATGTGCATACTTATACATACACTCTCCATACTTACATGCCTGCACATTTTACACCTTCAGAGAAAATGCTAATAAGTTCCTGGATTTGTGTACTTACAAGTATGTAATCTAGAATAGTAACACGAGATCATGGAGAGTTATCTGTTAGAAGAAGCAGTGGATTGGTTTTCCATCTCAATATTATTGTTAGGTCTTTACTGGAGTGCCACGGGCATTGGTAACATCATCAATAATTGTAAAACTATAAAACTGAGCAGAACGTGACTGTCACCCTCAAATTTATGACTATACAAGGTATCCACTTGTTTTTCTCCATCCCACGAACATAAGAAACATCTTTTTGCCATTTTCCCCAAAACAAGGATATTTTTATGTCAACAGAATGTTCTATTACATGCATGAGACTAAAGTCACATAACTCATAAGACACATAATTGAGATAACAACCAATGTGTAATTGAAATATTTCATGTTCTATGTAAATTTTAGAGACTAAACTCTATTTCATTTCATTTTATGGAAAGAGACTTTGATACTCTGAACTTTTACACACACACACACACACACACACACACACACACACACACACACACACACATACAGCTGATAGTGAGAAAAGCAGGTTTGGCTAATGTCCCCCGAGGGCAGGCACTTGATGGTTTCTGTTAAGGATGGCTGTGAACCTTTGCTTTCTCCAACCTGCAGCTACATTAATAGAAATCTTACCTTTGGGAGTATAGAGCTCCCACTTCTGAACATGACTGTCTCATAGATGATTCTGTCATGTCTGTCACGTCATGCATTGGGACCCAGACCACACCCACATACTTCGAGAAGTGGAGTAGCCATTTGAACCAAAGAGAAAGTACCCATGGTTCAGATCATCCTTTCACAGTCTATTCTGATCTCTATAAATGTGGATTCCTTTCCTGAACAGTTCTCAGGAATGCCTTTCTAAAATGAGACACTTCAACTTGTAAATAGGTCTCATCTGCCCACTCATGAAAATGAAAAGAAAAATCAGGGTAAGGAAAGCAAAGAGGATAGAGATGACAAAGGAGAAGAAATGGGAGAAGAGGGAAGGAGAGAGAGAGGAGGGAGAGACAGGAGCTAGCGCCAGCAGACACGACCATGTGGTCACCATTCTCAGACACTGTTCTCCTTCTCAGTCAACCTTCTAACAAGCACAAGGCTGACACTATTGTCTTTATCTCCCCTCGTCCTGTTTCTATGTATTGCCACTCTTCAACCCTCTCTTGGAAACAGTCTTGCAGAAGCCACTGTTCTCTGCTAGTTGACAGAAGTGAAGATCATTAGAGTCTTCCTCACCAGCCTTCTTTCTGAGGGAGGCAATTCAGTCTTCACCACACATCTCTTTCCTAGGAGTGGCCAAGACTTCAAGAATGAGGCGCAAAAGACAATCTTAAAATGGACTGAGTTGCTGTTGTTGCTGTTGTTGTTGTTGTTGTGCCTTTCTTAGAAGAATGAAATACCTCTCAAATGACACATACTAGAATTTAGAGAAGCCAATTATATGTATGCGACTTGCAGTTTTTTAATATTAAAATGAGAAATCTAGCACTCATGTTACCAGGAGTATGTACTGTATCATTGAACGATTGGTAATAGGTTACTCTGTAGTTGCTCGTGGTAATTTTTCTTTTTCACACTAGCTCCCAATTCACACTATCCCACATTTGAGAAGGTCTCCTAATGAATCCTATGTTTGATGTCTTCATTTCTGGGTCAGCTTTCTTGATGCTCATGAGTGGCAGCCACCTGGAGCCCAAGGTAGATATGATAAGAGACATTCCCACATTGTCTCACTGAAGTTACAGCAAGAATTAACAAAGTCCCTAGTGAAGCAGCTGTGGCACTGTTTAAGGACAAGACCAGGTGCAGCAACACAAGCCCCAGAATCCGTCTGAGATGTGCAGTGAGTAGGAAAACCGAGAATAACATAGGCCTGTGGGTGCATAGTTAGTTTCTAAATCAGTGTTACCTCTGCAAGCCTCTCTTCCGATCTGAAAAAACAAAAGAATTGTGTAAGTCGTTTTCCCTTGGGTTTTAAATTCTGTGGTCCTCAGAGCAAATGTGGTATGGAGAGAGAAAATGAGGCCCAAGTCTAAGAATAAGGTTTGCTGGAATGTAAAGAACGCATCAGATGAATTTTATCTGAGATAAAAAGAAATATTTATTTAAATATTTAGATAGCTGAAAACAGTGCTGTGAAATTTCCATCTCATTAGTTCCTACCAGAAGTAACTTTTTTAAAGCAAGTGTTAGGTAAGTTTGGTAGTGCATACCTCTAATCCTAGTACTTCAGTAACAGAGACAGGTAGGCCTCTGTGAGTTCAAGGACAGCCGGGTCTACAAAGGGAGTTACAGACCAGCCACAGTTATATGGTAAGACACTGTCTCACATAGATAGATAGATAGATAGATAGATAGATAGATAGATAGATAGATAGATAGATGAATAGATGATAGATGGATAGATAGATAAATAGATGATAGATTGATTGATAGGTAGATAGATGATAGATGATAGATAAATAGATGATATATAGATAGATTGATAGGTAGATGATAAATAGGTAAATAGATGATAGATTATAGATAGATGATTGATTGATTGATAGATAGATAGATAGATAGATAGATAGATAGATAGATAGATAGATAGATAGATAGATAGACAGATGATAGGTGATAGATTCTAAATAAATCCTGTAGATTTACATAGAATTTACAATCTAGAGAGCACTGATAAATTCAGAAAATAAAGAAGAAACCAAAAAGTACTTGTATAGCTACTGGCTGCCACCTTTGATAGAGGTGCTTGTATACATAATGGTTTTCATTTCTGTGCTCTTCTTCAAGAAGATTAGGTAGAAGAACATTAAGCCTGGATGGCCTTTAGTTTGTGGATAATCAAGCCAATCCATACAAAATGGGGGTCTAGTCTTTTAGGATTTGATTTGGGGGGGGGGGTGTTGTTGCCTTTGGTGCAGGCTAAACTACAATCTGTTTGACGACATTAGTGATATGGCATATTATGATCATGAAATTGACCCAATGTAGCAATTTCAGCACAAGGCTGTATTTTCATTCACCAGACAAACTTCATATTCCCCTGTGCTGGATAGTTTTATGTCAACTTGACACAAGCTAAAGTCATCTGAGTGGACGAAGCCTCAGTTAAGAAAATGCCTCCCTGTAGTAATGAGTGATCAATGGGGAGAGCCTGGCCCAATGTGGGTGGAGCCTTCCCTGTCTATAGAAAAGCAGGCTGAGCAAGCAAGCCCTGAGGAGCAAGCCAGCAAGCAGCCCTCTTCCATAGCCTCTGCATCAGCTGCTGCCTCCAGTTTCCTGCCTGACTTAAATTCCTGTTCTGATTTCCCTTGATGGTGATCTGTGATGTAGACGCATAAGCTGAATAAACCCCTTCCTCCCCAACTTGCTTTTGGTCATGGTGTTTCGTTATAGCAACAGATACCTAACTGAGACATATACCATCATCTTCCACTCCAAGTGGCCCCTCTGCATCCATGGGATTTCATTAAGACTGATTGAATAGTGAACCACTTCCACCACACCCTGCATTCTGTATAAAGGGCAGGCTGGGTGAGGTAATATCTTTCTCACTGCTGCTTGTTTTCTGACTCTTCCTTATAAATAAAAAGATTCAGCTCTGCAAACGAAAAGTGAGATGCACCATTCCTTGTTCCATCCCCAAGGCTCTATCAGTATAGGTTTGAAACAACCCCCTAGAGCTCTCTGTGTTCCTGGCAGAGTTTCAGCACTAACATGTGGTTCATTTTTTAGAGGATTTTTTTCTTTTCCTTCCTGTAGTCAAGAAGAGCCGTGGAGTGTGTGGGAAAAGGCATCCTTCGCCTTTGCATCTGTGGTGCGTACATGTCTCCCTAAGAGATAATGACCAACGCTTCTCTCTCTGCACATTTTGTTCTGGGAACTTGGAAGGAGAAAGATACCCTGAATATTTAGAGGGCTTTTTAAAATAGTGTTCATGGAGACAGTGTATGTGAAAATAACTCCCAGAATTCTCTCTGACAGAAGTAAGCAATTAATTCATGTGATGGTACTTATAGCCACTTTTATCACATATTCATGACTGTGGCACATTGCTATGTGCAGAGACTATGATGAATCCACACTTACAGATCAGTTTGTTCAGTCACCAATGCCTGACCAAAAAGCCCAGAGAACAGCCACAGTCAAACTGTGGAGATCTGACCTGATCTTTACCGTTTCTCTTTCTTTCCAGGAAGGACAATGCATTGTGCTGTTTTATTTTCAATTTCCATGTTTTCAAGAACTGTCTGTGAGGACAAGCCTGTTGTGTTTCTATTTAAAATTACAGAAGGAAGCATCCTCTTAAGAGTCTACTAAATAAAATAAAGACACTTTTGCTTAGGATTATTTAATTCGCTTTCTATTTTTGTCACAGTAGTAAAATTCACATTTGGATTATATTTTGCTCAGCACATAACAGAATCTTTCAAATAATGAGATCATAATTCTTATTTTTCCCCTTGGATGGATTTTTCTAAGTCTGTAATGAATCAACACTTCCAGTCCACATGGAGACATTCGGTATAAAAATACTAAGCCCTTCTTCTAACGTCTTTGTAACACAACATGAACTTTCAATCATTTGTTAGTTGTGTTGGTGAGAGGTTCTGCTACAGATCTATGTCTGTTCATTTATTTAACCTTTCAAACATCAATAAATAATCTGTGGACAAATGAATTTTGTCAATTAAATAATGGTAGACAGCAAAGCGGAAGTTGTGTAGAAATGTCATTTTTGAGTAAGAAGTCACAGAATGGTAAGGAAATGCCTAGCAATTTATACATTTGTATACACACACACACACACACACACACACACGATCATCAAAGCTTTCTACAACACTAAGAGCCAATGACTGTCCAAATGCCCGATGGCCTCTCACAATTTATGCTGTGTGCTTACTTCTAATCACTTAAATGACAAATTTAGGTCCAAGTTGAACCTCACAGGGGAAATAGTACAGGATTGTAGGATTTCTCTTTCGTTTTTAATTGAAAAAATTATTCATGCAATATATTCTAATCACAGTTTCTGTCCTCTTACCTCTTCTAGATCCTCCTTACACCCCTACCCACCCACCCAACTCCAGGCATTCTCTCTCTCTCTCTCTCTCTCTCTCTCTCTCTCTCTCTCTCTCTCTCTCTCAAATAAGCAAAATAGCAAGCAAGTAGAATTCTTAAAAGTAGCAAAGAGAAAGCACCAGAAACACACACACACCCTATAGAAACACAGTATCAGAAACTATACTATACAAACAAAAGAACAGGAAAACATGAAAATGCCCAACATGAGACAAAATGTCTACAAAAATAATCAGTGAATCTATGCTGTGCCAACAATTTACTCCTGGGCATAGGGCCTGCCCTTAAGAGTGACTTATAGACCCAATGAGACTGCATTAGAGAAAGCTAGCTCTTTCTTTGCAAGTGGATGTCAATTGGAGATAGTTTCTTGGTTAGGAATGAGAGTTCCGATCCACTTGCCTCTCTAGCATTATAGATTGTATGAATATGTGGCCCTCTGGGGCAGTAAGAAGGGTTTCAATTGAAGAGCTAGAAGACCATATTCATTTTTTTAACTTTTCATAGAATTTTACAAAATGCATATATTTGGCCCATAAAATAGCACAATGAAGACTTGGAAAATGATCAGTGAGTGGCCAGGAAAAAATAAAAAGATCTAAGCAACAAGATGAGCGAAGCAGGGCACACCTGTAAAACTCATTTCAACTCTCTTGTATGCATTCAGTTTACAATGGAGTTCCCTTCCAGTTAAGCCAAGCTAAGAGAAAAATGTCTAAAATTAACAATAATAGAAGTTGAAAGTTCATTTAACACACCCGTCATTGTTCAATTATGAAATGTCACCCACACACTTGCGTGCTGAATTTTCACTGCTAGCTTCAAGTGTCATTTTGGTTGGGTCTTCAAAACTTTAGGAGATTGGGCCTAGAAGAAGAAAGCAGGCCCAGGAGGCTAGATCCTGGGTGCCTTCTCCTTATCTTAGTCTCCTCTCCTCTCCTCTCCTCTCCCCTCCTCTCCTCTCCTCTCCTCTCCCCTCCCCTCCCCTCCCCTCCCCTCCCCTCTCCTCCTCTCCTTGCCTCTCTTCTCCTATCCTATCCTACCTATCCTCTATTTTCTTTCTTTCTTTCTCTCCTCTTCCTCTTCCTCTCTCTCTTTCTCTCTCTCCTCTTTTTTAATCCCTCCACCTGTCCCTCTTCTTCTCTCTCTTCCTCTACCTCTCCCTCCCTCCATCACTCCCTCCTCTCTCCATCCCTCCCTCCATTTTTCCTGGCTGCTATATTGGATGGTCTCATGTTTATGAACCACAACATGGTCAATTCCATGGACTAAAATCCTAAATTATAATAGTTTTTTTCCTCTTAGGCTGTCTGTCATAGTGATGAAGTATGTGGCCAGTGCCCTTCTCAGTCTCATAACAGCGGTGCCACCAATTGCAGAGTCAAATGCTGATCTTGTGTGAGCATGGCTGACTGGGACTGTACCTCATGTCTGCTGCTCTGCACCTTCATATAGCTTAGCTTCAAAGAGTGCAGGAGAAGATGAAAATTCAAATTTCAAACTATTGAATTTGCACTACTATAAATATGAAAAGTCATTAAGAAAATGTGTCAAGCCATGGGAAGCACATGCTGGCCTTTCACTATGCATTGTTCTAGTCCTGAAGTCCTAACAGTACCTCATGGCCTTTTCCTCCTGTTATCTTTCCACTACGCCATGCATTTCTGCACATTCCATCCACCATCTTGATTGTGCTAATTTTCCCTTTGTGGAACTACAATACCTTTAGCAAAACAACAAAAGTGATGAAGGACTTATTGAACATCATGTTTTCAGAGGTTCAGTTGAGAGACTTTGGTCCATCTTGGCTAGATGCATTGTTTCTTAATCTGTGTTCGGTGGAAGATCATGGCAGTAGGAGCGTATGCCTGAAGCTACTTATAGGAAGGAAAAGAGAGGAAGGGAAAGCTACAATAAACGCAACCTTCATTTGCAGGTGCCCAGTGACCTGTGTTTTTCTGTTGGACCCAACATGTTTCCACAAACTCCCAAACTAGTACAAGCAGTTGGGCATATACAGTCCACACTTGAGCCAGTGAAAATTTCATATTCACACCATACCATGACACTTAATCATTTTAAAGGTCAGGTATGATATTGCCTTCTCTAGAAAGCTCAACCTGGGCAAACAGGAGCCTATTACTCCAACAATCCTTTTCCTTGTTTGGAGGGGTTGTGGCTGATGCTGTGATAGAACTTCGGCTCTGGGTTCATAGCCTTCTGACTTGTTGTAGTACATGAATCTATCACAGTAAGCCCCTTAAAAGAAGAAAGGCATTGGTTATTCTTCTCTATAACAGTATTACTGACCTAAGAGTCATTCAACAAAACAAGAAAAATACTAAATCAAAGATCCATCTCTGAGATCAGGAGGAAAGGAAGAAAACAGGTCAAACTTGTTCCAAGATCAAGGTAAACACTCATAAAGAAAATAAACCCTTCAATAGCAAAACATCTATTTGTCAGTGAATATAGTACAGGAAATTTAGTTTCCTGGGTTATAATTTAGCATTCTCTGCTACTTTGTTCTCCCTGGTTCACAAAAGAAGAAGCTAAGAGAACCAAGGAGAGAGGGTCAGGAGAGTGAATGGATATTCACTCTCTGGGGAAGAGGAGTCTTTAGGAAGTGCTAGAGACCTGGAAGACACCAGGGTATTTGTGGGGACAACTCTAGCTGAGCCTCCTGGCAGTGGGGGATATGGACCCTGGAGTGGCAGGACTCCCAGTGGAGAGGTAAGGACACCAACCCACCCATAAAATCTTCAACCTCAAATTTGTCCTGGCTACAAGATGTGCAGGGACAAAGATGTCACAGAGACTGAGAGAATGGCCAAACAATGACTGGCCCAACGTGAGATCCATCCCATAAGCAAGAACCAATCCTTGACACTATTATTGATGCTATGTTGTGCTTGCAGACAGGAGCCTAGCATAATTGCTCTCTGAGAGGCTCTACCCAACAGCTGACTGAAACAGATACAGAGACTCACAGCTAAACATTAGTCCAAGCACAGGAAGTTTGTGGAAGAGTTGGGAATTTTATCCTTTTTTGTTAACATATATATTGCTTTCAGCACTCTCTTTGATGATTATTAGCAATGCAAAAGAATCACTGCTTTCAAAAATCAATGATATTTTATTCCAAGAAATTTATCTTTTTTTATTAAATCATTTTACATTCCAAATGTTGCCCCCTTTCCCAGTCTCCTCTCCTAGAGTTCTTCATTCCAGCCTCCCTCCCCTTTGCCTCTGAAAGGCTGCTCCTCTGACTAACTACCCACCCCCTCTCTCACCCATCCACTAACCCCCACCTTGCACCCCCATCTTCCTTCCCTGGTGCATTAAGTCTCTCCAGGATTAAGCGCATCCTCTCCCACTGAGGCCAGACAAGTCAGTTCTCTGCTACATATGTGCTGGGGACGTGGACCAGCCCATGTATGCTCTTTTGTTCATGGCTTAGTCTCTGGGAGCTCCCAGGGGTCCAGATTAGTTGATACTGTTGGTTTTCCTATGGGGTTACAACCCCCTTCAGTTCCTTCAATCCTTCCCCTAACTCTTCCATAGAGTACCCGACCTTTATCCAATAGTCGGTTGTAAGTATGTGCATCTGTCTCAGTCAGCTGCTGGTAGAAAGCCTCTCAGAGGACAGCCATGCTGAGGTTCCTGTCTGCAAGCACAACCTAGCATTGGTAATAGTGTCAGGATTTGGTGTCTGCCCATGAGACGGATCTATTTCTTCCAGCACTCTTTTTGATGAGTATTAATCAAAAGAAGAAATACCCTGCCTTACAATATTAAGCATTTCATGCACTTGGTCTCCAGATCAATTTTTAAAGTCTATTTCAAAAGTCACTGAGTCTTGATACAGAGAGTAAGATTCAAAATTACTTTGTTTAATTAACAATGAGTTTTTAAGTTTAAATATTTAATAATCATGTAGATAATATCTAGTAATCTATACAAATAAATAAATGTAAAATATAAAAGGAAACATAAACTTCTGCTGTGGAACTCCTACTTCTGGGAAGAAAAAGAACTTTCGTATTTACCAGCTTGGGAAACAAGGCACATCAACAAAAACAAAGTTCTCTCCCATGTGTTAGATAGATGCCTAGACAGAAATTTGGGTCAAGAGTTATTATAGTATTGAAAAAAAAAAAAAAGAAAGGAAAAATGCATTGTTTGTTTTCCCTGTGCACAAGGGAAAGATAAACAAACACGTCTTACCCATCTCAGGGAACTGGAGGACGGATAACCTCAATATTTTGCAAGCAAAAGGCATTTTTTAAATGTCCTGTTCCCCCAAAGAATATTATGCCACAAAGATTGTGTTTGTGTCTTCCACTGAGTCCTGTAAGGACACATACAATGAACCACCCTCTAGCCAACAGCTGGTAAATACAAAAGTTCTGTTCCACTCAGAAGTAAACGCTCCATGGCAGAAGTTTATGCTTTCTCCCTGTCGAAATTTTGGTGTGTATAGATTCCCAGACATTACCTAAATGCTTATTAGATATTTAAACTTACAAATTCATTGATCATTAATCAAAAATAGTTTTGAAACTTTCGGTATCAAGACCCGATGACTTCAGAAATGGACTTTAAAAATTGATCAGGTGGCAAAGTACATCAAAGCTTCATGCTATAGGTTGGGTGATTCATTGTTTTGATTAATAATCATTTTAGAAGACTACTGGAAGAAATAGATAGGTTAAAAAATACGTGAGAAAGTGTCCTGGATTAAATTGTCATTGATTTTTGGAAATGGTGACTTTTTTCATTTTTAGTGAATAAACAATTATTTAACCAGCAATGAAAACCATGATAGGGAATTTTATTTAGTTATCAGTCCATGCTAGAAAGATCCACCCAGCTTTCTCAGAGAACATATCCAAACAAGAAGGGTGAATAGCCCTTTTCATGTAAGTGGCCAAGAGCAATATTGCTTTCTTTGGAACTTTTCTTCTGTCTATATTGTCTTTCGTGTGTGTGTGTGTGTGTGTGTGTGTGTGTGTATGTGTAATGAGTGTGTGGGTGGAGGACAAAGGTTGACATCAGGGTCTTCCTCTATTACTCTTCATCTTATTTGAGGACAGAATTTTTCTTTACTTATTAATTCATATTTTCATTAATTATTTTATTTACTTTACGTCCCAATCAGAGCTTCCCGTCTCTCCTCTCCTCCTAGTCCCTCCCTCCCACCCTCTCCTCCTATGCCCCTTCCCTTTCTCCTCAGAAAGGGGGAGACCTCCCTTAGATATCAAACTACCTTTTTGAATCCCCTTCCCCTAGCTGGACAGCTTTGTCTAGCCTCAATAGAAGAAAAACAGGATTTTGGACTGACCTTACTTAGAGCTCCTCCCTTCACCTGGGATCTTTGGCTTATGCCAGCAGTATCAGAGATACAGGTGTGCCATATTACATGACATTTTTATGTGAGTACTGAGGATCCAAACTCATATCCTTGGGCTTCTGCAGTGAGGACGTTACTCAGAACCCATCTCACAGTGCCACTATTTTTCATTATAATAGAATTCTCAGAGAAGTTTTAGATGAGCAGAAGGGTAAAAAAATTCCATATTTCCTGATTACTCTGCTACATGCATAGACTGCCGAGTTTCATCCTGCACCAGAGTGGGGTGCTCATGATAACCAGAGAACTGACAGTGACACATGAGTGTCACTTCAAGTTTATTTGTGTATACCATTTGTGCATACCATGGGTCTTGACAAATACATGATATGTGTGCTCACTGGGATAGTGTTATACAGAATAGGTTCATTGCTCTAAAAACTTCTCTGTACTCTGCCTCTCCGTTCCTTCCTTTCTTTTAACTTCTAGTAACCACCTTCTTTTTATGCTCTTCTTAGTTTGACCACTACAGAATTCACAGAGTTGGAATCTTCTGCTGTATGGTCTTCAGTGCTTGACTTCCTTCATTTAGTACTGTTCTATCTGTGTCTTTTTGTGAATGATAAGTCATTTCATTTTAGTGCTGGATAATATTCCATTGTTTAGAATATTCACCTGCAGAAAGAAAGGTCAGTAGGTCGAGGTTTAAGAAATCATTGATAAAATGATGGATACTCATATGCAGCATTTTTAAAATTCTGTTTTGTTTTGTTTTAAATAAGTTATCAGTTATTTTGGACAAATACCAAGTATATGCTTCCTGGATTATATGTTTGTCTGTATTTTTGTTTGTTTCTTTGGTTGGCTGACTGGTTGGTTGGTTGGCTAACTGGCTGGCTGGTTGGTTGGTTGGTTGGTTGGTTGGTTGGTTGGTTGGTTGGTGGTTTTTAAAAATTAGTCTTTACAGATGCTAGATATATGGCTTAGCAGTTACAGGTACTTGTTGCTCTTTCAGAGGACACAGATTTGATTCCCAGGATACACATGATCTCACAACTCTATAACTCAAGTTTCAGGGCATCCAACACTTTCTTCTGACCTCCAAGAGCACCAAGCATGCAAGTGGGACACATTCATACATTCTAGCAAAACATTCATACAAAAAAACTAAAATAAATATTTAATTCCTTAAAAATTAGCCTTACAAAAAGTAATATTTTTAATCTGCAAAACTTATGGTCTTTTCCCCTTTTGGACTTCTGTGAATTCATAAATTAATCCAAAGAGAATTAGTATTTTATCTATTCATTTGATGAACAGTTATTGTATGATAATTTGTGCAGACTGCTACTTTGTGGTTCTTAGAATACTTAAAGTAGGTTAGGTTCAGATACCAACCTTGCAGAGCCTTGATAGTCCACTCAGGGTAACAACTGAGACAATCATAAAGATATGCAGCACGCTTCCTGTCCAGAGAAGTTAAACCCCCCCTCCCACCATTTGCTCAGTCTTCTCTTTTATTCTTCAGTGGCATTTCTTGATTTCTCAAGATTTGGGCTTCCAATAACTTTGAGGTTGTATTTCCATTTCAGGTGCTTTCTATAGCTTTGCTGCTACAATGACGTTGTGTTCTTTTTTTCCCCTCTGTTTAATCTTTAAATAACTCCCAGCAGGGAGCAAGCATGATCTTGACTTTATCATTCTGAGCAGAATTATTTGATTGGTGGCCATAGAGTATCAGAATGTCTAGCTATATATTCTCAGGGTTCTTGGGACACAATCCCTCTTTCCTTACACCACAAGCATCTTGTTTAGTTGTTATTGTGGCATTGCAAAAGCCAGGACCTCAAGTGTAATGCTGCGTAGCATGTGTGATAGCAAGCATTCTTTGCTCAGTTTTACAGAGATATTCCATGGCTTCAGCATTAGCCTTATTGCCTCCCTAAGTGTTGGTATCTTCATTGAGTTAAGAGCACTGCCTTTGAGTCTTTGTTAGTGAAGGCAGCTTTTATTTATTTATTTATGTTCTGCTCTTCATCACTACCAGGTGATTTAAAGCAGATTTGGAATGTTACAAATATCCTGTCTGGCACTTATTTGTTTCCTTTTTCCTTTAATATATTATTATGCAGATTAATATGAATTCCTCTGGTTAGAATCTAATTCCAGTTGTCCTCATTTTTGTCATAAGGTCTTTCTGTGCAATTTCTAACAGCATTCACCATCACTGGATGTATATATGTAGTGAATAGAACTATATATAGTAAACATAACTGGAGCTCGTAAAAGCAGAGTAGCTGCCTAGCCTTGTCTGCACCCTGTTAGCAGGTGGAGGTTTTCAGGGCTATACAGGTAAAACTCAGTGTCAGGAGGAAGGCATGAAGACAAGAAATAGAAGGAAAAACAATTCAATAACCAGGTGGTTTCATCGGCTCTTTGTAACATCATAATAATAAAATGATGGTGCCCATATGTGAGTCGGTGGGCTACTTTTAATAAAGATCTATTTATTCTAGATATCCAAATGCATGTAGATTTAAATGGAAAATGTAATTTTTGGGGTCACTTGTAGAATTGACGTACCTCACTGGCCTAAAAGTATTGATGGATAATTAGATAGCAATCAGAGGACACTGGTTTTTCCAGTTCTGCCATCATGACTTCCTCCATTTCTTCCAGTTTATCAGCACTGAGCTTCTTCAGAGCTCTTAAACACTAGCGTTGCTGCAGCAACTGCAAGAGTCAGTTCTATGGGTGCTGGTTGGTTGATTGGAGATGGAATACCTGCCTTTTTAAAAAAATTCTCAGATAAGGTCACCATTGCTACTGGAAGCCCTGCTCTGAAACTCTGATCCACACACCAGAACAGTAATTGTCGACATTGGCAAATGATTGCTTTACCTGTACATTATCATCCAATAGATGGAATTCAAACTTCAAGCTAAGGAAACACCAGTTTCTTTCACTTTGACTTACAAATAGAAACAGATTAATAAAGCATGACTATAATGATTCCTATAATGCTACAAACTATAATTATTATTACATTATAATGATTATTATAATATGAATAATAATTCAGATAATGTTATACTAAGTGATGTGTTTATAAAAAGATAAAGAGAGAGGGGATATGTTTTGGTGGCTGTGTGGTGAGGTGTGGGGGAAGGAGATGTCCCAGCGGGCCCATGCTGGGGCATCCCTTCCCCTAATGGACCAGCCCTAGAAAGGTATAATATAGAATAGAGTTTATTCAGGGCATGGGGAGAGGAGTTAAGAAGGTAGTAGGGGCAGAGAAAGGCCTAGAGAGAGTGAGAGTAGAGAAGTAGAGGAATAGATGAGTAGAGGCCAGCCATGAGCATGTGGAGAGAGGGGGGGAAGGGAGGAGAGGACAGAGCAGGGACAGGAAGGCAAGAGCATGCGGCCCCTTTTATAGTGAGTCAGGTATCCCTGGCTGTTGCCAGGTAACTGGGTGAGAGCTTAGACAGAATGCTAACACTAAGCGCTTGTAAGTTAAAAGATTCCTTGTAGCAATGTAGGTTTCTTAGCATCTTTGCTTCGGTTGGTTGGTTGGTTGGTTGGTTGGTTGGTTGGTTGGTTGGTTGGTTTGGTTGATTTGTTCCTGACAGATTCTCACTATCTAAACTTATTTGGATGAACTTGCAAATATGGCCCAACTGACCCCAAACTGTCAACCCATCTGCCACAGACTCCTAAGTGCTTGGATTCCAGGCTATGTGACCACACCTAGTTTCCTCATGTGAACTTTAAATGGCAAAGTTGTTAGTCCTTCCCAATTACCTGTGGTCATAATGATTTTGGCACATATGTTATTAAAGACATTACACAAAGAACTGGGAATTGAACAGAGTATGCTGGCAAGTAGGAGAGGCTTTTCCTTTACTTCCTCAGAGTCAACCACCATTTCCTACTAAAAAACAAAATGAAATTTTAAAGCTGTCATTCTTAACTTGCCTAGAAACGCTGACAGAGGAGAATTACATTATCTTCAACTGCTGACTGTCATTTCATATGAAAATCTTCACTGCTCCCAAAAGGGAAAAAAAAAAAAACAGGATTAAATAACTTTCTACTTCTTTAAACAGGATATTATTTTAAGAAAGGAGAGTCTAGAAAGAGGAATTTATTATCAAATGAAACATATAACACTAATATGAGATTCCATACTACTCCAGCTGGCTGCAGATCAGATACTTCAAATAGAAACGGAGCCAAGACTATTGCTGAAAAGTCCCTTTCTTTTATGGGTGAGCAAGGAGTATCAACTGGCCCAGAAGAGCCAGGAAGAGGCATATGAAACTGAAGACAGTGTCTGGACTAGCGCCTTGAATTCAGAATCAGGAAGTCATGGTTCTATTCCTGGCCCAGGCTTGCATTGATTATGGCTATCTACAGGAGACTGGGGCTCCCTGACAAGCTAAGCATTCAGTCAGTGTTGAATCTGCTCTGCCAAACAACTATGATTTGGAAGCACCGGCTATTTTCTTGATTTTTTTTTTTTTTTTTTTTTTTGTTCTTTTCCACATGCTTGGTATTAGAACAGAGCCAATGTGGGCTGATGGAGACATTTTTCTCTGGACTTTATATTGTCTTCCATCTGTCTGATGTCTGGCAGTGGTACTCCTGCCTACCACCATGTGTGAGTGCTTTCGGCTCTACTGTTTAATTAAGAACATTTGGAGAAGGAAACACAGCCGGGTTGTCTTCCCTGGGTAGACGGAAAACAACATCAGGAAGATCTCTATCACTTAAACCTGCCAAGTTCAGAAGCCTCTGGAAGATTTGTATCTTCTCAGATACCATTGCCATCAAAGTACCCTCACTGCCCACAGACAACATATCTCTTCCAGCCTAAATAGAAAGCATTGCTGAGGTTTCATGATGTACAGCAATTCATATCGAATAGAATTTATGTCCTGATGCAATTTGCCTAGTCTCTACTGACCTGTGTCTGAGAGAGAGATAAGTTAAAACATCCATAACAGCAGTGCACATTTTCTATATTTTGCCAACAACTGGTTACAGTGTCAAAACATCAGGATGTTTCTGTTTCTGTCCTACCTGGGCATGTGCTGGGGAAACGTGACATATGCCATGCTACTGACTTGAGAACAGCATAGTTAAGTGAATGCTTTGTCCTCATGGGAAAAAAAAAAAAAGACCATGGCTCTCTCTGCATATGTATGTTCTGAATGCACTAGATTCTACACTATTGAGCCTGTATGAGCACGGAGACGTCCTTGCGTATCCTGCAGGCCACAGGACACAAGAATACATATGGCAGTATATTTAATTCTGGACACCAATCATCAACTGGAAAACTATTCATATCCAGAGAAGAGTAACAGAAATAATGAGACAATTTCAAACTATGTCATATGAGAAAGAACTTAAGATGAGGAATACGGGACACCTCAGTGGCAAAGTGTGTGCTTGCTGTGCTTGACCCCTGGCTTGATATGCAATAACCCCCCCCCCCAAATCAAAGAAGGAAATTGTGGACATTTCACTAGTAAATCCATAAAACGGAAACAGTAGAGTTCTCTAAATATTTGAAAGATAACTTCAGAGAATAGATAACATTTATTCTGCCTTAATCTAGGGTTACAACCCCTTTGTGGGTTCGACAACCCTTTCATGGGGGCCACATATCAGATATTCTGTAGATCAGATACTCACATTATAATTTATAACAGTAGTAAAATTACAGTTATGAAGTACAATAAAATTAATTTTATGATTGAGGTCACAACATGAAGAACTGCATTGAAGGGTCACAGCATTAGGAAGGTTGAGAGCCACTGACCTAAAGGATGAAGATGGGACACCAGAGGGGACAGAGATGCACCCTACAACATCTTAAAGACTTTAGTTGTGTGAGTATAGAATAGGTTGCGTTGTACAAAACTAAGCAAATAGCACATGATATAACCATGCAAACTTTCACTGAGTGATTACGGAGCACAAATAAGACAAGATGATTTCAAAAGTTCTGTTTCCATATCCAATATGATGTTTTGACTTAGTAAGAAAATATAAATATAAAAATCTGCCTTAAGGAAACATAAGGATCTTTACAAACAAACAACAGATAAAGCAAGGAAGGTAGACACGGGAGGGAGGAGAATAATTAAGAAAAACACTGAGTTTAAGCTTACGTCATACTTTACCTAGCAAACAGGAGCAAGTGCTATGAAAACAGGTATGCGAAATAAATTAAAGGCATTATTTCAACTTCCTTAGGTTGGTAAACCATAATTCCCATTGGTTTCACAATCAATGTTCTCATTCAAACCTGTCTTCCTCCTGCTGGTCCCCAGTCCCACTTACTGCAGACCCAATACACCAGCTCACAAGAGCAGGTTGCAGTCTCCTTTCTTCACCTCTGCCTCTGGTCATGTTTACATTATCCATTCACTTTTTAATTATCCATTCACTTGTTAACGAGCATCTGGGTAAATTTCATTTTCTATGTATTGCAAATAGAGTAGCAATAAATGTACTCATATGTGTGTGTGTGTGTGTGTGTGTGTGTGTGTGTGTGTGTGTGTGTATAGTATGTGATATTTCTGTTGGAGAATATAGAGTCCTTTGTGTATATGACCAGTAATGATATAGCTGGATCACAGCAATGCTCTATTGTAAGCTTGTTGAGAAATCTCCACCCATATCTACATAGTGACAGAATCAATTTACACTCCCACTTACAGTGAATAAGAGATCTTTTTCCTCATATCCTCACCAGCACTTGTTGTCATTTGTTTTCTTGACGATGGCCATGCAAACTAGGGTGATATTGTCTCTCAAGTAGGTTTATTTTGTATAGCCCTAATAGGTAAGGGTGCTAAACCTTTTTTAAAGTGTTTACTAGTCATTTATATTTATACTTTTGAGAACTCTGAGTTTAGTTCCATAGCAAACTTTTTTGATTGGAATATCTGTTTTTCTTGCTTAGTTTTTAACTTCTTTGTATATTCTATATATTATATACTGAATATATATATCTGGCAAAGATTATCCACCGTTCTGTAGGCTGTCTCTGTACATTAGATTTTTAATCTCATGAGGCCTTCCTTGTTAGTTGTTGATCTTATTACTTTTTGAAGTCAAATATGTATTATAGCTTTCTTGTAAATAACCTGTTGCCTCTTTTTAATCAATAAACTGTGTGTACGGTTCAGACCTTACCACATGAAGGCTAGAACTAGGAGACCTTTAAATATCAGTATTTCTTGATCATGTGGCATCGTTCAGTATCAAACGTGCCTGAGGTTCCAATTATTTTTGTTTGCTAATATTTAAAATTACATCAAGGAGTTTATCAAATAAAGAACATCACTCCCTGTGTCCTTTTAATGAACTTGGCTTCACAAAGAGTAAGTGTTCCTCCTTACAGTGGCCTTCCAAACAAAATCTGCCTTGTACAACTGCTGCCTCTTCCTAGTTCATCCCCACCTTCATCCTCCCAACCCTGACCTCTCATTGGCTGATTTCGTTGCAGTCTCTCAACCACTATCACTCTTCCTTCCATTTGGACCACTGTCTTCCTGACGCTCCTCTTCCTTCGTTTCCTTCGCCATCTCTGTCCTTGCATCCCTCTACCAGCTGTCTCTATGTTTACCCCATCATCTTCTCCATCTCCTTCTCATTCCAGTTTGACTCTTAATTGCCACAGAAAACTTTTCCCTGACTAAACTATATATTATATTAATATGTTTTATAGTGGTTGTATATATTATACATTAATTGATATACTGATCAATATGTTGTATATTGATATATTATAGTTGTTTTAAATAGTAATATATTGTGGGCATATAGAGAGAGACAGGAACAGAGTAGTTATTTATCTTGTTATCTTATTTAAAATTCCTACACTGGTCTCTATTTGAAAGTGTTTATAAATCTGTTAATTTCTGTTGTTTATTTCCCTAAGGTTGATTATAACATTCAAGACAACAGGAGTTTTGGATTCTTTGCTGATGGCTATTCAGTCCAGTCCAGTCCCTTTAATGACGCCTGACTTTAAAAAGCTAAAATAATTTAAAAGGGAAAGATAAGATGTGGAGGAGGCAAATTTATCACATGAGCCTTGAATCGAGAGAGTTACAAGACGGAAATACTTGATTCATAAATAAATAATTTAATGTCATATAACTCTTCTTCATGGACCATACTAACAGAATGAAATTAAATTCCATTAAAGGAGTCCAGAAGCCCAGAATCCATACATACAGCCTTGTATTTTCAGGCATGGACTATTACTAGAGTTTGGTCCTGAATATATGAAAAAGTAGAACTTTGTGAGATGTTAAAACTTGAGTTTAAAAATAAGGACAAGGATATTTTATACAAAGCATTGGATTTTTAATCGCTCTATTTGGGGAGGTTTTGTGGAGGTATGGGATAAAAACTCTTGATATTTCAGAGTGACCCTAATGGACAGTGAGTAAGGAGGAACCCATGGAGGACAGAGGAAAGAAATAGGCTTAATTATCTAAAAGAATAGCACGGGGCAAGACTGTTTCATTTTACCCTTCTGGAAGATCATTGAAATAATTTGATGCTCAACCAATGGACATAAAAATATTTTTAGAGTATAATCTCTATGTCCAGTTATTTCAAAGATAAATTGCTGTTGAGACCATCACCGATGGGTCCAGGGTAGCTGTGGATGTATTGTTGCATCCAACATTAACTTAGTAGCTGGAAAAATATCAGCTTCTATTTTCCAAGGTCTGTGTGTTATTATTTCTTGGCTGTATTGAGCTCACTACTTTTCCTGAAAATGTGTTGCTTCTGTGGTGTAGAACTTTATTCCATTTCTGCTAGGTAGAAAGCTTGAATCTCTGTCCTTGAGGCTATTATAACTGAAATGTGAATGACAGCCAAGGAAAGCCACATGTAGACACAGAGATGCGTAAACATTCACCTTCCCAAATGTAACTTTGGTTCAAAATAGAAGGAAATTATATAAAAAATACATTGGAATAGTAAGTAAGGGACTGGATAACTCTTTACTAAGATTGTTCCCATTTGGGGGGAATACTTGTAAGCAATTTTAATGCAAAAATTTGTAATGCTTCCAGAACTATATTTCAGGTTATAAGCAAAATTTCACTGTGAAAAGAACTGCTTTGTGTATAACAAAGTCTGTATCATTATTGGATAAAATACAAAGGTTAAAATCTCATTTTTGCAAATGTGGATAGTTTTAAGCCCAATAAAAAGTTAATGGTTTTCTGTCAGTTATTTAATGTTCCTCAAGAAAGAGGTAATGAGAATAAATCAAATCATAAGAGTTACATAGTTTTCTGAAGAAATTAGCAGATGGCCAAAAATCTCCATTTAGTTTTAACGTTAATCTGCTTTTAGGGAAAAACAAAGCAGTCTCTTCATTTTATATTAATCTTTTAAGCCAAGGAAAACTTCTGTTTTAAAAAAGAGATCATCTAGTTTTGATTAGCACACATCTCTGCATGTATGGGTAGCACTGGCTTGGCTGAATGGAATATCAAAAAGTAAAAATAATTAAATAATAAGGCATATGCATTTAATCCTAGCACTTCTATAGGTAGGCAGACACAGGTGGGTTTTTAAGTTCCAGACCAGCCCAGGACTAAATAATGAAACATTGTCTCAAAACAAACAAACAAACAAATGAACAAACAAACAGGAAGATATAAAATTGTTAAAGGGAAGGGTTGTAGACAATATGAAGGGATTTGGGGCAGAAATGGGGTATTATCATATTTCATTGTATATAAAATTCTTAATTAAGAAAAATATTCAAATAAATTATCTAATATTAGCTAAATGATGGTTATGACTAGCCATCAATTTGTTAAAACTCAGAATCACCTGGAAGAAGAGACTCTAGGATTATCTGTGGGAGAGGAGAGGAGAGAAGAAGAAAGGGAGAGGGAAGGAGAGGAAGACCCCAGACAAGACTAAAAGTCAGAGTTGGGTTGATTACTTTCATCATTTAATACTTGTTGCTAAAGCAAATCCCTAGCCTGGAATCCTCTGAGGGCACATCTAGGACCCATCATGACCTTGTTTCCCCTCCTTGAGTTTGGCCATATGCAGTCTTTTTAAAGTTGATTCTTATCAAACAAGTATCTCAGAGATATGAGAAGTTGGCAACTTGAGTCTCAAATGATGCCTCACACTGAAAGAACTGGACCTAAGTCCACTGCATTTCTCAACAAAGTGTCTTTCCAAAGAATTGTCTATGCTTTACATGGTCCTTTTTTTTTTCTTCACTCAATATCCTAATCAACCCTGACCCTTACATAGCATGAGGGGTTGAGATTTTTAATACTAACTGATTTGGTTTGACCACCCAGGAACTATAGACTTGTGTCCAAGTAATTCTACAAGGACAGCAGATGCTTTAGTTACTACTTTAAAGCAAAGTCTTTCCAAATAGATGTCTAAATCCCATAGTAGTCAAGATAAAAAGCCATAAGTATATCATGTACATGTGTATGTTATATTCATAAATAAATAATTTAATGCAATGAAACTCTTCTTTATGACCATAGTAACAGAATGAAATTAAATTCCAATTTAAAAAGTCCAGAATCTGCAAACACACCCTTGTATTTGTGTGTTGGGGGGGTGCTTGTGTGTGTGTGTGTGTGTGTGTGTGTGTGTGTGCGCACGTGTGCGCATGCATGTGTGCATTACTATGGGGGCCTATTTTTATGTGTATGGAAAAATAAAAGAGATTAAAAAAAGAAATCTTGGCAGTGCCATAACTAGAAACACTCACAGTTAAGTGTTGCCTGCAGAGAACTACTGACCACACAAGCCAAAAACTTGCCTTTATTTTTTTTCCACAGTATTTCACTAAATTAAAAATATTCTGGTGCAAATATTCTTTCACATGTCTTCTTAGGTACAAATTCACAATATTAGAATCACACAAATAATAAATTTATACTCCTAAAAAATAAAAGTCATAAATAAGTTCTCCCAATAATAATTAATTAGGAAGTTGGAAATGTCTATAAGTACCGGGAGTCATTCTACTTCTTTTTCATGTATTGAATATTCATACAAAGTGCACTCTTAGCACTAGAGCAACATCTTCGCCATAAAAGGCCCATTGATACCCAGATGAGACTTTCTCTTCCCCTTCAAATCGAAGACCGCCCACTATTCAGTGTCCTTTTTGTCACCATGAAGAACAGGGAACTTTTTATTCTTTCCAAGAAATGACCTTTCAGATTTAGTAACAGCATGTTCTGTTCCTCAGGAAACAAGGGAAGATCGAGACCGGACACGGCTGGACTCCATGGTGCTGCTAATTATGAAACTGGACCAACTAGACCAAGACATTGAGAATGCTCTCAGCACGGCCTCCTCTCCATCCAGCACCCCAACGAACCTGCGGCGGCATGTCCCTGTGAGCTGCCTGCTCCTTATTCTTCTTCCTAGTGGAATAGCATCCCTCTGTGTCTCTTCTGCTGTAGTTATTAGTGTTTTGGGTTTTTCTTTTGTTTTGTTTTGTTTTGTTTCGTTTTTCAGAAAACTTGGGAGGACCCTCAGCCTGGCCCACACTAGGCAAACAATCTTCCACTTCGCTATATCACTAGCCCTGTTTTTACTTTGAGACAGACTAAATAAATTGGACTGGCTGCCCTTAAACTCACTTTGTAGGTCAGACTGGCCTTGAACCAACTATCTTCCTGCCTTAGCTGCTCAGTAAGCTAGGATTACATGTCTGTGTCCACTAAGCACATTTAGAATCAGATCTCTTTATTTTATATGGTCTCTCTTACAAGTGAAACATCTTTGATGATGGCATCCACTATAAATGAAACAGAACCCCATAGAGATCACTCAGTCATTTCCATATGTCACACAAAGAGTCCAGAGAGACATGGGTGACTACAAAATACTTAACATTATAAAGAAAACAAAGCAAGCTTAGGAATGTTTGCTTCTTGGGGATTAAGCCCTCTTGTAGCAGTGACTTGTGCTACTGTATTTTCTACTGTTCAGTGACGTGATGCACTCCATTGCAAATGCTGTGTTTATCTTGATAACTACATTATTTCCAGCTTTTCAAGTTATGGCTGGTTACTTTCCAAGACATGAATTGTCTTATTCTATAAACTTACATTGCATGAAAAACATGTTTAATATTTTCCACATGGGCAGATAGATAGATGGATGGAAGGATAGGTGGATAGATGGGTTGATGAATGGGTGGGTGGATGGATGGATGGATGGATGGATGGATGGATGGATGGATGGATGGATGAATAGAAGGATGAATGGGCTGTTGGATGGGTAGATAGAAAGATGGGTAGATTAATGTGCTGTTGGGTGGGTAGATGGTTGGATGGATAAATAGGTAGTTGAATGGGTGGATAGATAGGTAGATGCAGGTGAACTAATCCTGCTTACTGTAAAAAATAATTTGACTTGTTAAAAATGACTTGTTAGTACTTTAAAATATACTATGAAAAATAATGAAAAAGACAGAAGTAAGACTTTTATCCCATTAAGTTTATGTAACAGATGCTCCAATGGTACTCAAAAACTCAAAATAAAATTTAGAAGAAACAAAACTTGTAATTGGCTCTACCCTTTACATATTTAGCTTCATGTTTAATGGCTTAGTTTATGTAGATCTAACATATATAGTATAAAGTCTAACTGTAAATAAGCTATCCCCTTTCTACTAAACAAGCATTTGCATTATAATATTGTAAATAAACCATATCAAAAAATTTTAAGTGAGATCCAAAATGTAGAAAATCACATAAGCGAATTTGACACTTCTGAAACAGGATTGATATAAAACTAGATTTCAATCTTGAAAGTTCATAAAAATGAAATTTTAATTTTTAGTAACCTTAATAACTTTCCTTATCCTCAAATATTCATTGCAGATATACTCTTTACCATGAGCTATACCTAAGTAACTCTCTAGGAAAACCCTAGACCCTCTCTCCCTAGTGATGCCCTAGTCATTTGTAGTTTCATTCTAGCAAATAGAAAGGGGATAGAATCCTATGTAGAAATAATAGAGAAATCTTGTTTCCAATATTTCAATCAAATTAAAATTTCACATTCATTTTCTCTAGCACCTTTAAGCCAGAAATGTCTTGTTTTTCATGAGGTCCTAGGTGCCCCTTTAAAATTCATGGGGTCTAGAGTATGAACTTTTTTTTATTTTCTGCAATGAGTTGTTAATCTTGCTTGATTTTAATCTCTCTCTTCTCTAGAGCTCCTTTCAAGTTTTCTAAGTCCCCATGTATTAAATAGAAAATCATAGCTGAGATTTCTATCATACATAATATTTTTGTCTCCATTTCAGAAAGTAAGCTATCTATCCCCTACATACTAGACTGGGCTCTTTCTTAATGCAGTAAAGACAAAAAAAAAAAAAACCATGAGCTAATATACAGGATAATTAAATCATTTGCCTACATCTATGTTTTATACTTCTGTAAACTGGATGATAATATTCCATACAGTATCTCACAGAATATTATCATAATTATTACCATAATTGTTGCCACTGTAAACATAGCATCCATTTCTAGGCTTTTTATCAATAGAGTTGGAATAAAGCAAAATTGGTCAGCAGAAACATTAGGAATGTTAGTGCCTTAAGGTAACTAAACAATTAGTGACTGTTTTGGATTGCAGTTTTATAACTGACTATCTGAAACCATAAGAAATTCGTCTAATATCTCAACTGCAGGTTCACGTAAGACAGATAGATATACACAGCAATTAACTATTTAACTATTGGCTTCTTTGGAAACAGAACTAAAATACATAAACACGCTTGTATGTCTCTAAACTAGAATGTGCTTGACCATTGTAGATTCTCTTTGATTTCCCTCTACACTCATATCAGACACTGATCAAGGCATAAACAATACACATCCCTGAGCCTCAAAACTACCTATTGATCTTTACAGTTTTCTGGGTCACACTTGGTCTTTTTCACTGCTTATTTTGTTGTTGTTGTTTTGTTTTGTTTTTGTTTTTGTTTTTTGTGTTTAAAAGTAATAATAACGTTTTTTCATCTGCACTTTTGATTCCTTTTGATAACTGTGCAATGGAATAAGAGGATTATGGTGTCATAATTATGATCTTGATCATCCACCAAGGAGCACTAACCCAAGGGAGAAACAGCTTCATCCCCCTACCCCCCACTACCTACTTAACTTTAGCAGGAAGAACACGGAACACAATGAAGCAATGACTCCTCCCCTAACCCACCCACCCTGAATACTTACAAAATTCCCAGAATGAATTCTCTATATAATAAAAATATAAATCGAAGCAGAGACTGGAATGATGAAGAACAACATTCATTTGAAGTTAAAAGGAAGTGGTAAAGATTTGGGCAAAGCTGCTTAGAGAAAACCTAACGAACTAACTATATGTTGGTAGATTCTTGAAACACCAAGATCTGCTTTTTGTCACCCCAAATCTTGACTTTCTCATGTTCTTTTTACCTAGTCTGTCTTCCTGACCTGATTGTCGGCCACTTTTCCATCAACTCTGTCCTACCTGCAGTACTCTCTGTGGACAGTCCCTTAAACCTAACTAATGATAACAATCTCTTAGAATGGGTGGCAAATGGAAGGTAGGTGTTGGGGCTAGAGGACAAAGCAGTAGTAGTCTGTGCACACTAAGCTTTGTATATGTTACTTCATTTGTTCTCTTGGTCGATGACAAGCATCTTGAAGGAAGGATGAAGCGTTTACTAAGGTCACACAGGTGGGAAGTGAGAAGTTTGCCAAAAGTCATACAGCTTTTAAAAGTCACTTCCGCATCTTTCAGAAAAGCCAACTTTAATTCTACCACACTGTAAGTCTTCCCAAGGCCTTTTTTTTCTCAATAGCAAGGTATTCTGAGTTTGAACCACTAATTGCTTTTCGTATGAATGTGGATATTGATAATCTTTTGGGACACTTCAGCCATGCCATAGAGAGGCTTAAGAAATACATAGGCTAATGTCAAATCGATGCCTGTGGTGGAGTTTGGGTGCTGTTGTACAGTGTTTTTCAGTCTTCCTGATTTTCACAATCCTTCCTTAGCTTAAGACTGTATGTAATATACTGTATACAGTATATCAGTATGGAAGAAGGAGAGAGACACTTGGTATTCTTTTTTTTGCATATCAGACATAAAACAAAAGCTTTTCTTTATCTTTGGTCAAGCTTTACCCTGTTTCAACTCTTTTTTGACCCAGAGTTCCATGTGTTCTTTTTACCTGTCTTCTTGAATTGAATCTTGGCCATTTTTCTATTAACTCTGTCCTCCCTGCCCCTGATCTGATCTCCCAGGCGTAATTGCACTATTCTTAGTATCAAGCTTGCTTCCTACATTGATATTCACTGCTCTTTTGATTTCTGCTTCTTCTCCAGTTATCTCCTCATCAGTTACATGGTTTGGACCTCAGTACCCCTCTTACTGATTTTGCCCTTGACTGCTTCTATCCAGATTCTTGATTTAACTTTTCTATTGAATCACTTTTAATATTCTCCTAGGAATCACCTAGCCTCCATTGTCTTCTCCATAGTGAATACAAACAGTGAAGACTTATTTTGTGATGTGAACACCTATAGAAAAGATGAATCACAAGATTCCCACTATTTTGTGCCACAGTTGGATGGTCTCTATACCTCTTCTATGGCACATACCACTCTAGATAGCCCACCACAATAAGAACTCCTCTTAATGTGTATATTCCATCTACCAGACACGGGGAAAGTAGGGGGTAACAAGGATGCTGACTGAAGAGTCTGATGGTACTGAGGGCATCAGATGCATTCATTACCTCAGCAAAAGTGGGCAGTGTCGTGATGATTCAGGTCTTGCTCACCATTTAGTTTGCTGAACATGGTTAAATAGGGAAGAAATGAGTGAGGGATCACGATAGAGTTGGCCTGAGATTCTCAAAGTGGATTTCTCACAAGTGGGAAGAAAGATTTCTACATAGCCTCGTAGCCACAGCCTTCTGGAATTTCTTCTTTAGTTGTGTTTTAGGCACTCACAAAAACAGCAAAGTAGCTACTTTAGGAGATTGAGCTTGGAGATCAGGACCTGAGATTCTGCCATGGAATGTGACTATAATTCAGAGATCTGCCTTGGGTCTGGGTGTCATTGTCTCTTCAGTGATGATAATAATCCCTTCCTCAGAGGAAGATCAAATTGAAATAGATACAAGCTGTGAAGTGTGCTCTGTGCAGAATAACAACACAAGACTAATAAATTGAAAAGAAATTATTTCTCCTCATACTCATTATTGTATGGTTACAAAATAAAAAGATTACCATGTTAACTACCTCATGAAATTATGAATAGGAAAACAAAATAAATGCAAAAGACCTGTTATACAAAAAAAATTTTTAAAGACGAATTAAATAAATGACCTACTACTTGTAGTTATACATTTAATATTTATAAACTGTTTTTGCTGCTATCCATTTCATGTTAATTCAGTTTGAAATTCAAGTGAGCTATATTTTTTAGAATAATATATTTTGTTTCCCATGAAAAGACATAAAAATAAGTCTGATCTAAAGTCATTCTAGGCACAAGAAATTTGGATACAAGTATGTACTTCACACATCCACGTGTGGACACACACATGCACACACATGCATGCACGAATGCACACGCCTATTAAAGCAGTGTCATTATTCACATTCATTTACATGCTATATATCTCTCTTACAACATTTCAACTGTTGAAAATAACCCTCAATACAACTGATGGGCTATAACAAAGGGAAAAAGCACTATTCACATTTTTAACTAAGACTGGAAAGATTTTTTTTTATTTGCCATTCACAAGGAAGTCTAGAAGGCATTTTGTTACCTAAGTGATACTAAGTGAGTTACTGGAGGTCACATAGAAATAGAGGCTGCTGTTGGGAGGAAATGGGCATTTAGGAGACACTCATGTGCTTTTTTCTCATGGTTTATCTTTTAACAGGATCTGGAATCAGGATCTGAAAGCGGAACAGACAGTATCACAGTAAATCAGACACAGGTGAATCTGTCTTCTGAGTCCACCGATGTATCATCAACTCCAGCGAGCAATTCTGGAACCAAACCCAAAGCCATGGTAAGTTGTACACAATCCCAGACTCAACAGTCAATGTTGCCAAACATGAGGTAAGCATGGATAGCCTTCTATTCATGTGGAAAGACTCTTGGATTCTTAGCTGTATCAATTTGATACTAGTCACTGAAGTATCACCCTAAAAATGTATGCTGTTTATTTTTAAAAATGGGTACATAAGTAGTTCACTAAAGCAGGCTATGAATCCAGAATTATGCAAAATATTGTCTGTGAATGCTATTGCAGAACTTTAAAGAACCAAGAATGTAAAATGCAGAGATGGGTTGTCAGGTGCTGTTATCATGACCCTACCACATACTCATTAGAAAATCTTGAAGCTTTGATGAAAGATGAATGGATAGATGGATAAGATGTTATCTGAGATTACATGATGATATGCAGAATTACAAATGTGTAAAATCTCTCCATCATATTTTGTGGATATTCAATGACATAGAGCATTCAAAACCTAATATTTAATGGAGTGTAAGTTACTGTCCTTGTTTCCCTGATGACTTTACAATGCCATCTACACAAATGAAGAGTCTCCACACAGAATAGCATAGCACAGTAAATTCTTAAGAAAGACATTTTCCTTTAAGTAAAGTCTGAATTGCAAAGACAGAACAGTATTTGACTCTAAAAGGTAACATTTATGGGGAAGTAATTACTGCTTCAAATATCTAAAGTCCACACAGTTCCAAAATAACCTCTGTGAAAATCACAGAGCTGTATTATTTTTTTAATCCCCATGTTAGCTAAACATGGAGAAGTGAGTTTGGACTGTTTGTTTTCCTGTCTTTAAAATAAAGGCAGTTCTAAAATGGGACTAAAAGAATATACTGAGTTTGAGACATGGTAGATTCACTGGGATTTAAGGGGAATCAACGCACAGTGTTGAAACAGCAGATGAGCCTGGCTTTAGTATTTACATAGGCAAGACTTAAATTGCCCCTTATCATTCATATGCAGATCATTTGGTTCTAAACATCTACTCATATCAACATAAATGGTGCACTATGCCAAATTTTAAAAAACAACAAAACAAACAAACGAAAAAACCCTCAGAGGAACAATATGTTAGCCAAGTCTTATATGGCTTCAGTTTTATCAAAGAGGTTAGTCATTTAAAAGGCAAGGAAATGCTACAACACTGTGAGAGTGCTAGGTGAGCAGGGAATAAAAGACATGCATAGTATTGGTTTGGGGGATTCAGTAAAAAAGACTGTCAATAGCAACAAGTGCTAATAGGCAGACTCTAATGGAAGGTTCTTTTATTGATGATAAACTTCCTTGGCCTACCATTATATAGAAGTTCTTTAAGAAGCTGTAGAGCCCTGTGGGATGTCAACGTCTTTGTATCTTTGGTAGCTTAAGTCCATCATCTATAATTTAATATAAAGATGCTACATGAAAAATATTCACTCTGGACACTATAGGTTCTTATGTTTTAGTTTTGGTGGGATTTATTCTTCTTATGCTTTGATTGAAATACAGAATGTATGGTTTAATATGTACTATCATGAGATGTTCCACTTAATGGGTTTTCATAGCTATGCAAATCTAGAATTTGCATTTGTATGCCCATGTGGCTACCACACAGGACAAGACAAATTCTGAAGGACAGAGTGATACTAGCTCTGGATTGGATACTCTCCTATCACGTTTCTCCATTTGTCTGAAAATTGTATGATTAAAAGCAGGTGGTGCTTACAGCCATTTTTAACTCATTTCACATTTTCTCTAAAGGCTTTGCTTGATGTGTGCTTATTTGTGAGGTATATTATTATAATTTGATGCATATATGTCTTGGGCCATGATCAATTCAGTATAATTGACATTTGTCTGAGAGCTTGCATATTGAGACAACAAATATAAAGCAGAAAGAGCTAACTGAGAATGGCTTGTGTGTTTTCAAACCTCAGATACAACCCATAGTAACATATCTCCTACAACAAGGCCACACCTCCCAATCCTTCCCAAACAGTTCTACCAACTGAGACCAAGCATTCAAATATATGAGCCTATGGGGGCCATTTCCACTCAAACCACATCACCTTTGTTTCACCTCCAATAATGTCATGAAGTGTTTTCTTTATACTTTCTTCAATTATTTTTTAAGTTTAGAGTCTTCATTAGATCCTTTGTTCACTTTGAGTCGATTTTTTTATATCTTTGGATATAGGAATCTAGTAACATTATCCTACCTCCCTATTCAGGTTTCATAGAAGAATAACTTGAAGAGAATATTCCTTCTCTAATATATACAGTTGGTCACTTGTCAAAATCCATTAGCTGTAACTCTGAGTTGATTTTAGGGGGAAATAATCTATTCTGTTTCATTGGTTTATGTCCATTTTATGTCAAAATCATGGTAGTTTGATCACTCCAGCTTGGCAGTACATTTTGAAGTCAAATATCATGATACCTTAGCTTTTCACTACTTCTTAGGAGATCTCACATATTTTGTCTTTTTCTCTTTCTTTCTTTCTTTCTTTCTTTCTTTCTTTCTTTCTTTCTTTCTTTCTTCTTCCTTTAATTTTATCTATGAAAACTCTCATTGTTTTGGTTTTAATTGCAGTTTCTCTAGTGTTGTTTGGATGAACATTTTATCAAGACTTCTGGTTGATGAGTGTGGGGTGATTCTGCTTTCTTGTATGTAAGCTCTATAATTTTTCCATTGTTTTAAATTTTCCATTGGGGAGATATTTTACTTCTTTCTTGAAATGCTTTAATTTCATTGATTTCTCTACTTTGTGGGTGCATACATATGTGTGCTTGTGGAGGTCAAAAGACAGATTTTAAGAATCAGTTTTCTCCTTCTACCAAGTATGTCCTAAGTATTGAACTCAGGTGTACAATCTTGGTGGCACAACTCTTATCGCATGAGCAAGTTTGCTGGCTCCCATTTACTTCCTTAGTAAAATTTATTTCTGAGTAATGTATGTCTGTGAGACTTTGGATACACTTGTTCTAAATAGGATTTTACCAATAATCCTACCTAGCTATTATGCCTATAAACCATATGACATGATAGTCCTAAGGGTTCAGTACTGGCACACATACCTTGGTAGTAACCAATAGATGTCTACTTGGATTTGTGACCCACTCAACAAGAGGAAAACTGTACCTGGTGCTAGAAAACTAAACAACTGCTAAAGACTAATGAAGTAATGAATCTTGGAGAAGAACCTAAAACCCTTAACTATATTCTAAGTGTTTCTCATTATACCCATAAAGAAGTGCAGTCCCTGCCCCTCCTCAAAGATTTTCCTTTTTAAAAAATTCACTCATTTATTACTGATACATAAAAATGCTTGTTGGTTTTGTGTTCTAGATCGTTTCTGAATTCATTTCTCGTTTCAATGATTTTTAGTGGGTTTGTATTATTTTCTCCATAAAGAATCATGTCATCCTCAAACAAGGATAATTTCACTTTCTCTTTCTTGATCCAGTTGCCTTTGTTTCTCTCTCTTGCCTAATACCGGATAAAGATTTACATAAATAAGAATGATCAAAGGGAGAACCCTTATTTTGTTCCAGGAAACTATCTCAAGTTTTCTCTGCCTCGGGCCCATTTTGTTTTATCATTTTTAACTACTTTGCTCACAATTATAGAATTTCTTTGCTCAGTTTAAGTTTTTGCTAAAGGCTAAATTGCCTGCCAAGACCTCCGTACATAGCTGTTTATTCTGAGGTCAAATGAGAGGGGCCAGTCCATATACTGCTGGCATGATAGAATCGGGTAATAACCTCTCCAGTCTGACATTCAGTTGTCAATAAACTGTGCTCTCTAGAAATCATTCATGTTTTGAGGTAGGAAAAGAAGAAGGATGGGAATATATGTAATATTTTGACATTGCTTTATTGTGTGGTTAGGTTTTGTTTTTTAATTTTATTTCATTCATTGGTTTTTGTTAGTTTGATTTTGTAATTACCATACAAAGTATTAAGTTTTATTGTGCCATTTTCACACAAATTAATTTTGGTTGATTATTCTGCTTGTATCCCTTCCCATTCCTTCTATCATTTGCCTACATTTGTCACATGGATTCTTTTGCCTCTTTCTTCTACTTTCTCAATACAACTTGTCACTTTTCCTTGATCTCCTATTCATATATTCACATATATGTGCATATATATATATATCACAAACTAGGATCTCTTTATGATAGTGAACATGTTTTTGTTGTTTTGTTTTTGTTTTTCTAAATTTGGGTTGCCTTGCTTAAAAGAAACCTTTCTAGATCCATCTAATTTCCTGAAACTTTCCTTTTTCTTTAGAGCTTAGTAAAATCCACTGGGTATATGTACCACAATTTCATTATCCCTTCATCTGTTGATGACTGGTCTCACTTCTTTGCTATTGTGGAATGTAAAGCAATAACATGAGAGTATTATGTGTATTTCTGTAGTAATCTGGGAGCCTGGGAAGATGCCCAGGAATGGTACAGCTCAATCATCTGGTAACTTTAATCTTAAATGTTTGAGAAACTTCCATACTGATTTCCACAATGGCTATACTAGTTTATATCCCCACCACTTTAGAAGGAGACTTTTTCCCCACATGCTAGCCAACGTTTGCTATCAGTTTTCTTGATGATAGCTGTTCTGAATCAAGAGAGATGAGATTCGAAGTGATTTAAATTTGCACTCTCCTGATGGCTATGGATGTTAGATACTGTTTTTACAGATTTGTGTGTGTGTGTGTGTGTGTGTGTGTGTGTGTGTGTGTGTGTGTGTGTTGTGGTATACACATCCGTAGATGTGCCTGCAGAAGCAGAGAGTGCCAGATCCTCTCACACTGTACTCACAGGCAGTTGTGAACAATTTGATGTGGCTACTAGAAACCAAACTCAGTTCCTCTGCTAGAACAATAGTGTTCTTATTCTCTGAGCCATCGCTCCACCTGTTCAACACTTTTAGAATACTTACTAGCCACTGCTTTTCTTCTTTGGAAGCTTTGGTTCATTTCATCATCCCATTTCTTAACAGGTGCTATTAAAGTTTAAGGTATTTAGAAACACTGTCTTTTTTGTTTGTTTGTTTTATTAATCATTCCACTCATTTACATCTCAAATGATATCCCACTTCCTGGTTACCCCTCCACAACCCCCCCAATCCCACGTCTGCCCTCTCTCCCTTCCTCTTTGCCTCTATGAGCTTGCTCCCTCACCTACCCACTCACCCTCTCCCACCCCACTGCTCCAGCATCCACCTACCCTGGGGCATGAAATCTCCACAGAACCATGATCTCTCCTCCCATTGATGTCAGACAAGCCATCCTCTGTTACATGTATATCTGGAACCATGGATCCCTCCCTGTAAACTCCTTGGTTGGTGGTCTAGTCCCTGGGAGCATTGGGTGGTCCAACTAGCCGACATTGTTCTTCCTATGAGGTTGCAATACCCCTCTGCTCCTCCAGTCCTTCTGCCAGCTCTGCCACCAGGGTCCCCAGGATCAGCCTGATGGTTGGCTCCAAGCATCCACATCTGCACTGGTCAGTTGCTGGCTGGACCTCCCGAGGAACTGCCACACCAGGTTCCTGTCAGCAAGCGCCTCTTGACAATAGCAACAGTTGTCAGGGCTTGGTATCTGCAGACAGGATGGATCCCCGGGTGACATTGTCTTAATCCAAGCAAGGTGTTACGTGCCAATAAGGCCACCACTTAGGAGACTAAGAGAGAAGAATAGTGAGTTCAAGAGTAACCTAGACTGCATAGAGAGACTATCTCAAAAATAAATAGATAGATGATAGATAGATAGATAGATGATAGATAGATAGATAGATAGATAGATAGATAGATAGATAGATAGATAGATAGAAAATGGTTCAGACAATGGCTCCATAGGTAAAAGTGTTTGCCATACAAGTATAAAAATGTGAGTTCAGATCTCTAGAATCCATGTAAAAATCCTCCACATAGACTGGGTATCTGTAATAGCAACATGTACACAGTAAGATGGGAAGTAAAGACAGAGAATCCCTGGACTCTCTGGGCCATGCCACCTAATGTATCGAGTGAATAAACAGGAAGGAGATAAGCAACGTGGCAGAGGAAGCCCCATCCCAAGGTTGTCCTCTGCCCTCTGCATGCACACTGTGCCCACGCTCACACACACTCACGCCCACATGCACATGCATTGTATACATGCAGACATAGACCCCACACATTAACTAACCAAATAGGTACTCTTATTTTCTTCACTTAAAAAGATATGGCCCAAACCACGTTGTTCTCCAATTTATATTTTAACCATTTCCAAGAACCACAAATTGTTCTTCAAAGTCAATGCCTCATCGCAGCTCAGTGATAGATGTTCTTGTTGTCTACAGTGCTGGGAAGGAAGGAAAGGAACTCATAATGACGTGAACCCAGGAGAAGCAAGTTCCATGGTCAAAATTATAAAATTTTAGTGTAAACCCCAAACTATTTTATCAAAATCTATGTTTTGTTATACCACATAACATGTGGTATACATATGATATAACAACTTATATTACCAATTATCATGTAGAATTTTTAACAAGGCTAGCAATTTTATGTAGTGGTACCCACTGTTTAATCTAAAGTTGAAGCAGAAGATCTATTTCTGCATATGACAGCTACCAGCATTCCTTTTACTGAAGTTTTATAGGGAAAAACTTATGATAGCATTAAAAACTGGCGGCAATTTAAATATCACTTCAAAATGTCACACATTGTTAGTTTTTGTACACTTAGAAAATAGCATGTGTGTGTCTGTGTGTGTCTGTGTGTGTCTGTGTGTGTGTCTGTGTGAACTCACTGTGCATGGGAGTGTGTGTGCCCAAGTAAACATGCAAAGGTTAAAGAGCAACTGTCAGGAGTGAATTCCCTCCTCCCATGTGGTTCTGAGGATCAAGCTCAGGTCCCCAGGCTCAATGAGAAGTCTTTGGTCACTGAACCATTTCGTCTCCTGACACACATATTTTTAAAGAAAGGTTATTTAGTCATCTCAAACATCAAGAAATTTGAATTAGTACAGTTTACAATTTCAGAAAAAAAAGTAATCATCTTATAAAAATGTCTTTGATGTCTGTGCTTTTTAATGTGGCAATTCTGCTCTGACAGCGAAGCAATAATGTAAAGCATGTGGAATTTTAAAGAAATATTTGCCTATGTCCATGAAAATCATTATTGTTTATGAGAAAGAAAAAGAGCAAAATTTGCAGCTTTCTTGGAAGAGAAACTGTTCCAATGGAGAGCTAGAAAATTTTCCTAAATATGACATTAGTCATTGATCATTATGAGGAGTTGCTTAGAATTCTACAATTTAAAAGCAACATGGATTCCACTCACATATTTTGTATTTGTAAATAAAATTAAATATGTAGCTCATTAATGTGGGACTTCAAAAAGCACATTTTCCACAGCCATTGCGTTTATATTTAAAAATCAACTCAAAATTCTTCTATTCTGTATGTGAACTGTAAGAAATGACATCTGTTTCCGGTGGGTTTCCAAGTGACACAGGAAAAGTTGTCTTGGAGTGTGTTCCTTGCCTCCACCAGCACCTTCTCAGAGACATCTTTCCACTTTTGATCTAAGAGTTTACCAAGAGTGAGTCGAATTTGTGCCTGATTATCCTGATCCTTAATACCAAACTTTGAGTTCGAACATTGAAGAACTTCAGGGGTTAAAATGGTGCATTTCTCCCTTTCCTGCTTTGGTGACATTGGTCTGGGCACAAGGTGACAGGAAGAGAACTCTCCAAACCAAAGTAAAGGCCCAAAAGTAGGGAGCGGTGTGAACGGCATAGATTTCATTAAGTCAAGTAACAATAAGCACACATCTTATCTTTACAACTAAGCTGCACTGCAGAGTCACTTCTACAGCCTGAGATGTCATTGAATGAGCTGTACCCTGCACGTTGTAACAGTGAGAAATCCCGGTGCCCTGAGTGCCCATATGAGTTCTTGAATCCAGTTCATATTTTCACCCAATAGAAATAACAGCTTCCAGTTATTTCTGTGCACTGTGGAATGGCAAGCCACCAAGGTGCCACATCCCAACAACCAGGAGCATAACTCAAAACTCTGAGCAGAAATAATGACCTCTAAGCCATCTTCACAGTCCCTTCTGCCTCCCTTGCCAACCTGCTTGTTCCAACCTTCTAATTATACCTGCAGTGTCTTCCCTTTTTTTTTCTCTGATGCTAACAGGTTGATAAATATTTCTACCCTTGGCCTTTGGCAGCCTCTGTGCTTACTTCTGCAAGACAGTGGAAGCTATTGGAAATGTCTAACCAGCAATTCCATGTGGATATTCAATACCAAGTAGACAGTGTTTACACAGAGGTCCTTCTTGACTAGCTGTGGGCAGAGTCTACCACATACCCAATTTCTAAGTGAAGAAATAAAAAATAAAACTATCTACCAAGCATTTCAATATCCTGAAGGTTGTAAATCTAAACAGTTCATATCATAAAACAAAACTATGAAAGCAGGGAATTGCCTGCTATTTATTCTTCCTGTGCCCTGATACCTTCACAGACATGATGGTGCATGGCTGTGGTACTAGCACCGAAGAAAATGAGGCAGGAGAATTACTGGAAAAAGACTGGGTGAAGTACATGATAAATTCAAGAGCAACCTGGAAAACATGTCAAAAGTCTATTGAAAGAGGTGCAAGAGAAAGGAGAGAAGAGAAGAGAAAAGGAGAGGAGAGGAGAGGAGAGGAGAGGAGAGGAGAGGAGAGGAGAGGAGAGGAGAGGAGAGGAGAGGAGAGGAGAGGAGAGGAGAGGAGAGGAGAGGAGAGGATGTAGAGGAGAGAGGAGAGAAGAAGGAAGAAGAGACAGGGGAAGAAAAAATTGGAGTTGCTCTTGATATTTACTGAGCATTTTCTATACCAAGTGGTCTGTTTTCAAATCAATATTGAGTGCTCTGTAGCAGGACGCTGCCCCTGCTGTTATGGGTGTGTCTCTGAGTTCCCACTGTGTTTGCAAGATGCTGCAACTCAGATCTACCAGGTTAATGGATCCTCAGAGGAAATCCACTGATGTCCATGAAACCAACTATCCCTGTCCTATGGGCAGCTGGATCCACTTCCTGTGGGTGTTCTGCCAGTCTATTTTGACCATGGTAATTTACTAAATGAGCATTTACTCAGGTTCTGAAGTGCAGAGTTATACCAACAGTTCAGGGCTGTTCATACCGTGTGTACTGAGGCAGCACAGCATGTCTTTCCTCTCTCTAGCTTAGCAGGATTTATTTTTATCTTTTTAAGCATTGGCCTTTGAACCATCCATAGCTCAGACTAAACAAACAGGAGAGAGGGATATGACGAGGAATTTTTGTGTGAGTTCTGGAAGTCTCTAACATGGGCACTCTCTATAGGCAGCAATCTGTATGCATCCCTAGGCTTCCTAGACCACTGAGCCCAAAACCCTGGAGGGACAATAACCATACTGAAGCATGACAGAGCCCACTACATCAGAGTGGTCACACTTAGCCCCCGCTTACAATGCTGCTGCTCTGAACAAGTCAACACTTCTGATCTCTAGTTTTAGATGTCACCCTTGACATTTTTTAGTATTTGTATAAATAAAGGAATAAAGCAGAGTTTAAAAAATATTTATTTCTTTTCTTCTCTTTAGTCTTTAGAAATTTTCATAGATGTATAGAGTGTATCTTGATCATGTTGACCCAAAAATTTAGACCTCAGAACAAATAAAATCTTGATTTTAAATTATTGCACAAGCGCTAGGCAGTGGTGGTGCACGCCTTTAGTCCCAGCAATTGGGAGGCAGAGGCAGGCAGATTTCTGAGTTTGAGGCCAGCCTGGTCTACAGAGTGAGTTCCAGGACAGCCAGGGCTACACAGAGAAATCCTTTCTCAAAAAAAAAAATTATTGCACAAGCAAATGTTAACCAAGTATTTAATTTTGTATTTGATATTTAGAGCATACATCAAAACTGTAGCGTCATTCCCCCACTGGTAACTTTATAGTTTTCTGTCTGTACTAAATATATCATTAGATATTATTATGGTGGGAAGCTTTCTAAATATTTTATTTTCATTTTAAGTATTTCTCAGATAGTTATATAGAACAAAAATAGCATGTTTGTCAAAGAAAAGGGTTTTACTAATACTGTTTAAGTTTCTCACACTTGTAAGGTAATTGAACCTATTAATCAAAAGTTAAAAGATCAAATTATTAGCCATGTATATGCCTATTTAATCAATCTATGTATAAAATCATCCCATATTTTTAATTAAGAAAATGCCTTTTTAACTTCAATGTAGCTGTTATAAGAACAAACTGGGTTTTTTTTTTTTCTCCAAAAGCTCTAAAATTATGGAATAATCATGAGCAGCAAAAGAGAAGACTTGATCAGAATCTTTGGAGTCAAACCCCAAGACCAGAAATTGCCTAGAGATGGCTACTGATGACAGAGTCATGCATGGACAGGAGGGAGACAGCTGCTCTGAGGTGGTTGCTGCGCAGTAGACTGCAGCCTCAGCGGAGTCAGCATGGGTTTCTGGGGGTTGGGGGTTGGGGATCTTCAGGCTTGTTACACACTGAAACCATAGGGCTATTGCTGTCCATTCCTGCACCCGTCTACTTTTGGTCCTTGGCGGCCTCTAGAAAATCATGTAACCTTGAATGTGGTAGTCTCTCCAGGCCAAGGATATTTCCCAACAGGGCAGGCGGCTGCAGCTGTTGGCAGTCACTACTCTCCTACAGCATGGAATTCAGCCATGGAATCTGAGAAGAGAATTTCAGAATATTGACCGATACTCACACCATAGCTTTCGCCTTCAGGGACCGTGTAGGCTGAAGCATGATATGGCTGTCTCCTGAGAGACTCTGCCAGAACCTGACAAATACAGAGGCAGATGTTTGCAGCCAATTATTGGACAGAGAGCAGGATCCCAGATGGAGGAATTGGAGAAGGGACTGAAGGAGTTGAGGTAGTTTGCAGCCTCATGGAGGGAGCAACAGTGGCAATAGGCCAGACCCCTCCCCGGAGCTCCTGGGGACTGGACCTTCAACCAAAGGATACACACATGGAGGGACCCATGGCTCTGGCCACATATGAGGCAGAGATTGGCCTTGTCAGGTATCAGTAAGAGAAGATGCCCTAGAGCCTGAGGGGGTTCGATGACCCAGTGTAGGGGAATGCCAGGGAGGGAAGATGGGAGTGGGTGGGTGGGTGGAGGAGCACCCTCATAGAGGCAGGGGGAGAGGGGATGGGATGGGGGGGTTCCGAAGGGGAGACCTGGAAAGAGGAAAACATTTGAAATGTAAGAAAATATCCAATTTAAAAAAAAAAAAAAAAAGGAACTAACAATGGAACAATCCCCAATATTTCTCATGGGGAAGAAGTGTGGAATCTCATGTAAAAAACACCAAAAAGTTAGCCGTACAGGACATCGTAAGCAACCTAGTTTCAATACAATATGGGTTATGTAGCTGTAACAGACCATGTTGCTGGGGTGGCTTTCAGGGCAAACAAGAAAGACTGACAAAAGGGAGAAACAGAGCACTATTTTAATGGGCATATGGGGATGGTCTTTAAACAGGAAAGCAAGTTAATTTCTATCTTTAAGAACTTGAATCCTGAGGCAGGACCATGCTGACTGTGGTGAGGGTCTCCGAGGTAGAGCACCCGGAACTGAAGCAGCTACCGAGAGACAAGGTTGACTGGGATGGCACCTACACTGCCCAAAGCCCGGAACCATGCTGAGTGTGTTCCCAGTGGTTCTTCTGTCTGTCTGCTTTCACTTGGAGGGTCGGGCCTGGGGGTCTGCGCTGAGATGCAGGCGACATTGTCGGCCCTGGTGCGCCAGGGTGATGAAGGGAGATCCAGCAAGTTAGGACGATGCTTATTTCTGTAAATAAGTTTTGGAATACTTTTTAACAATGATGGCATGTTTGCCGAGGTGATATATCTCTACAGTGTTACAAAAAAAACAAACAAACAACAAAAAAAAACACCTTTTATGGCTTCTGAGTTTTCCTTAGCATAGATTCACCTCTAAGTTGTGCCTTATACTTGGGTGATCACCACTTTGAGAAACACCATTGTCGTAAGTAGGTGGAATATCGATTAAATAGTTTTGTTACATGTAAGGAATTTCTGTCATGACAGGAACTGATATTTTTCAAAACATTTCTTTAAAACAGGAAGCCCCACTCCTGATTAGCTATTTGCAGTAGTTGGCTGAGGCCGCGGGAGAGTTGGTTCTCTTTGGGGTACGGCTCCACACACCCATGTACATAATGACAGTACTAATTGGCCCGATTTTTTTAAAAGGACTTAAAGTTGGAAGGGGAACCCACAGGGAGAGTCTGGACGAAGTTGGAGTGGTATGGAGGCATGGTTATCAAAGTACATTGTATACTGTATGAAAGTCCCAATGAATAAATACAGATATAAAAAAATTTTAATGTCATGTTAATGTCAATTTTCAATAAATGTGTGATATCACACAAAGAAAGAAAGAAAGAGAGAGAGAGAGAGAGAGAGAGAGAGAGAGAGAGAAAGAAAGAAAGAAAGAAAGAAAGAAAGAAAGAAAGAAAGAAAGAAAGAAAGAAAGAAAGAAAGAACTTGAATCCTACAAGGAGAATTAATCCAAAGTCTGGAGAATGTTGTTGTAGACAGCTAAGGAAAGGACAAGTAGATGTTGGGTACAAATTCAGGCCTTTCAGTACAAGAAGGCCAGAAGACAAGGACAGGGATCCAAGGAATATACAGGTCGGTCACATGACGGGAAGTAGAACTGAAAGGGTTTGAGGGTGGCCAAGATGCACGTCCTGGGAAACCGAAAGAGTAAAGTCACTGAGTAAGATGGCAACAAAGACCAGGAGCAAGATTGAAAAGGGAAAGTAATGACGATCAAATACATGAAACTACTGAAGCTAATGTACAGAGAATGCAACTTACCAATTCTAAGTATGCATGCTTCTAGGGAGGTGAGCAACGAAAGACAAAGACTTACAAAGGAAGATTTCCCACCTAATACCCAGCCATGATGTCTTATTGTTTCTCTAGGAATGCCACCTTACATTAACTGTGATCACAAAGAAAGTTAATTTACTTCTTCTGTCTGTCACTCTGAGCATCCTGTATCACCTTACTCACAGCCTGCTTAAAGCTTAGACTCCCAGGACTCTCACCAAAGACTTAAATAACATATAGTCAACATTTCCTGTTGCTGTGATAAAATATCCTAACAAAAGCAACTTAAAGAAGAAAGGGTTTCTTTTAGATCAAGATTTGAAGTTGGGCAGATGCTCACATTGGATTCTCAATAAAGCATCAGGGAGAGAGGAATGGAAACTCGGATGCCTTCCCCATCCCCACCCCCTCTTTCACTAACACATTTTGCCAGCCAGGAGCTGGCTCCACCCACAGTGGGTGGATCTGCCCATCTCAATTAATCCAATCAAGGTAATCCCCACAGGCATGCTCAGAAGTCCAATATAAAGGGGCACAAACAATTTGGCAACAGTAAAAGGTCTGAAGTGCGCATCAACCAAGAGCAAATTCAGAATCAAGTGTGTGATGAAGAAGTGACGTTTTTGACATCACTCACCTGTGTTGCATTTCACAGCATCATGGCAGCCTTCTGAACACACATGTGTGCTGCAACACATGTGCACTGACTATGACATCATACCATGTGACCAAGGGATACTGCAGCAATACCTTGCTTTAGAACCTAGACTACTGTTAAATCTTCAGTGGTCTAACTGTACATATAAAGCTGTGTGTTTATACAGAAACATGTCAACTAGCTAGCAGAGAGCAAGGACTAAATTTTTTTCTATCATTTCTCAGCATGTAAATTTCAAATCACCATATGTTTGGATTACATTGTGTTTACTGTTTGATTTTAAAATTGCTGGATGAATTGCTTATTTGGGTCTTGTTTTGCTTTGTTTCTAATCTTAAATGAAGCTTGGCTTTGGATTTGAGGGGAATTTCTAATAATTTCTGAAATGGCCTTAAACATATGTCTTTAATTTCTTAGCTACAGACTCATGCTAAGCAGTGATTACAACGTTGACTATTAGAAGTAAAAATATTAGGTTGAGAAAATGAGTCAGTGAGTAAGAGCGTTTACTATGCAAACATGAGGAGCTGGGTTCAGATCCCCAATACCCATGTAAAGAGCTGTTGGGATCACATGCCTGTAATGCCAACAGTGATGTGTAAACCAGAGACAGAAAATTATTCTCTGAGGCTCACTGACCACCAGCATAGCTGAAAAGCAAGGAAAGTGACTCTGTCTTGAAGGAATCCTGCAGAAGGAAACGAGTAAGATAACTGATATCTTCCTCTGGTCTCAACATGCTTACATGGGGCTCAAACACCCATGCATACTCACACATGTGCACACATGCGTAAACCGCACAACACACACACACACACACACAAAACTCTGAAGAGTTTTGAAGACACTCTGTGTTCTGCAGTATCAAATATTCAGCAAGAGTTAACTAATTCTTTGTATAAAAGCAAAAGGCACGCCCACCTCATTAGTATGCAAATTACTTTCTTTAACAAATGCTAATATTGTATGAATGACAAACTTTTTTTTTAAATCTTTATAATCTATTATTAGTAAATATTTCATTTGTATGCCGATTATATACCTACAACCTTGTAAAAATGCCTCCGAAGTTAAATGTCCCAAAAGGAAGAGTTGAAGAACCCCCATTCTAGTTTACCTCTTGCCTTTCATTTTAATACAAATAACAGACAGTTATTTCCAAAGCAGTCAGTCCTCTCTCCTGGAAAGCCCTTGGCTATGTCGCTAAGCTGGCTGAGTACTTTTCCTATACTTTCTACCTCACAACAGGCAACAGTGTTTTTGCTAAACTTTTATCATTATCCCAAAAGGGTTTGCTTTGTTAAGCAACACTGGATTCGGTTTTCTTTGAGCTTGTAGCAAACACTAATGGTACCCATCACACTGTTTCCCTGGTTACTGGCACCCTCCTCTGTTCCATCAGCATCCACCTGCTGCCAGCAGCCAGGTTCTCTAACATGTTGTCACTTTTTAAGGCTTTATTTTGTTTGGTGTCTTAAAGAGGCACTGAATTCCTGGTAATGAAGTCTGCTTTGATTACATAGCAGTCTTACAAATTTTTACTATTAATTTGGTGGCTTAATGGGACATTATCCACCTATTTGTCCTGGTTTGCAGATTGAGGAATTTGAGAGCAGATTATTTGCTCTAGGGTAGGGTCCCTCAGGAGGTTGCAGCCAGGTACCAGATTATCTAGAGCAATAGTTCTTAACCTATGACCCCTTTGGGAAGGTCAAATGATGCTTTCACAGGGGTAACCTAAGACCATCAGAAAATACAAATATTTATATTACAATTGAATTCATAACAGTAGCAAAGTTACAGTTATGAAATAGCAATGAAAATAATTTTATTGGGGCCACCACAATATGAGGAGCTGCATTAAAGTGTTGCAGCTTTAGGAAGCTTGAAAACCACTGATATAAGACATCTATTTCCAAAATGGCTGACTCAGGTGCCACTCGTATCTCTCTATGAGGCAGCTGAATGTCCCCTAGACCTAGCACTCTCTTCCTGCAAGAGTGAGCAAGCTTAGCTGAGACCAATCAGGTGATGTGAGACTTTAATGCACTAGCTTTGAAAGCCATATTGTCTGTTGTGCTTTACTGATCAAGCAAACCAGTTCTAGAAAATGTTTAGGGCGACTAAGCAGGGCAATTAGGGATGGCATTAGTGACCTCATCTGTAGTTCTCTTAATGTGGCCTTTGTAGCCCCATGTCTGCAGGCCACTTACTTCTAGTATAGCCACAAGAACTATGTGACACTCTTATCATCTCCTGTCTGAGGTCTGGCCATAGTTCTGTTTAGTTTTTGTGGATAGATCACTGTCTCCTGTGTTCCAACTGTGGTCCGTGACAAATGCTTAACATTGCCTTTTTCCTGCCAGACCCCAGACTCCAACTGGGATCAATAGAGTTGCTTCCTTAGGCTCATTACCACCTATGGCCCAAATCAAAAATGGCCCTGTGTTCCTCCCATTGCAAGGGGCATTCACCATTCACTGGGCTTTCCTTGTCTATCATTTCCCTCTTATGTTCCTCCCTTTGAAATGAGGACTGGTACCCTACAATACCGTTCTGTTAGTGCAGGAGTTGATTTGAGTTGATATTTCTACTCTTACTTCAGAGCCATTCTTTCCCAGATCCTCTGAATTGTTCTTTTTCTTTCCGGTACTGAGAAATGAGCCTAGTGCCTTGAACTTCCCACCACTGAGCTACATTTCCAGCACACACACACACACACACACACACACACACACACCCCAGATGTGTACTGCCAGGCTTCATTTACTGACACTGAAAATTGAATTTCCTCTGTCACAAACTGTTCTGTCCTGTTTACACTAGAGACTGAACATAGACCCACTTGCATGGTAGTCAAGTACTCTACCCCTGGCTATACCTTTAAGCTGACTCTTGACTCTATTATATCCTTGAAGAGGGTTCATTCCCTCCACCTATGTTTTCAAGTTTTACTAATCCACTTCACAATTCACTTCCATATTAAACCTGTCATCTTCATGTTTGGGTACAATTTTAATTTTGCACAGATCTGTTCTGAACTGTGATAGGAGTACCAGGAACACATTGCCTCAATCCTGCCGTCAGTGGTCTATGTATGACACTTGGGAGGGGTATTAAAACCTCAAGGTCATGGTGCTGTCTTTTTGGCCTTCCTAAAACTGTATCCAACCAGAAGTAAAAAATAAATGCAGGTATTCCAAAGATGTATGATGATTTATAATTGTAGAAGAGGAAGAAAATAGGAAAGAAGGTTCTTTAAAAATAGTGTCAGAGCACATACTTATCAGGTGGCATGTCAAAATATTTCAACACCATTTGTACAATGACTTACACTTGACTCTGTTACACATACCAAATGTGGGTACAATAAAACCAAAATATAACAGCTGGTTTAAAACAGATCACAGTATTGCTCCAGGAATAATAACTGTGATTGCTCACCAGTTTGCCTACGCTGATGGAAAGGGCAATACTAGGGATCAAACCCAAGGTCTTACACATGCTAAGCAAGCCTTGCACCACTGAGCTACCCCACAGCCCAGAATGTACCCCAGGCTGGTCTCCAACTTGTAAAGCCTCCTGTTTCACCTTCCCAAAAGCTGAGCTTCAAGGTGTGCATTAGCACACTCAGCTTGGCTGTTGTCGGGTCTGATTTCTGTCAGCTCTAAGGAGAGCTCATGGGGCTCCTTTCATCCTGGTCAGATGGTCTCCAGCACAGAGATGAGGAAGATATCTCACAACAGGCTCAGTTTGGGTGCAGGTCTGGAAGCTTCAGAGAAATCCCTAGATGCTAAGTATCTTACTGATTCTCTAATGGCCAAATCAGCAGCAGGCAAGAGAATTAGGTCAGGCTGCCTCAGATGAATAAAGATGACAGAGTCTTATATCAGCAGCATGTGCAGCAGGAACAGCCTCATGGAGACTGTGTACTTTCAAACAAAGAACATTTCTCTTAAACTTGTTGAAATAATAGAATATTGACTATAATAGTTTCTTACAGAATATCTACAAGTATTTGCCATTAAAATATTGTTTTGAGATGTACTTAGTCCTGCAGTGATTTGAGGTGACAGGGTAGGTTGGTTCCCCTGGAGGGACCACCCTGCTTCTCAGAAGTGAGGGGGAAGGGGGTGGGAGGAGGGGTTTGTGAGGAGGGGACTGGCAGAAGGGAAGTCCTATGATTGGGATGTAAAGTGAATGAATGAATAGATAGACAGACAGATAGATAGATAATAAATGGAAAAATATTGTCTTAAAGCCGGAAAATTTTGACTGCATGTATTTAAAACCAAGAAGCATACAACTTAAAACTATTTCAGTTTTTCACTCCTCTTCCCCTCAGTGCCTGTGATTTTCTTCATTATTTTCCTAGTTGTTTCTCAGTTTCACAGAGGAAACAAGATTCCAGTGAACTATGTGTAATTCCATCCACTGTATAACTGGAAGAAATATTGTAAAGAGTAGAGATATCGGCTGCCCTGTGTATTTTTTAAATTAAATCAAAGTTATAAAACCCAGGTACATAAAAAAATGTTCTGTTACTTTCTCGGGATGGCGAGAGACAGTCAGTATTGTTGAAAATAAAACAGATGCATGCAATCAGATGGCTGATCTTAGAATAGGTTTAAGAATAATACATAGTTTTTAAATGCCCATAAATCAGTAAAATAATGTTTCTAAGATGTAGGTGCATTTACTTTCTACCAAAGAACCTTCTTGACTTCTTGTTAAAATTGTGTATTGTATTATCAAGTATTTTACAGTTCACGATAATGTTGCTGCCCTTCCTTCCTGTTTTTGTGGAAATTCTAACACATTTAATCCCTTCCTTCCCACTAACTTAATCGCAGGACCTTGCCTTCTGGTTGCTTGTTTATTTATCTATTTATTTATTTTCTTTCCAAATGCTGCCATCTTCTGGTCAAATTATATCACTTCATGCATACAAAAGGGTCAACAGTGTCAGGCAAATTTGCTTGCTCCAAACTCAGATTGTCCTTAGGAATAACCAGTTGAGTCTGCCATTCTGATGTGCCAAGCCTAGGCAGACTGAAGTGAGTCCTCAGAAGTGTAAGCAGTAAACTCCACAGAGAACATTCCAGGACTCGTCATGACACGAAGTGTGTGTTGCACAGAAAATGCAAACCAAGGGACAGACAAGACCGCTGGGAATATGTGGTTTTGTTTCATATGTTTCAGAATTCATAGAAAAAAATAACGAATCCATGTAATATTAATGTGTTTTTATTCTATTTACATACTTCCTTGTGAAAGTTGGTCATCTCGGAAGACTTAGTGATTTGCAAAAATGCTTACCACATAAATGTTCTCCTTTCAATGAAGTAGACTTTCATGTTTGACGACTTTCATCCGCCAATATAACTGTTCATAGTATATGTTTTTTGGAAGATTATTTTGAAACAATGTGCATCTTTCAATGGCTAGATTTGCTATGTAGAAGTATGAACCTTCACTACATCCTCACATGTAATTCCCAGTCACTCATTTATGAGATGAAATAGAAATCATGTTTCAGGCTTCTGTGCAAGGCAAAAAAATTCAAATAGAAATAAAATACTATCTCAGACTTGAGATTGCAGATGCAAAATATAGCAGATGTTTTCGGTCAAGCCTTAGAAATCTGTGATGTATCCTACTGTCCTAACTTACCCCCAACAAAGATACTTTAGTTTAAAGAAGCCAAAAACTAGCAAGTTACAGTGCAAGTGTGTGAAACCTTTGCACAGCTTTTTTTTTTTTTTTTTTTTTTTTTGGCCACTTTGTCCCTGATAGTTTCCAGCAGGTTTTTCTTCTTTCTTCTATAATATGTATAATCTGCCTATACATACACTTCTCGCTAAATGGCCAGTCGTCAAGATTGAACAGGTGAAAAGACTTTGCACAATGCGATTCCCCTTCACCAGCTTGATTCTTTTACTACGTTTTAGGATAGACTGTTGGCCAGAAAGAGCCTGCTTTATCATGCATGACTTACACAGAATGAAAGCAAGGTGTTACTTATCCAGTGCTTCAAAAGCTTGCCATGAGGTATAATCCTAAGATGGAAAATGGAATGAATGGGTGTCCCTACCCCCCCCCCATTGATAGCTGTGAATCCATAAAACAGCTCTTGCCTAACCCTACATGGACCAGTGTGTCTACCTTCCCAATTCCTTACCATTGCTAATGCTGATCTCACATGTTCTACACTAACCATTGCTTTCTCAGTATTCAAAGACTAACTGATTAAAAGAGTCCTGGGCAGAAATGAGAGCAACATTTCTTGACCCATCAAGGGTTGCCGAGCCTTTCATGGGGTCACCTAAGACCATCTGAAAACACAGATATTTACATTATGATTCATAACAGTGGCAAAATTACTGTTATTAAGTAGTAACAAAAATGATTTTATGGTTGGGGGCCACCACAACCTGAGGAACGGTATTAAAGGTCACAGCATTGGGAAGGTTGAGAACCACTGGATTAAAGGAAGGGGTGTGGAGCTTCACCCTGTGTATGATTCCAGACATCAGCCCTGCTTCCACACATTGCTGAGCCAGTACTCCAGGAAGTACAGGCTTAGACAAATACAGGAAGGAAGACGCTTGTCTGTGGCAAATCCTAGGAATTTGGCCTCATTCACCTGCAGTGTCCCACTCTTGCCCTATTATTGAAAAAAACAAGTGAATGATCACAAGCATTGTTAAAAAATGTTCAATGTAATGCAAAATGGTCTGTAATGCACAGTAAAGGCCAGCGCTCACCCTTTTTCAGTTGGAAGATGTCAAGACTGTAGACAAGCACCCATCTTTAAGTGCTTTGTCTTGGGGCAAGAGGAAAAGCAGTAGTTCAAACCTTTTCAGACACTGACAAGCAGAATATCACTATTCCCTGATGCATTGCTGCTGATGTCCACTAAATTCTCCTCCTGTTTTCCCCCCTTCATTATCCAATAATCTGATGAATTATTTACTCCAAAAAAGGCTGCAAACCCATTGCTTTCTTTGAGTTGGACTAGTGGACAAGGTGCGGAGTGCATAAATTACTATTTAATGCTCACCATGTGTGATGATGCCACATGGTGGGGATGAGGAAACTGCCAGTTTTGATAAAAGATTTGAGAAATTTCAAATGGACTCAGCCTGACCTTTGCCAAACTATGTCAGAAGGTTGAGTCCCCCTACTTCAATACAAAGTCCGCAAAAAGCTGCAAAACCACTGACCATGCATTTCTCTTCCAAACAGAGACAAATTACACGGGACTAATTTAAACAACAACAACAACAAAAAAAAACATATAGCTTTGGGGTTTCCATATATACCTGTTTATGCAGAAAGTGACACTTTATATGTCCATATAGTTTGCCTTTTCTTCACACTGTCTCTATTTAATTCTATTTTATTGTAGTGCTGCACTTAGATTAAGTTTTGAAAAACAATAGAAATCTAGAATGTATGCTGCTTTCATAAAACAAAGCCCCACGCATTTATGAATCATTCCTTACATTTTCTAAACATAGGTATGCCTTATTTATGACTGCAAAATGTACAAGGCTGTGTGTTCTCTCATTTAGGATTTAATTAAGTCAGTTTTAAAATCATTTTATTATTCATAACCTAAAACCTTTTTAAAGAGATTCACAAAGGTTTGAGTTTATGAAAGTAACTCACCAAACAAGACATAATGAGCTCTCTAGGATAATAAGAATAGCATTTTTCTGCCTCAATTTACACAGTCAATGTGTTCCTTGAGAGTAAGACATGAAACTCCTTCTGGTGGATTGACTGCTTTGCATAATATTTGTGTGTGTTGCCTAAATCCTGCAACAGATTTTTCTTTAGGCTGATTCACGTTCTTGTGTGTTTTCTGCACTAAGGAGAAACACACAAACAATTGAGAAATTGCCCAACCAGGACAGTTGGGTTAACTGAGATGAGAGTGTCCATGTCCCAGAAAGGACGTCCTTGTCTTCCATGTCCTACAATAAGATAAGGAACAATGTACTGGGCGGAATTCTCAGAAAAACTGGAATATTCTACCTCAGGGAAAACTGAAAGATGAAGAGGCCTTTTATGAGCATGGAAACCCCCACAATACATGACTGTGTTCAATACGACCCTGGTGAATGTGGCCATTATCTGAGGAGATGAGGCCTGTGGAGATTAATAATTCAGTCACCTCTCTCTGCCCTCCACTTAATAGCTGTCATTTGGGCTTGGGCCCCAGCTGTCCTTGTGGTTTTCAGAGGGTGTGCTTTCCTGTTGCTTGGCCTGGGCCCACCCATGGTGGCTGCCTGGGATAGTGCTAGAGCTATCCTGGCAATCAGGCCTCATTAGGAATATTCCAAAGAGCACATCATAATATATAAATATATACATTCCTGGAATATTTGTTTCCCTGGTTTCTCAATAGCTCACCACATGGGCCCTTTTCTATTGAACCAAAAGTTTTTGTGTTAAATAGGATATTAAAATGGTTAAGTATGACTGCTTCCTGTAAGATAAACCTCTTGTTTCTCTCAGTTAACTTTCCTCTGTCAGTAGCATAGTCTTTTCTCCTCCAAATAATGAAGACATACTTGAGTACACAGTCCAAACATGAAGAACGTTAATGAACCATGCATGATGTCATTATAGCGACCCGGATGTCAGTGAGTAAGTGCCAGCTTTCTGTGAGTGACAAACACAGAGAGGAGGGTTTCCTCCCTGTATTTGGAGTCTGAAGATGTGTGGTCCTCCTCATCAGCGCAGAGGAATGTGTTTGCATGTTTTCTTGAAATGTGGTAAACTGACCACCAACCCACAAGCAATGCTAAGGCTTGTGTGTGGAAATGACCACAAAGAGCCAGTGGTTCATACTGATAGACGTTCTCACTACAAATGTTTAAGTTTTATTAGCAGGTATTGAAGAAAGCATAATTTTGAACCTTTGACTTAGACTTTTCTGGAGCTATAAAAGTAATCTCTAGCAAAGTCATTTGTCCTCATTTGATCACATATTTTTTGGATACTTAGTATCCTATTTTCCATTATCAAACACACACACACACACACACACACACACCCTCACATACATATATATACACATAGTCACACACGTGAATATACATACACACATGCACACACGCATACACATACATACTTATACATATATGCACACACTCACACAGCATACATATACATGCACACACACACTAACACATGCATGCACACACATACATGCACACACACACTCACATGCACACACACTCACACACATTTGCACATATACACACATAGATATGTACACACAAAGATGTACACATACACCCTCACATTCATGCACACACACATACACACACATTCACACATACACTCACACACATTCACACATACATACACATTCACACATACACAGATATGCACACACAAAGATGCACACATACATATACACTCACATATATGCACACACACATACATGCACACACACACACATACATGCACACACACTCTCATACATGCACTCACACATACACATTCACACATACATACACATTCACACATACACACACATAGATATGCACACACAAAGATGCACACATACATGCACACACACATACACATTCACATACATGCACACACACACATACGTACTCACATACATGCATACACACACACACACACACACACATATACACATGCTTTTACCATTTTCAAAAAGAAGTAGCAAGTGAAATCTCCATGATGATGAGGCAGGATTCTTTCCCACAAGTAAAATACACAAAGCTACAGTGAGATGAGCTCCTAGACTGCTTCCACACTTGGTATCTGATCCCACTTGGTAGACAGTGGAACAGAGCTATACACGTGTAGCTAGATGCCTCTCACTAGGGAAAGCCTGTGTGGGATGCCTGACACAGCACTGTGAGAACCAAAGGAAAATGACGCAAAAAACCATGCGCTGAATAGTTAAGGTCCGATGAATCTTCTATAGAGAACCAAGGAAAGAAGTTTCCAGGCAAAAGGATTGTGTGAGCCAAGCAGTAGAAATGGGAAGGCTCGCCTGCTGCACCTTTAGGGAATAGCAGTAGTTCGCTTCATTAGCATCAGTGTGTCGCCTACCCATGAAAGGGAGAGAAGGAGGGGGGGGAGGGAAGGAGGAAGGGAGGGAGGGAGAGAGGGAGAGAGAGAAGGAGGGAGCAAGGGGGAGGAGGGAGGGAAGAAGTGAGACAGAGACAGACACAAACACAAACACAGAGAGATAAGAGACAAAGGAAAGGCATTTCATGAAAAAAATCTCATTTGGATGGGGACAGAACACATGGAAATGGAGAAGCCCAAGAAGCGATTTATTGATTTGAAGGTGGTTTCAATAATCGATGTACAAAATGATGATGTCTTAATTAAATTTTGAGGAGTACAGAAGAAGAAGTATGGATAGATCCAAAAGTACATTAAAGGATTACTGTCTTTATAATAAAGCAATTGTTGTGTATATAAAGTAAAGCAGGGGCAACATAAGAGTGCTCAGTTACTGAGCAAATGGAAAATAATGCTGCCCAGGTAGGGAATGTCTTTCCTCCTTCTTCTCCCTTCTGAAAACAATCTTCAACTTTCATTTCAGGAACCTGTCCTAGTTTTCTTTCTATTTTTTCTTCTCAAGATGTGTCGGCTCCCTGGCCGGTAGGTCCAGGTGAGAGGAGAGAACGTGGTCCAGCCGGGTCTGTCCAGGGCTGAGTGGGATGGCAAGTGTCGGCCCAAAAGAAACATGCAAGGCCGGGAGTCTTGTTGAAGCAGGAACTCATTTTATTTGTTTGTTTGTTTGTTTGTTTATTTACTAGGTTTTTCAAGACAGGGTTTCTCTGTGTAGCCCTGGCTGTCTTGGAACTCACTCTGTAGACCAGGCTGGCCTCGAACTCAGAAATCCACCTGCCTCTGCCTCCCAAGTGCTGAGATTAAAGGCGTGCACCACCACTGTCCGGCAGGAACTCACTTTATTAAAGTAGGCACTTGCTTATATAGAGAAGGCAAGGAGGTGGGCACTTGGGTATGGGAAGAGATGACATAGGAGGCGGGGAAGGGTGACGGAGGGTAAAGGGTAACTGACAGGGCCAATGGCAAAGCTTCACATCAGAAACAATGGCAAAGGGAGGGCCAAACAGGTCTTGCTGAGTCACCCCGATATGGAAGTGACTGAGACAGGTCTCAAAACTCAAGCCAGGCTTAGGCTGTCCTGCAAGACCACATAAACTTGAGCCAGGCTTGAGTTTGTCCTCAAGGCCCAAGCCAGGGCCAAAGTGGGGCCCAGCAAAGAGGAATATGCCAGAGGCATTTATTTCTAGCCTTTATTCTTAATATATGTTTCTCCATGACTTTGGGCTAATAATGTCCCCAATTGTCTTTGCTTTTACGTTTTGGTGATTTTCTTTCTTTGTTTTATCTTATTGCTATGATAAAACATCATGACTAAAATCATCTTGGTGAGGAAAGGGTGTATTTGACTTATGCAGCCTGATCACAATCTGTACTGAAGGGATGTCAAGACAGGAATTTAGGGCAGGAACCTGGAAGCAGGAACTGAGACAAAGACCTTGGAGAAACACTCCTTACTGGCTTGCTCCCCCAGCTCCCTCATCCTGGTTTTTTATCCAACGCAGGGATACCTGCCCAGGCATGATACCGCCCACAGAAGATTAGCCCATCCCACTTCAATCATTAATCAGAAAAGTTCCTCACAACCCAGCTGGATGGAGGTATTTATCACTTGAAGTTCCCTCTTCTCAGATGTCCCTACCCTGTGTCAAACTGACAAAAAAAACTAACCATCATAGACCCCACCCCAGACAAGACACTGTATTTAGTTCCTGTGATATAACCATCCTATTCTCAAATGTAGAGTCTATGTCAATGTGTATCTGTGTTGGCAATAGGAATGGGAAAGTTAAGATTCTATTATTCTTACTTAATCCAGCTATGCTTTCAAATACAGCAAATTTGTAGGTGAAGCTTTAGACAAGGCTGTTTCCTTTGACTTCCATTTAGGCCAGTCCTGATTGCCTAATACTCAGAAGTCCCACAAATACAGGCAAGAGATAAACAGAGCTTCATTATGGAGCAAGAATAAGTACGTTTTAGTGACACAAGGTTTGAACCGTGATTTCAGCCCCACTGGAAACCAGCCCTACAACTGAGTCTTCAGTCATTGAACTTCAGTAGGTTTAAGTCATTTATTGGAGAGAGTCCTGGCTCACAGAAAAGCCAGACAGTGACTATACTGTTCAACTGTCTAAACTGTTAAACACACATTTGCAGCTCCACAGAGAGTTCAACCCTCAGGTACTATCCACAGATAATGACTTTAGACAGGCGAGAAATACCCAGTGCGTGAAGAGAAGCCTGAGAGAAGCCATGACAACAGCAACTTTGCAAGTCAGCAAGTGCCTGGTGAACTTCTATTCTAGTCAAGTAGTATATCAGTGTGTGAAGCTGACCACAATAACAGTAAATGAGACCATGAATTCCTGGTATTTTAGAGCCCATAGTATATTGGAAGATGCCAAACCATCCAAATTAATATAGAATTCCGTATGTTTGATAATTGGATGCCCTCGGATGAATGGATAAGGTGCAGACTTTTAGAAAGAATAAGCAAAATAAGCTGAGAAGTAGACGTTAATATTTTGAGTAGAGATTAGAAAGAAGTGGGAAATGCTATCTATATGTTTACCTGGGAAGGAGAAGGATTTAGGTTGAATAAAACAAGAAGGTCACTGAGCAAGAATCAGGAATTCAAACCATCTAAGGCCCCATGGACCATCAACAGCTGCTTGCTGCTCATTCATTCCCGGATTTGTAATTAGTTAGCATGTATACTTATAGGTTTCATGATGACATTTTAATAATATATGTCACCTACATCTTTGTCTGTCATGCTCACAGGTCAAGGGCATTGGCTTCGATTCTACATGAGATGAGAAGCCAGGCAAGAGTTCTGAATAGAAATAGCACATGATCTTTCTTGCATCTCCAGTGGATAGTGTGTAAGGACCAATCCACAGGCACAAGGAATGATGCATGAGACCAATTAGCAGACAAACATTGCAGTCCAGAGTGATCAGAGGCTAGACCAATGTTGCTGACATTCCAGATATAATTTTTAATGGGGACAGGGGAGAGACAAGGAACAAGGTCAACTATGGTCTATAAGAGAAAGAAGTTGGATGACTTCCAGGTTTCTTCTGGAGCTCCTAAAAAAAGAAGGGAAACCTTCAAGGAAATGGAATCTGAATGACACAAATTAAAGGAATGTGTTGTTGCAGAGGATTAAAACACCATGGTGCTTGAAAACATTCTTTGTGCTTTTAAAAGCTAAAGAAAAACCATATTAATAAGACAAGAGCCAAAAATTGCCTATTTGGTTTAACAAATAGCAATAGAAAACAAAAAACAAAAAACAAAACCAAAAACAACATAACAAAAAAACACTCTTTGATGATTTTGGTGAAAATAATTGCAATATTAATTTATTTATTTTTATTTATTTTATTTAATTAACTTATTTATTATTGGCCAAGCTCCACCCCCAAAAAAGTGTTGAGTATGCAACACTTTGACAAAATTTATGGTTAGCTTAAATAAATAGAATGAACTTATTAGAAGCTCATGAAATCTACAAGCCTACCCCATGCACACAGCACAATGGGACATGAAAGTTTAGCACACGGTTCAGGTCTCTAGGTATATATGCATTGGCGAGAATGCATATGTGAATGACAATCAAGAATAAAGCAAACACTCACAACATAATCACAGTTACCAATGGGAGCCTGCGGAAGAGGCTTCACACAAGAGAGTAGAAAGAGTCCTCAGATGAACTCCAGCCAAGACCCTTGTGACCCAGCCTTCAAGAGGCAGAGACGTTGGTCTTGAAAGTTTTGAGTCTTGTGGAGGCAGCATCTTGCCAGGGCAAAGTCTAGGGCTTACAATTTGCATCCCTTCTACATGAGCTCTGTGATTTTCTTGCCTGAATGTGGGCAGAAGAACACAGAAGTTAAGTGAAGACAATGCTCTCCATCCATAACTCTTTATCTGCCTCCTCCAAAGACATTGTCTTTCTGGGTTTTAGAGTATCCGTTTACAATGATTGGACCACCATTCATGACCAGCCTACAAAAAAATAAAAAATAAAAATTAAAAAATTAAAAAAAAACCATCCTGAGACTATTGACTCCATGGCCTCAAGAACCATAATGATCTAGACCACTGAATCAACATGCTTAGGCACTGCCCAGCTTACAGTTGGTGTTTAATAGATGTGCTGAGCAAATTAAACTACACTGACTCCACAAAGTAGTAGGTAAACTCAGAGTTGCTCTCTAGGCAGTGCACTATGGAACCCAAGTGTTCTAGCTGCCCCAGGTTAAAATGCTGGAATTACGGTAAGCCTGGTTTTAAACAGTCCTTTGGACTGGCTGTAGAGATGGCTCTCCTGCAAGTCTACACTTCTATGGCTTCGACACAGTACACACTCAGCTGATGTATAGAAATTGATCTGGGTTCGGTCCAAATTCACCTGACTGAAAGGTTGCTTTTCTGTTCACCCTGCATTTTAAAGTCCTGGTCTTTAAGGCTTCTCAATAGTCTGTTCCCTCCCCCCTCTCTTTGCAGGAGATGAAAGTGTTTTTCCAGACAGGCCTGCTGTGAGTGACTTCATGGAAATGAATGACCTGAGTCCTTGTGTGCCTCTCGCACAGGGAACTCCTTATATTTATTTATTTTTAAGAATAGGACTGGGACATAGACGTCTCCATGAACAGTTGAGTCATTTCTTACAAAATAAGAATTCTACTCCTCGGTGAGACATGCCTAACATTCCGGTCTTCCCACTTCAGGCAGCTCTGTGCTACTAAATATTCGGTGGAAATGACACATGTCTGGAAGTCTAGAAGGGGAGGCTGCTGATTGGGGAGTACACAATGAAGGTGTTGTATGTGGCTAATTGAGGAAGGCAGACTCCCAGATCTGAAATAAGATGAGATGTGTGACACCCGAAGCCTCTGGCACGGGTCCCTGTAATACTTCAAAGTGTCTTGGTTTTCTGCACCCTGATCATACCTGTAATAGAACCATCCCACTTTCCAGAGCACTTTGGAAATAGAGTATATTGAGATGAACTGTGGCCTGTAATTCCTCCTTGTGCAGAGCTCACTGTGAGTCAAGGGGCACTGAAGGGATGGATCGGCTTTTCACACAGAGCCCTAGATAGCAAGGAGGCTAACCCTGACCCACCGCATCCTACAGTCTAGTATACTTCTCTCCCAAAGGGAAAATGTCTTCAATCTGACTCAAAGTATTTCTCTCACACTGTGTCAACAGAATGGTTCCTACAGGGTAGTTTCTGGAGCTCTGTGAGGAATAGTAAGAGCGCTGGAGTTGTAAGATGGAAATTGAAATGAGAATTAGTTTGCTAAGAATTATACAAAATGGAATGCAGATTGAATCATATAAATTCATGATCGGAACAGGGAGACATTTGTCCCAGTTGAAGAAAATGTTGAAAGTGTCTGGACACAGATTTACTGTGTGCATCCAAATGTGGCAAGAGTTTAATCCTTGAGAAAATATGAGGTGCATCTTGAACGTGGGGAATTTGGCAATTCTTATTTAAGAAACTGAAAAGAGTCTCAGATAATAATTGGTGTTTTGATGGGATAAAATGTAAATGAATGAGAATTAGATAAAAGTAAATGAATTAGAAATGTGAGGAGTTTTTTTTTCTTAATATGTGAGTTGTCTGCATAAACTTAGGGCAGAGAAATGATAGATTTTGGTTAATTCTTGAAAAGTTTTCAAAGAAGCCTAATAGCATATGACAATTTTAAAAATCACTTGTCCCTAATCCAAAGAGGAATCTACACAAGCACAGAGATTGCTGTGCCAGTCCTCAGGGCTACAAAACAAAAGAGTTAGAAGTAGCATCGTACAAATGGAAGCTGAGAGCAACATTTGACTAAGAGAAGAGCAGCGTAGGGAAATCAATCCGAAGAGGCAGTCAGCACACTGATTTCCAGCAGAGGTTGGCATGTCATCCAAGATGCCAGGGCAGAAACCTGGACTTTATTGTCTGTCCTTAATCTTCTCTTGTGGGAACTAGAGTGATGTCTTGAGGGTTGAGAACACTGCTTGCTCTTCCAAAAGTTTTACTTCTTTCTCCTTCTCACGTATTTGTCTCTTTCCTCTGAAGCTAAAGTCCAACAGGAAATTGCCCGAGATCCTGACTGAGAGCTACTGGAGCAAAGGGCAGGGATGGGAGCAGAGATGTGGTCAAAATACATACAATTGCACAAACATGAGTGTATATACACTCAGGCACACCTCCCTGGAACTCTCAAGTCATAAGAACAAAGACACTACTACAGGAATTCCTTTCCATTTTGAAAGAGCTTCCTGGTGCCCAGAAAGGGATAAGGGAAGATGCACCTTTGTACCTGGTTGTCTTCGGCCAAGTAGAGCAAAGCCACACAAACATGCAACTTTGTTCTTGACTGCTCAGTTTGTAGCTCTGCTGCCAAATGCGAAGAGTTCCAAGCAAAATCCATGTTGCAATTGACAAATATTGAGAAATGTTTGAGTTCGCTTGGCAGGCTAGACAGAGATGGTTCTGCGAGGCTATTGGAAAACAAAGTTCTAAGAGTCTTTTGCATGGTGTTTTAGTAGTTACTGGTGTTTGGTTTGCTATTTTATTTTTGTTTCGTGGGGAGAGCATGTGAAAATACTTTAACCAATGACCTTAGATTCAGTATCATAGCAAAAGAATTCACATGAATTTACTCTTCACCTCTCCTGGGCTTTTAGTATAATAGAAAGAGGGATTTTTTTTTTTTTTTAGAAGAAGAGCTAGGGTCAATTTCCACTTTAGTTTTATGATCTGGGGCGAATTAATTACCTGAGTGTCAGTGCATTAATCCGTCAAATAGGGGTAATTGTATACTTGGTAGCTTCAAGGTTCGCAACAAATCCAAGGAGTAAAACGTAAATGCTTAGCATTCCTATTGTGGATGACACAGGCTGAGTTCTTACAGCACTTGCTTAAAGAACACACTGCAGAAGCAGTCAGGAAACAAGGGTACACTGCCTTAGGGGGGTGAGTATTCCAAGGAGCAAATCCTCCAACTACAAAGAAACTCAAAGTGAAACATCAAGTTGCAGGTTAGCTGGGTAGGTTGTCATTGTAGATTTTAACAAAATTAGGACTTAGAATTGTCTATAAGATGGCCTGGTGGATGTTTAGGTCCTACATAAAAGTACGGGCTCACCATGATAGCTGAAACTAACATTAATCCCATGCTTTGTATAGTGTGGGACTGGTTTGCATAGGGCTCAATAAAGGACACCAGGCCTCATGAGAAAGGGAAAAACAGAAGTATCTCCTGGAGAAAGTAGACATGAACTCGCTAAGCCTAGGATAGCTCAATCTTCAAAGGCCTCTCTGGGACCTTGGAATGCTTATCTGATGAGAAGCCAACTTCATGGATGAAAAGAGCCAAGAGAAGAGAATTTCAGACAGGAAATATCCAGGGCAAAGACCATGAGACAGGAAAGACCATAGAATGCTTTAGCAATAGAATGGGGTCAGTGTGGTCTGCAGAGTAACAGCCAAATCATACAGATCTGGAGGCAGAAATTAGGGCAAGGGTGAGTTTTATTCTCAGCACTGTGCAAGTGCCTTTTTCTTCTTCCACATCCCTCCTGTTGATATCTTAGCTCTCATAACACTGTTAATATCCATTTGATAATTAGGCAGCAGTACTGGGGAACAGATAATTTAATCTTGTATTATGAACAATACATGCCCATGCTTAGAAGTGGAAAGGATGTAAGGTAATAACCGAGGTTAACCAAGGTCAGAGTTCGCCTTGAATTCCTAGCTCATCCCTGACATTATTAAATGGCTAAAACTGACACCACATGTTATAGCCTGTCCAGATGTCAAGTGTGCTACTTTCACACTCTTGTTCCCCACTAAGAAAATTTTCCTAAACTAGATTTTGTGATACTGTGAGTCTCCAGTGTGACTAGACAGCACCCAGAAAGCCACAGGAGTTTCCCTGTTCAGCCTCTACACCAGTGATTCTCAACCTATGGATTGCAACCCCTTTGGCAACCGTTTATCTCCAAAATTATTTACATTACGATTCATAACAGTAGCAAAATTACAGTTATAGGGAAGTTTATGGTAGGGGGTCCCCATATCATGAGTAACTATGTTAGAGGGTCACAGCATTAGGAAGGTTGAGAACCACTGCTTTATAGCCTCTAACGTGGCATTGCAGTCATTGATTGCAGTTTTTGTCTCAACTTCCTAGGCATACTTAAGCTACATACTGCTACTGAATTGGTGCCTTGTTGGCTGATGCCAATTAAGCCTCTTTCCTCCTTCAGACCATGAAGCTGCAAAATGTTGCTATTCTCTAAACTGTTTGCTGCTTGGCGTCCATTGCATGCAGCTGCTCTTTAGCTCTGGGTTTTCATTGGTTGGTTGGTTGGTTGGTTGGTTGGTTGGTTGGTTGGTTGGCCGGTTGGTTGGTTGGTTGGTTGAATGGTTTCAGGAAATGCCTTCTTCCTTTCCTTCACTCATTCAAAAGCACAATAGTGTCTCATTACTTAAATTTACACTCTCCACGTCTCTCCCCCAAATCATGGCAACCTTCATTTTAATGTTATGTAAAATTTTTGTTTTGCTAAGTAGCTAAGTATATTTTGAAAATGCCTTGAAGAATTTTGCAAAAGTCCTTGGATAACTGGAAATAGCCTTGGGTGTCCCAACACCTGCCTTAGCAACGCTGTTACAGGCAGATTTCAACACTGAGGCTCTGGCTGAAGCTTCCTCTGGAGCTGTTTTACAGAACTTCACTCTCTCCTCATAGTCAAGATTCCCACAGACCTCAAGCTGCAGGTGTGCAGTGTCAGGAGAACTGGACCTTTTGTTTATAACTTTAGTCCCACGTCTTTGAACTATGTCCCTTCTGCCAGATTTGTATAGCGTTACCTGAGCGTAACATTATCTGATAAGCCAAATCGATGGGTTGAGGATACAAAACAAGCCATTGCAATTGCCAGGCATTCCCAGGCAGCTTATGCGGCAAGCTTTGTAACAAAGAAGAGAGGAATGAAAATAAGCAATGTTTTAAAATGTGAACTGTAACTGTTTTGGTTTTATATGACAAAATAGGCTTGTACCTTTCAAATAATTTTGTCAAGGAGTATCTTTGAAAATGCACAAGCTTTCGGTGTCATGTCGTACCATGAATTTTAGTAACTTTGGCAGGAAGTGCTCACCTATAGAAAATGAGAAGGACATGATGTACTTCGGTGATTGGGTTAGACTAAAAGGAAAATCTTTTGAAACCTTTGGTTCTTCCTGTCTTACTTTCTCTTTGTTAACATCTGTATTAGGCTCCTGTTTCACAGCAATGTTATGCTCTGATCTTTAGGGCATTGTCATCCTGTGCTTTCTGATGGGGTTACTTGGGAAAGAAGAGCTGATAGATAAAATGGAAGAATATTTTGATATATATGAGTGTGTATATACATATTATGTAAACATTTATGAATGTAACACATACAAATTTATGAATATATTTCAATATGCATGTATATACATATATTGTAAGAAAATATAGGAGACAGTTTATTAATAATTTACATATTATAGTAAGTAGAAAGAAAAGAAAAAAAATACCTAACCAGAATAACAAAGGACTTTTAGTTCTAAGTTAAAATACCAAATACCACTCCCAATCCCATTGCTCTACCGAGAAACCATATACTGAAACCTCGGCAGCTTCACCCATTTGTAGACAACGAAATGGATATTTTCAGACCACAGTTTGAGTGCTCATGAAATTCTTCAGGTTGCCTGTTTACAAATATATCTAGAATGGGCAAAGGCTTCTGATATCACTAGTTTCAGATAAATAGTAATTTAGAAACTAATTTACAACTGTTTGTTCCAGAAGAATTTTAGGTAAATGTGAAAGTATTTGTTATTAATAAAAATGTCACAGTAAGATTAACACTTCAGGTTTCTGCCAAAAACCTTTCAGAAAGCTCATCTCATTGAAGATAGTGTACAATTTTAAGTCACTTTGAAAATTAAAGTGAATTATAAAATGAGATACATCATTTACGAGAATGTGTCTATATCTTATGAAATGTGTATCACAAACAGAATTTATATATTTTCATCAGATATTTCCAATTTCATGAAAACATTTTCAACGAATTGCAAAAGGTCTAATTATTAACTCCAGATATTCGTGCAGCTTTGGGAGGTGCAGATGTATATCACGTGTCTGGACTGTCATTAATAGTCAACACATGTACTACTAACCTCTCCATTATTGTAATTGACAAAGAAGAAAATTCTGAAAATGGGAAGAATGGAATTTGGCTCCTGAAAGGAGAGTCATCTGTCTTATAACTTTATTCTGAATTTCACAATTCTTGCTAAACCATAAAGAAACTGCCAAAAAGGAGTAAAGTACAGAAGCACAATAAGAATGCGCCAGGGTTCGGGGAACAATTGCCCTGGATTGAGCGTCATGACCTATAATCTGTTTAGGTCATCACTGACTACTATATAAAGCATCCCACAACGTGACCATGCTGACTCCTCACATGCTCCATTGAAAGCCAGTATTCAACCACTGAGAACTGACTTTTGGTGCTGAATAGTTGGGATCAATTGACCCGATAGTAAATGAACTAGTTTCCTCTGAAATGCTTTATAGGACGGCATGTGGATGTCAGACACCGGGCGAGGACATGAATTTTGCATCTAGGCAGGATTGTTTCTAACCACTCTGGCTTGTGACCATGAATGCTTTGTCCAAGATTACTGTCTGGAGCTAGCATTTGAAGACTCAAGTGTGGTCTGTGAGCAGATCATTGCTGGTTGAATGATCTTCTAAAATAAGTCTAAGTTTCTGGTTCACTTAAAAAGGAAAACTATCATGCGGGTCTAGTACAAGTGACCGTCAATACAGGACAGTTGCTGTATTAAAGCTGTACTACACCTTACTATGTAGAACTGTCAGGGTAATAGAGAATGTGAGCATAAAACTTAACTGTGAAACGTCAGCAGATAAGGGTGTTTGCCGCTCCGTCTGACAATCTAAGTTCTATCCCTGGGATTCACATAGTAGAGAGAACTAACTCCCTTGACCTCCGTATTCACACCATGTTGTCACATGCATGCATACATACATACATACATATACATACAAACATACATACAAAAACAACTTTTAAAACTGACTATGACATAAATTTGGAAAATATAATACGAGCCTTAAGAAAAATACTGAAGAAATGGGAGAAGAATAATGAAGTCTCTTCGGCGGCATGTCAGCAGAAATGGCTAAACATTGAAACCAATGACTAAACAGAATCAGTGGTACACAATTTGTGTAGAGCTGTCTTACCGAGGAATCTAAATAACTCTGGATCTTTGCAATGGAATTTCTTCACTGTTAAAGGAGGGTTGCACTTGACAGCTTCTGAGTTCAGGACTAGGTCTAAAAGTCTAAAGAAGATTACACTAAAACTTCAAGAGGAAATGGCCATATGGAAGCCAGCCAGATGATATCAGTTCCTATGAAGATAATGCCAAGTCAGTGACTATTCCGTTTTTTAGAAAAACAACTTTCTTGATGTCAGCACAAAAGTTCTTAGATGAACACTTAAAAATGTAATTTTTCAATTGGTCAGTACTAGTTTGTCTTATGGATAACAAAAGAATAGCTTTCGGTTTTGAGTAGAATTTCCCAAAATGTTATTCTAGAGACTGGGAAGATGGCTGTCTTAGTTAGGGTTTCTACTCCTGCACAAACATCATGACCAAGAAGCAAGTTGGGGAGGAAAGGGTTTATTTAGCTTACACTTCCATGCTGCCGTTTATCACGAAAGGAAGTCAGGACTGGAACTAAGCAGGTCAGGAAGCTGGAGCTGATGCAGAGGCCATGGAGGGATGTTATTTACTGGCTTGCTTCTCCTGGCTTGCTCAGCTTGCTCTCTTATAGAACCCAAGACTACCAGCCCACAGATGGTACCACCCACAAGGGGCCCTCTCCCCTTGATCACTAAGTGAGAAAATGCCTTACAGCTGGATCTCATGGAGGCATTTTCTCAACTGAAGCTCCTTTCTCTGTGATAACTTCAGCTTATGTCAAGTTGACCCACAAAACCAGCCAGTACAATGGCCTAATGGGTAAAGTATTTGCTTGCCACAAAAGCATGTGCATCTGAGTTCAAATCCATAGCATGCACACAAAAGCTAGACATGGTAGCTATGCCTGTGACCCCAGCCCTGGTGAAAGGTTAGAGGGAAGACAGGCATATCCCTGAAGCCCATCGACCAGCCAGCCTAGCTGAATGGATGGGCTATGGGTTCAGTGACAAGCCTTGTGGAATGACACCCACCAAATATTGACCTTCTGACCTCTGGCATGCACAGAGAGGGGGGAGGAGAGAGAGAGAGAGAGAGAGAGAGAGAGAGAGAGAGAGAGAGAGAGAGAGATATTTATGTTATAACATGATTCTTCCCATAATGCATATACTAAGCCCTCCCCTGCCACATTACTTGAGTTTGAGTATGAAAATAAGTTTCAATGAAGCCTTAAGATAGGACCCTGATATGATAGGTTCGCTGTGAAGAGACACCAGTGCTCTGCTCACCACCTTGGACCACATTCCCAGGAAAGGTCATGTGGAGATACAGACAAGGGTGACCTTCCACAGGCCAGAGAACTTTCGCTAAACACTGAACTATTGTCTCTTGGTCATAGACTCCCAGCTCCAAACACACGAGAAAAAAGTCCTTTTTCTAATCCACCCAGTCCATGATCTCTTATTATGCATTCCACAGTGATGACCACAGATGATAACAGAATACACTGTTTTCTGTGAAGATAAACTGTTTACATCTATCAAGTTCCAGGATAAAAGCCTACTAAAATATAATTATTTTGAACATGTGGGTTATTTTTCCTATATGGTAGTTATTGGGTTTTAGAATTTAACATGATTTTAATCACCCAAAAGCAATATGATAATATCAGTGTCCTTCAGGTTGCTCTCTTGTTATTCCATTTGGAACCATAACATTGATTAATCTAAAACATTTTTTTCATTCCATGTATCTGAACTTTACCAATGAGTTAAGAATGTTTGGCATTCAAAAATGAGCAAACAAAAAAAGTTAAAAAAGAAAAAAATCACTCTTTTGTGTAAGATCGCTGATTTTTTTTTCAACCAAAACAAGCTAATGAGTATCCTGTGTAAATGAATTTCAGTTCACACAAGCTTAGGTTAAAATTTTTAACTGCTAAGGGAATTCTGTCTTTATACAAACTATTTTTTCACATAACCTTGGTAATTAATGTTCCATCCACTCAATTTAACACCGAGTTATTGCCAGATGCAGCACTGGATACTGGAAATAGACAAAGGCAAAGAGGGTTGTATTAGTCAGGGCTCTCTAGAGTCACAGAACTTATGGGTAGTCTCTATATAGTAAGGGAATTTGTTGATGACTTACAGTCTGTAGTCCAACTCCCCAACAATGGTCAGCAGCAGCTGTGAAAGAAAGTCCAAGGATCTAGCAGTTGCTCAGTCCCACATGGCATGCAGGTGAAGAAGAGCAAATCTTCCTTCTTCCAGTGTCCTTATGTAGGTCACCAGCAGGTGTGGCCCAGATTAAAGGTGTGTACCACCATGCCTGGATCTGGGACTTGCTTTGTCCCAGGCTGACCTTAAACCCATATCTTCTTGCCTCAGTCTCCTGGGATTAAGGCCGTATACTACTTTGCCTGGGCCTAAGCTTTTCATGGCCACTATGCCTCAAAATCTCCATGCCAAGATCCAGGTCAGAAACTTGTGTCTTCCAGCCTGTGATCACAGGTGAGCCTTATAACTCTGGATTGTAGTTCACTCCAGATATAGTCAAGTTGACAATCAAGAATAGCCACAAGGGTGAACTGATTATCTGCTATCTGTACCCCAAAGTCAAGCTTATAAGATAACAAAATTACAAAAGGGTTGGGGCTGGGCTGAAGGTTAAAGACTGTGATAAGTGAAGTGGAGAAGTGGAGGCTGCTGTGGGTGCTGTTAAGAGCATCTAACTAGTTCTCATGGCTCTTGAGAAATGTCTTGGCTAAACAAAGCCTGAAAGGACGTTGATATATTCAAGGCGCAAGTAAGGTGATATGTCAAGTGTAGCAATGTTTATCAATAGGAATTAGCTAAGCCAAGTCCTAGGGAATGTGGGTATATTACACAGTAAACATGGTGTTGAAGTCTTAAAGGATAGAGCACAGCCAAAATACCTGGAGGGGAGAACCCAAGAGTTGACATGGAAAAGCAGATATTGATGGAGAGGCAAAAGCCATCCTTAGCATAGTTTACTGCAACCATCGTCACATAAACCAACAGCTATGACACCTACTTCCATGGTACAGGATATGAGGAGGTTATAGGTGCCAGAAGAAAAGTCCTTTTGCTTCAAAAAAAAAAAAAAAAAAAAAAAACAGAGTGAAAGGTCATTAGAGCTTTCATGGGTATGAGTTCACGCATATTTTCTTTTCTGACTCAGAAGAAACTCTACATATGTACATGAGAGAGAGGTGTTCATAAGAGTATCTATCTATTAGCTTTCTATTTCTATGACAAAATGACAGGAATAATCAGCTTAATGGTTGAAGGAGTTACTTGGGCTCATGGTTTTGAAATTATAGATCATAATCCACTGGCCCCTTGCTGCAAGGTCCACAGAAAGGTGTGATATCATGACTGGACTGTGCATCAGTGTCTGCCTCCCAGTTCCTGCCCTGTTCTCTCGACGATGAACTACAAGCTGTAATATGAAATATACTGTTCCCCTTCCCCAAGCTGCTTTGGTTATGCTGTTTTATCACAACAATAGCAACCCTAACTAGGACAATATATAATAAATATAGAACTGCACCGAACACAATAAATACTGTATTCGTGATTACTAAATAAGCAGACACATTGTTCAGAAACATTTCAGATCTCTCCTTTAGGCTTTGAAGTTGTCTTGGTCTGTTTTCTATTGCTATAATAATACTGGATCCAGGAAGTAGAGGCCCTTTTCCTTCATGGTTCCAGAGGCTGGGAAGTCCCAGAGTGAAAGGAAGCAATATGCTTGATTACTGATAAAGCCTTGGGATATTTCAGCTTATGAAAGAAAGCAGAGAAACATGTATGTCTAATAAGACACTGCAGGAGAAACAATCTTGTTTTATAGCAATCCAGTCCCCAGAGAACTAGCCAAGTCCCATGAAAACGTATTAGTCCCCAACAACTGTCAACACCAGTGCACTGAGAATTAGGGTCCATATGAACTTGGGGGCAGGGCACATTCAATCCATAGCAGCCGACATTTAAAAATCATGAAAAGAAACTTTATAACACTATTGTCACCTGTCTTATTCCTGATAAATTCCCCCAAGTTGCTCTTTTTCAGAACATTAACTCCAGCAAATCACCTATGTTAAAGTCTACCCTAAGAAGTAAATTTTATGAAATCTATCACTACAGTTCTGTATTTAAACAGTTAGGTATTAAGATATTTCCAAAGAAAGTTACAAAAGCGTGAGAAGTTCAAATAATAGTTCCAAAGGGGTCTTCCATGCTCCATGTGAGCAGTGAAATCACCATCGACAGCCTTAGAAGTTGACTACTCTAAATTCACAGATTTCATTTAGAAAACACCTGATATTTTTCTTTCCCCTCCCACTTTTACATAAAGATTCTTCATTCTTGGAAAGCAGATATAATACACATGTGAGAACTTTCATATAAATATATCATTTTATATGATTAGCAGCATTTTGATAATCCAGGAACTATGTTACTAACAATGCTGAACATGAATGTACAAACCTTTGCAAAGCACTTTGGGGCTTATATAGCTTTATAACTATATATGCATGGATATTTTTTCTATTTTTAGTATAGAATAGAGTTTGCTCAGGGCATGGGGAGGAGAGTTGAGAGGGTAGACAGAAAAAGGCAGAGAGAGAGAGAGAGAGTAGAGGAGTAGAGGCTGGCCATGAGCATATGGAGAGGGCGGGGGAGAGGAATGGGGAATGAGGGGGAAGGGACGAGAGGACAGAGTGGGAGCAAGAAGGCAAGAGACTATATGCATAGATTTTATGGATTGAATCACCTGAAACATTTTACAGTCTGATTAACAATGTGTGCAAATCTTTATTGCTCTAAACCATCATCATCAGATGTGATTGTTATTATTGTTGTTGTTATTATTATTATTATTATTATTATTATTATTATTATTATTATTATAGAAAACATCTTAAGTTCATGGCATTAGTTGATTGTCATTGTAATTTCTAGTTCCTGAAAGAATCAATATTTGTAACAAGTATATTATCTTAAGTGTTTTAATTAATGTTTTCTTTGTTAAATTTCTTTCCTTTTTTCTCCATAATTTATTTTTATTCACATTACATCCAAGTTGCAGCCCCATCCTTCCTTTCCTCCCAGTCCTGCCCTTACAAATCCCTCCTTCCATTACCCCTCCCCTTCTTGAAGGGAGGGCCCCTTGGGTACCACTGGGACATTCAGTCCCAGCAGGACTAAGAACCTTCCCCCCCCCACCCCCCACTGAGACCTGATCGGGCAGGTAAGGGGACAGGGATCCAGCAGGCAACAGAGTCAGGGACAGCCCCTGCTCCAATTCTTAGGAGACTCACATGAAGACCAAGCTTTAGAATATCATCCTGAGTGACGTAATACATACCAGAAAGTGAGGTATAGTATGTACTCACTTCTAAGGGGACATTAATGAAGGATAACCATGCTACAATCCACAGAGACCACCCCAAAAAGAACTGGGTAATAAGGAGGGTCCAAGAGAGGATGTGTGAATCTCACTCAAGGGAAAATAAAAGCAGTCTTCAGAGGTGGATGGAGAGAGGGAACCGGGTGGAAGAGGGGTGATGAGAGTATGGAGGTGAAGATTAGGTGTTGGGGGAGGCTAAATTCCATTCTAAGTCATTTATCTCCTGTCTATTTCAAGTCCTTGTTGTATATCTAGATTGAACTTCTCTTGAGTAGATATTACTTTCTTAGGGGTGCCAATACAAACTACCTAATACTGGGAGGTAAAAACACCACATGTTTGAAATGTCTCAATGCAAGAGCTTAGAAACTTAGACTTAGCTGGGTTGAGGAAATATTTCTCTGGCAAATTTGTGCTTGCTGAAGCACATCTTGACTAGGTAGACATTCTTCACTCCCTCCAGGGTTCTTCCAGTCTCTCTCTACCATGATAGAATGATTATCCTCTGGAAAGTCCACCAAACACACTGCATTAAGTCTCAGAGCTTCCTCCATCAACCACTAGGGATGCTGTTGCCAGGAACATAGATCTTAAAGCACAGTGGTTGACTACACAGAACATCCTTTGAAATATTGTTAGAAGCCTTCACTGACTTCACAATAGCGTGGCTGCTTGCAAATTTTATACTATTTGAGGTAAAGTCTCTCTACAGCCAACATTGACGTCATCATCATGGCAGTCCAATTAACTCAGCCTCTTGAGTTAATGTGAGTCAGGGGTCTTGAATACATCTGTGGTATTCTATCTGTATGGGTCATTTGGTTTGAATCAGAATTTACTTGGAGAGTAGGTCACGCCTCAGGATCTCTCTGTTTAGCTAATTAGTAAATGAAGTGGGAATCCACTCTGAAAGTATGCACCACCATCTCAAAATACTGGCGCATATGAATAAAATGGGAAGAAATTTGACTGAGAGTTAAAAGTCCTGATGCTCTGCTTGCACATGCTCCCTTGTGTGAGTAAAGCTGCCTTGGCATCTCTTGTGAAAAAATAAAACGTTTAACAATAGTTACATATGTGATATGTAGTATTTTTATTTTATAAGCTCCTTCTCCCAATAACAGATCTAACTTCTGGCCACAGACGGAAGTCTGAGACTCAGAGTGAGTGATCTGAAAAGCCATCGACTTTTTCAGACTGGTCAAACAAGATTCTTATTTTTGGTTGTTAACCCAGAGTAAAGATTGTGATTCCCACTGTGCCTATGGCCAAAGCCCTCCCCATGTTGAGATACTGGCTGAAGAGTAAAGTCAGTGGCAGAGACCAGGCACAATGCTGGGGTCCTTAAAGCTACTATCCTGAGGCCACACCCAAGCTTAAACTTGAAATTTCTGGTGTGAGCCTGTCCTTTTTGCTCCCATATGCTTTGCTATGGCTTCCTCGTCTGATCTTTCACTTAGGGAATTGGGAGTCCTTCTGGTTTCCCTCTTTTCCTCAACAGGCCCCTCAACATCAAGTCCATCTCAACATGCATATTTCTTTGGGATGTTTACTTTTCAATTGTATGGACAAAATACAAACTCGCAGTTTAATGAACCAAGAAGTATGGCTACACACTACAGAATCTAACAGGCTGTGGCTCTGCCTCCCTATCTCTCCCTGGAGCTTTCAGATTCTGCTGGCTACTCCCACTGCTATTTCATCCATGCTTCTATTTCTTGACCTTTCCCTTGTTTACTTATCACTACTGATTTAGTTGAAACTCCAGCATTTTGGCAGAATTTTCTCCAGTGTTGGCATCTGTTGATATTCTCTCTTTGGCTGCTGAGTTTCTCTTAAAAGGTGTCCTGTAGCATGTCCTAAGTGAAAAGGTCTATACTATCTGGTGTAACAATTCAAGGAGCTGTCAGACCTTCATGGGCCTCTCTCCATTTGCCTGGCTGCACCTCCTTCTGCACTTGGTTCTGCCGCATGATCCATGGGTCCAGAACCTACCTGATCGATCTCTCCAGAAGGCAAACACACATCTTGTGAAGCGGCAGACAGGAAGTTGACTGGCTATGTAGTCCTTCTCAAAACCCTGTGGAGTCTTGCCCACAGCCTCCTTCCAGGATAACTGGTGCATTCATTTACTGATCACTTTGAAGTTTTCTAGTTCGATAGATGCCTCTCCACATCACTGATTCCTGCCCCCAAAAGCTATGATCAAAGCTTTCTGTAGCTCACACTATTAACAATCTATCCAGAATTGGGGATGTAACTTAGTAGTAGAGTTCATGCCCCTGAACTGAGTTCATTCCCTAGTTCTTAAGAAAGAAAGAAAGAAAGAAAGAAAGAAAGAAAGAAAGAAAGAAAGAAAGAAAGAAAGAAAGGAGGGAGGGAGGGAGGGAGGGAGGGAGGGAGGGAGGGAGGGAGGGAGGGAAGGAAGGAAGGAAGGAAGGAAGGAAGGAAGGAAGGAAGGAAGGAAGGAAGGAGGAAAGGAAGGAGGGAAGGAGGAAAGGAAGGAGGGAAGGAAGGAAAAGCCTATTTCCAAAGTAAAAATTCTATCACATGGTTTTCATTTTCTTCACATGTTCATTTCTTTCCTTCTCTCTCTCTCTCTCTCTCTCTCTCTCTCTCTCTCTCTCTCTCTCTCTTTCTCTCTCTCTCTCATTCTCTTTGTCTTTGCTAGCTATGTGCTTATACTATATAAATAGTGTTTTGAGACAGCAGTAAAGTTGATAAAGTGTTTATTCTGTCATATTTAACCCGATGTACTGGAAGGATTTTAGTGAAGAAATGCTTTCCATTCGTCCCTGTTCCTCTAAGAGTGGCCTTCTTAGTCTCCACTACTTCCTTAGGGACTCCTGTAACAGCTGTCCTACTAATTTCCCCTCCAGGCTGTCATCCTGAAGTCTACTTCCAACCCACTTCCTAGTCCATCTCCAAAATGCAAACATCTGTGTCACATCTGTACATTATTCAACAACTCCCTGTACTTCTGAGGATAGTACTCGGCTTCTTCCTATAGTTCCCAACATGAAGGTTCTGACTCCTCCCGTGTTTCTGGGCTGGTTTCTGCACGCCTTATCAGAGAATAAACCTTAAGTTCCAGCACCATGGACCTGCCTGTACCTAATCTCAAATGTTTGTGCTATCACCAATATGCTATGGAGGCCATGTAACTTCTCTACTTCCAGCCTAAATGGCTCCTTTTCTTCTACCTACACATCTTCACAATATTCTCACAAGTAGGGTCTCTTCTGAGAAGGTTTTTCCCCTACATCCATCTTCCAGGAGGAGTGGACCTTGTGTTGTAGAAAGTGTCATTTGGACCCACAGGGCAGGAGTGTATATATGAGAAGATCTGTGTGTCACTCATCGTCCTCAATTCCTTTACAGCCCACATATACTAGAAGTAGCATGGTAACCACTCCCCCTGCCACTTCTGCTTCTTTCCTCCCCACCTTATGGTACACACAACTGACCTCTCACCCTTGTACAAAGTTAACTAACTGCTAACTTCACACACTGAAGGTGGCCCAGAATAGGCTGTAGATGGCAGAGGAGGTATTAAAATTCTAGTTGTCCCACCCCCAGCATGATCATGCCCAGTGATTATACATGACATGGCTCCACCCTCTGCTGAGTATCAAAGCCCCTGCTCATCACCAGTAATGGCTTAGAGCTGTCTAGGTCTGTCTCACCTGTAAAACAAAGGCAAAGTTTTCTTCTTGGATATTATTGAAACATGGTTTTCAACCTATCTTTGGTATGAACTTGAGAGGTTTTTTTTTTTTTTTTTCTAAACTACCAAAAGAAGTATATTTGGATTTTTCATGTTTTCTCTTACTCTGAACCCAAGAGGAGATAAAATATTGTTAGAAATGACTACTGTAATGGGAAAAAAGAAGAAAAATGAAATAATTTATTGAGCCTGTAATTAAAAATGAGAATGTGAGCTGAGAGGTTTCCTGGACAAGACCAGCCCTGACCTTTGTCACCTCCCTCCTGGCCATATCCTGGTCACAACCTGGATGATAAAAAGGCCAGTAGTCCCATTCCATGATAAGGACTGTGCACACACAACTAGCCATTTTCAGGGTACCCATGATTCATGTTACAAAGAACATGGAAGAGCACACTTGAAAAGGAACATTAGACCACAACTTGTTTGCAAACTCAAACTAGCCTCTAAGTCATTCTCACCACTAACTAGAAAATCTTATGTTCGGATCATGAACTTATTTGTTCTACCCTCAAAACTAGCAGACTGCAATATGACTCAAAAACTTCTAATACTTTTGTGAATTCCTTAACATGAAAATTATGCGTACCCAAAATGGACCCAAGTTGTAGATACATGATATTCTCCAGAAGTAATGTCAGAATAACCCAGGGCCCCAGACTCAAGATGTCACTTCTGCAGCTTCAACCACATTTCCTAATGTGCTTTGAGAGCCTTCCTGTTGTTCATTAAACTTAAAAGGCAAGGTGTAATATCCAGATGACAAACTTACAAGTTTCTCTAGTATTTGTGTGAATATTACATTAAACATCCCCATAAAAGGTTTGAAACTTTATATTTTTCTCCCAGATCACCACTGAGTTCAAAGGTAAAAGTGAAAAATTCCACTCACTCAGCAATCTTCATTTGAGCATGTATGGAGCTATCTTTTCCAAAAGACCTTCCAGCCTCGCCCTCCAACCCTAGTTCAACTATCATCCGACTCCTTTTCTTCCTTCGCTGTCTCTCTGAAGTCATCTCTCCCTCTCCTTGCAGGACCATGTGTTTCCTGTCCTTTCTCTACCATGTTAACTTTGGTTTTCATTCTAGCTGAGCTGAGTCAACTCTGCTTCTCATGACTTATTGTTCTAGCCACTCTGGATGTCTCAGGCATGTGACAGTTGGATGTTCTTAGAGAAGAAAAAGCTCATTTCAGGATCCCACCCTTGAAAGTTTCCTTTTCCCTCAAGCCAAGTATGTGGGGTAGGGACCATGTGTGTCCTCCTTGACTGTTGCTCCTCATCTGTAGAATGAATGATGGGATTTCCTCCATGATATCTATTCTGGAATGACATTGGTTTTTGGGGTTTTTTTTTTTTTTTTTTTTTTTTTTTGCCTTCAAGATCTACTTGAAAAAATGTATTCTTTTTTATTATCTGGCTTAATGACATAAATAAAGGCAGACTGACTAAAATGGAGGCTGGAGAGATGGCTCAGTGGTTAAGAACACTTGCTGCTATTGCAGAGGACAGGGATTCAGTTCCCAGCACCCACATGGCAGCTAACAAGCATGTCTAACCCTCGCTTCAAGAGATCTGATGTACTCTTCTCCATCCTTAGGCACTGTACATGCATGGCACAAAGGCACACATGTAGGCAAAACACTCATACACACAAGAGAAAAATAAGTAAAAATAGGTTAAGTGTATATGTACAATTATATATTTTTATTTCACCATATGCAAATATCTAATTACAAACTGAAACTCACCCTCTTCTTTCTGAGAAACAGAGACACATAAAAGTATATGTCCAATTATATATTTTTATTCCACAATATGCAAATGATTTTTAGTTACAAACTGAAACTCACCCTTCTTTCTCTTGCCTGAGAAATAGAGAAGAAAGTGTATTTAAATTATTATACTTGCATTTACTTTCTTAAGACACTGAATAGCTTATGGACTAATCATCATCATAATAACTTTAGAGGCATGGTGGCTAATCTATCACCTTTAGGTAGAGAATTCTTTGACTACCATTGCTTTATGGCAAACACCAAAGATCACTTGTCCCCTGTACTCGGTTTTCCTGTTTCGTTGGTGGGTGGTGCGTTGGTTGGTTGGTTGGTTGGTTGGTTGGTTGGTTGGTTGGTTGGTTGGTTGGTTGGTGGGTGGGTTGTTTGGTTAGTTGGCTGGCTGGCTGGTTGGTTGGTTGGTTGGTTGGTTGGTTGGTTGGTTGGTCGGTTGGTTTATGGGTTGGTTGGTTGGTGGGTTTTTTTTTATCTTTTTTTCTAGATTGGAACTACTGTAAAGATAAGACCAAAAGATAGTTCATCTCTTCCTGAGCACAAAGTACTTACACATTTGTTCCAGCGTTCACTAAGCACTCATTGAAAGAACAGAGAGTATCTAAAAGGATGCTTTGGGGGTTAAAATACAAGCTCAAAAAGTATCAAATCAAAAGAAGTCGAAAAATCGTGAAAACCTTCACCAGTTTCCTAAGGAAAAGGATAATTATCAAATATCTTAATAGCTTGGACCATTAGTGCTACCATTCTGGAAACTGGAGTAACAAAATATTTCAAATATGAGCCTCTACATACATCAAAATAATCTAGCATATTGACTTAGACTCACCTGCTATGGAGTTTTCAGAAAAAAAATCTAGAATAGATTTTGAGAAAAAGCAGAATAGTACACCTATGAAATGAGTCAGAGGCAGTAAAGTTGTAACTTGTTGAAGAACAATTTGGTGTCAGAAATGCTCAAAGCCTTGGGATCCTAAATAGCTGGCACTCTTGCTTCTTTCTTTCCTGACAGCTTGAGTTTTCGGAAGGTCGCTTCATATCTTCAATGCACCTAGATTTTTTTCCTCAGAAAATAGGAATAAGCAATTATATCTGCCTTATAGATATAATGACATCCAAACAAAGTTGCAGACCGAAGTTGCCTAGCATTGTATACCCATGCACCAAAAGTCACACTCGACACTAATCTTCATCTCATAACTTTAATATAACACATTCTGGCACCAAATACACACAGGCATGCAGGGTTTGGTGCTTCGCTCCATTTCATGGTTATAACTGACTGGGGACCAAATTACACAACCCCAGAACTTATGCAGAATTGCAGCCCTGTACATGATGTTCCCATATCAGGCACAGAGCCACTGCTGTCTGGTCAGAATAATTACTTGTTGTATCTACACTCTTGGTTGCAAACAGCGTGATTAAGTGGTAGAAGTATGGCGATGTGGGTAACTCGGGCTCGCTCAGACCGACTGGATCTGTAAACAAAAAAGTCACTTCTCTCTGTGGTTTCCAAGCACAGGGAGTTACAGAGAGCACAGGTAGGCAGGCCTGCTTTGCAGAAATGCCAGTGATGTCGAGCAGGTTAGTATGAGTGCTTTCTAATGTTTAGAGATGGTGGAGATTGAGCTGAAAATCAAAGCAATCTCAAGTAGTGAAAGGGAAAAGCCATTGTTTGGTCACCATGGTCACATTAAAAACAACCTTGAAGCCCAGCAATTCCAGATGATTAGTCTTGTCATTGATATATGTTGTATTGGTGCTCTCCAGGGAAACAAAACCCATAGGACAGGCTGAAGAGAGGCAGCGAGGAGCAGAAACAGAAGGAGAAAGAAAGGGAGGTGAGAACTATCCTAAAGAACTCCTTCCTGTAATCAGGGGGCTAGAAAGCCCGGTCTTCGTAGCTGAAAGGCTAGAAATACAGGCAAGAATCCATATTCTGGTACTGAATATAAATTGTTCAAGTCAGCAGGTTGGAAGTCCAGCAGAATATAGAACTTACATGTTGCTGCCTTGAGTCAGAAGTCCCTTTTCTTCGATACCTAATTCTTCAAGTTTCCAACTGACAGACTTAATGACCAAACACGGTATATACGTAAATTCTTTTACATGCCATTGATTTAACTACCCAGGGTGAAAGTATCACTGTAGTTTCATTTATTTTTAGCTCATTAATTATGTATAGACCTTTCCAGATTTGAAATGGTTTTTATCTGGAAATTAGCAGTGTCAAAGAAAATGATTTAATATAAATATGACAAATGTATTCTCCTAAAAGGCTCATTTCAGTTTTAAATGAAATATATGTGTCTATATATACACACATGTGTCTACACGTATACATATATATATATATACATATATATATACGTCAATGTTTAAATATGTATGTATAATTTCTAATATTTAAAATTTTAAACCGTTAGGTCCTAAGCATTTTAGATAAGGAACACTCAACCTGTAATATATAGCTTATAGAGTACTGACGAGTATCTTCATTTGTTTTTCATACCTATTCAATGGCTGTTCATCTGATGGCATACCTAGGTTTTACCTTAACACAAGAGTAGAGGTGTTGGTGGATGGCGTTCCATCCTTTGCTTTTATATTTCTGATGTAATCAACCTGTCATTGGCTATCCTGGATGGGTTTTTCTTCTCTGCGGCTCCACTCTCAGAGCTACCTAATGTTTGAAAGGATCCTGCATCACTCAGAGCATACTAGGAAGATGGGCCCACCAATTTTATTTTATCAACTGGAGTCCCACCATGGCAACCCAGTTCCTTGGCTTTCTTTTAGGATTCCTTCCCACGTTTGCCTGTTGTGGTACCATCAGGTCCGGGGGTAGTTCCCGAACCAGTAAGCAACTGCAGATCCTGTAAGCCAGTGGTTCTTCACATGTGTTCAAGCAGCAAGAACTCTTAGAATCAGGAATGCTCTCAAAGACAAGCTGACCATTTTTCTTTCCCCATATGTCACTGTGACTCGCACTTGAGTCTAAGAACTGTTCGTTGTTAAAACATGACACATGTCCACTGCATGTGGCGTGCAAAGCTGCACTGAACCTTCACTATTCTCATTTCTATATTTGATCCATCTCATTGGAACTTTGAAGAAGACTTAAGGACTTAAGTCCTTAAGTACTCTGTTAAGTATTGTGGAGTGCAAGAAATTTCCATATGGTTTGGAAGCTAAAGAAAATATTTCAACAACAAAGAAAAACCCACAAGAGTTTGTTGACATGTGATCTCTGAACATTATTGTGATTCTGTTTATTAGCAATTATTACTTGTAAGAATGGTTTCTTGTGATGGTTCATATATTTATTGAATGTACCTCGCCCATCTTCTATCCACATTCTCATATCTCGTTCTCCTCTCCTACTGTTTCCCTTCCTCTGCCTCCCAGGCTTCCTTCCACTTTCACGTATTATCTCTGTTAGTTTCATTTTTCCTTAATTATGTATATAAATGCATAAATAAAACCCATGAGTCCATTAGTGTTACACTTATTTGTATGTTCCTAGGGCTAACCAGTTGGCATTGGACACTTAGGGGCTGCATCCCTGGGGAAGACTGTTTCTTCCTTTCTTTGCATTCATTAATTGCGTGCAGCTCTTCACCTAGGCTTGGGCTGTCTGAGAGTTCCCCCATTCATGTCAGTATGTTCACTGGTGATGTCACTGTGCAGGTCTTGTTTAGGTAGCTATGTTGTTAATATTTCATGAGTTCTACTCCCCTATCTTATGTATAAGTCACAGTTTCTCAGCAGATGTCTTTACCCTTCGGTTCTCATAATTTATCTTTAAGCATCCTGTTCTGCAATTTTCCCAAGCTGTAGATGTAAAAATTGTGTTATAGATGTATTCATTGGGAGTGGGCACTTGCCCACTCTTTTTATTTAATCCTACTGAACACAGTGTCTCTGTTGGACTGGAAACTGTATGTAGTAGTTTTCACCATGTAAATCACTATAATTTATTGTTAATACAATCTGCTTGTACCACAGTATGTGAAGTCTAAATCTTCAGACAGACTTTAATGCTGGTGGGCCACCTTAAGTAACAGGAGTGATCACACACAATTGGCTATGGTGATATGATACTGTTTAATCGTGCAATAAATATGTCTCTGGTACGATTTTATGATGTTACAAAGTTAAAAGGTATCCTTTATGTGCTTGTGAGTCTTGGTGGATGGATTCAGTAGAGAATTTATGGCTTGGGCCATACATAGTATCTCTTTTATACTTGTGTCATTCTCTTTTCTTCTCACAAAAGCAGCAGGTAGGCTCCCAGTCCTCCAGCCTTTACCTTCAGAATTGATGTTGGCAGAGATGGCTGCTAGTGACTCAAACACAATTCTTTACAGTTGCAATAAAATAACTTTTAAAACTATGCCATTGTGAGTCTAGATGATCCATAATGATTTCCAACAAACTGTCACACACTGCCTTCCACAAATTGGGTACAATTATCATCCCAGTGGCCAAGTGACTCGTTTCAGTGGAAAGCAAGTTGGGGCAAAGCTTGCTTTCAGTCTAAAGTCTAGTGCCTCAGAGCCAAGGTAGAAAAGCTGTGCGAACTGTCCATTTAACAGGACTACGTTCCTCGAGTGATCCTGTAGAGTGGCACTGAACCATGTACTGTACCCCTTATAATATTACCGTTTCTAATCTTGTTTATACCAGAACTGGTGGAGTCAATGTTCTGCATATACCATACACATGGATGCATTATAACAATGTACTTTGGGAAACCAAATTTCTTTATTTTGTCTCATTCTCCTAGACTCTGTGAAGCACACAGTAAAGCTGAACAGTGTGAGACACTTCAGAATCCAGTTCCCTTATGTCTTCCATCTGCTCATATTCCTAATGCTAATGTGATCAGGCAATGAGAACAATTGAAGGATACAGATCCCCTGAGATAGGTTTCTATTCTGGGTCATGACCTTTGAAAATTTCCGACAGATTATTTTACAGCACCATTAGTGAATTAATCTCATTATAAATTAGATCATCCAGCACTTGAAAATTAGGCAGATAATAATTTAATTTGAGAATAAATCCTAAATGCAATTCTAGAATTTGTTATTCAGCAACGATCTGAAAAGATCTTCACTCAGCTTTTCATCTGGGAAGGAAGAGAGTTTCTACTCTGCCTTTGGCCAGAGACAATTAGTTTGGCTTTGTTTGGTGTTGTTTATATTTTTTCCATTGTCCTTTAGTAAGCTGGCTTACTAAATCACCAGCCTCCATTCGATTATTTCTCTAACTATATTTGACCGACAAATTTGACAGTGATTTTCTGGTTTGATTCTGTTTTCTGAGATACTGTAAGCAATACCTGGCAATGTCTATTTGTGTTTGGGTGCCATCCCACTGGCCTCCCTAGCTGTGTGCCGTTAATCACTATGACAACCTTGAAGGAACCGTTGCTGTTCTCACTTGATAGGTAAGGAAGACAAGATGGATGTCAAAGCAGGTAGTTCATCAGTGAGGAAGCCAGTACTTCAACTCGACCTTCTGATTATCCCAATCCTTTGCTAAAGCACACAGAACACTATGGCAGTTCTGTGGGCCAATAGAATTGCTTGACTGCCTAATCTCTATACAGTCTTAGCAAGTAAGGGTTAAATAATAAAGCATAAGCGGTCATTATGTCCATGCAGAAAAATGTACTTTTTCATTAAGAGTGCAAAAAAGCTCCATCTGTGGCGGAAGACCTCTGCCTGGGCCACCAGGGTACCATAGTCAAGTAGCGCCGGGAGAAAGCTAGCATCCCAGGAGCGTGGAAAAGCCATGAGTGGGGATAAGACGAGCACCACTGCTCACCGGGACCCGCCCAGAACCCGCAAGACACAGGGACTGAGGGAAAGTCGGGGACAGGAAAATTCCAATTTCCATGTGTGGCTGGGGACCTCAGCCTGGGCCACAAGGCTCCAGCAGAGAGCCAGTATCCCAGGAGTGCTGACACACCTTCAAGCACAGGCAAAACCACCACTTCTGTTCAAATTCACTGGATCAAGAGGGACCCTTGCAGAGCCATTAGGACACAGGAACCAAGGGAGAGCTGAGGACAAGATTCTTCGGGTTTCTGTCTGCACCCCAGAGTGAACCTTGTGCCACAGCTCTCCATACTCAAATACCTCTCAGAGAGAGCTGGTCTTCAAGGAGTATTGACACAGAGGCCTGCAGGAGGTACAAGCCACTGCCAGAAAGAGTAAGACCAGCTAACATCAGAGTTAACAAGATGGCAAAAGGCAAGGGCAAGAACTTAAGGAACAGAAACCAAGGCTACCTGTCATCATCAAAACCCAGCTCTCCCAACACAGCAAGCCCTGGATACTCCAACACACCAGAAAAGCAAGACTCAGATTTAAAATCATATCTCATGATGATGATAGAAGACTTTAAGAAAGAAAGAAAGAAAGCCCTTTAAGAAGCACAAGAGAACAGAGGTAAACAGCTAGAAGCCCTTAAAGAGAAAAAACAAAAATCCATTAAAGAATTATAGGAAAACACAATCAAACAGGCAGAATTACAGGAAAACACAATCAAACAGACAAAGGAAATGAACAAAACTATCCAGGAGCTAAAAATAGAAATAGAAACTATAAAGAAATCACAAAGGGAGACAACTCTGGAGTTAGAAAACCTAGGAAAGAGATCAGGAGTCATTGATGCAAGCATCACCAACAGAATACAAGAGATAGAAGAGAGAATCTCAGGAGCAGAAGATACCATAGATAACATTGACACAACAGTAAAAGAAAATGCAAAATGCAAAAAGCTCCTAACCCAAAACATCCATGAAATCCAGGACACAATTGAGAAGACAGAACCTAAGGATAATAGGTATAAAAGAGAGTGGAGAT
>CM052719.1:26019259-26098956 GCA_028551405.1 Uromys caudimaculatus | reverse complement strand
GATGGAACTTGAAAATATAATCCTGAGGGAGGTAACTCAGTCACAAAAGGACGAACATGGTATGTACTCACTGATAAGTGGATATTAGCCCAAAAATTTCGGAATGCCCAAGTTTCACTTAACAGTAACTGCTGGACTGAGAGTGAGGTCCCAGATGGAGGAGTGGGAGAAGTGGGAGAAGGGACTGAAGGAGCTGAGGGAGTCTGCAGCCCCATGGAGGGAGCAACAGTGTCAACTGGCCTGACACCCCCCCCCCGGTGCTCCTGGAGGCTGGACCACCAACCAAAGAATACACATGGAGGGACCCATGGCTCGGAACACATATGTGGCAGAGGAGGGCCTTATTGGCCATCAGGGGGAAGAGAGGCCCTTGGGCCTGAGGGGGTTAGAGGCCCCAGTAAAGGGGAACGTCAAGGTGGGACGATGGGAGTGGGTGGGCGGGTGGGTGGGAGAGGGGTGAGGGGAAAAGGGGGTTTCAAAGAGGAGACCTGGAAAGGGGAAAGCATTGGCTATGTAAATAAAGTATCAAAAAATAAATAAATAAATAAATAAATAAATAAATAAATAAATAAATAAATAAATAAATGCAAAAAAAATCTTCCCTCGGAATTTTTACTTTTTTTAATAGAAAATCTCCAAATCAGTTAGCAAAGGCTATAAAACATGTGTTCCTATCTAGCACCTCTCTAACATGACACAGTCATTTCTGTTATTGTAGCTCTGTCTTCACTCTCAACAAACCATGCTATCTCATACACAAGCAACATTTTATGGCTACAGATATATTACAAGGATAAAGTCTGATATAGAATCCACTTCTTGGCTTTGGCAAAAAAAAATGAAATATGTCTTATGGATTTATATTAAGTCCTCCATCTCTACTGAAAGACCTATAAGGTAAAGAATTCACTGAGTTGTATTTTCTTTTTTTAACCTTGTATGAGTATGCACATGTGATTGTGAATATTCAAGTTTGCACAGGTGCGTGTGTGTGTGTGTGTGTGTGTGCGTGTGCGCGCACTCGTGTTTTATGTGTATAAGTGTGTGTACCTATGTGTGTGTATATGTAGGCCAGAGTTCAGCACCAGATGTCTGTCTCAGTAACATACCTCCTTAATTTTTGAAACAGTTCTCTCACTGAACTTAGGGCTTGTTCATGTGGCTAGAATCGCTGGTCAGAAAATTTTAAGGATCTTCCTGTCTCCACCTCTAACACTGTTATTACAGATACGTCATTGCTGCTCCCAGCTTCTTTGTATAGGACTGATGGGGATCTGAACTCGGGTCTTCATGCTTGCGGGGCAGGCACTTTACGCACTGAGCAATCTGCACAGTTCTGCTCTCAGATTTTTCATTTTGTATATATGGACTACCTTTCAGTTTTTTGGAAGATTCTGATTATATATTTTATTCTCCCAGTTTAAATTAAAATGCAACCCATAAAAAATTACTTTTAGACTGGAGAGGTGGCTCATCCGTAAAGAGCAGCTGTTCTTCCAGCAGACCTGAATTCAAGTTCTAGCTCCTACAAAGTGGCTAACAACCACCTTCAACTCAATTTCTCTCTTCTGGCTTCCAAAGGCAGCAGGCACACATACACACACAGAGCGCAGATATACATGCAAGCAAAACATCCATACACAGAAAATTAAAAAAAAAAAAAAAACATTTTAAACTTACTTTAATGAGTGGAATTATAAATTAACTTTTATGATTTGCAAAAATGATTTTTTATGAAAATACATTCTTGGTCAAAGTTAGGTTCTTTTGAAGTCACGGGAGCCACAATTAAAAATCCTAGCATGTGTAAAAGTCAATAGCAGGTCGAATTTTTTTCTCTTAATGTTATCATGAACTTATGGTAGACTTTGTGTGGAGCAAACAAACTCCTGAGGTTCTAGGAAACAGTATGTCCGATTTGGCATTTCGTTGTTGCTATTTCCTACAAGGCAGAATATATATCATCTTCCACTTCTTGAGACCTAGTTTGATGAAGCCAAGGGCTTCTGGAAGCTCAGCGAAGGGCAAATTAGTCACAAAGGGAGACTGCTGTTTGTGTCACATGGACTTGAGAAATTTGAACCCAGGTTTGGGCAACCTTCCCTTAACTGTCGAGCACCCTCTGTTAGACAGTTTCACTTGTGGAGAACTGGTGCAAACTGATCTGGAAAAGACTGTGACTTTGTGTTGTTTCCTTCACCAATATGAGTAGTTAGTTGTCCCTGGAAACCTGGCCCTGGTTTCCATATCTCACCCCCTCTGAGTGGGATTTCCTTTTGAAAAAACAAATAGAGAATATGAATATAAAATACAAGTACAAAACTACAACGAAAGGTAAAGGATATATTTTAATGCAACGAACTAGACAGTTTTTTAATCCAGTTGTCAGGTTTCCCCCGACGACTTAATCATGCCCCTTAACTGTTCCTGTGTCAAGACTTCCAAATTTCTAAAGCCCCAAGATAACATCTCCAGCCATCTTTTCTTCCCTGTCTATTCTACCTTACAAAGGCCTTTTCCTGTCCTACGGTTCTCAGAACGCCTTGAGGTTAGTGTTTATGGGATGCACGTGGACCTGCAGCCTGAACCTCCTGACCCTACTTCAGTCAGACTCGCCTTCCCTTGCATGTCCTACAGAAGCCACTCTGCTTTCTCTGGCCTAGATGTTCTGGAAACTGATTCAGACTTTGTCGGTAACTCTATTATTAGTGATGATAATGGTAGACCTGGCTAAACCTGAGAGGCATACACTAGCTCCTGGACTTAAAGGAGCTTAGAGTGTCATGTAACACACACCTATCACCCACAAATCATAACTACAATTATAACATGGCGTCTTGCATTTAACACAAGAAAACAAGACAAATCGGGGCTGGAGAGATGGCTCAGCGGTTAAGAGCACCAACTGCTCTTCCAGAGGTCCTGAGTTCAATTCCCAGCAACCACATGATGGCTCACAGCCATCTGTAATGGGATCTGATGCCCTCTTCTGGTGTGTCTGAAGAGAGTAATGGTGTACTCATATACATAAAATAAAAAAAATAAATCTTTAAAAAAAACAAACAAAAAAACCCGAGAGAAATCGTTTCTCTCTCATGCACACACGTCTTCAGGCAATAGACCAGATCAAACTGGCAACGTCAGCCCTTGCTTCGTCATAACAGTAGCCCATTGATCCACAGTCACTCCTGCCCACAAGCAGCTATGAAGTAGTTCAGGATTTTTTCCCCTCTCCTTACCCTTGTCAGAAAAGATTAACGCTGGTGCTCCCACAAGCCCAGTGCAGGTGGTCATTGTCTCCAGCGTCCCAGCTGCCTCCTGCCTCCTCGCCTGCCCCCACAGTCCAGCCTCTGCAACAGTAATCTTCTAAAGCTTTAATCCGATCAAGATATTCTGCCGGCTTAAGCCCCGCCCGCTGTTTCCCATTGCAGCGAGCCCCGAAGGCTTTTACTAAGGGCTGGCACACCCAGCCTGTGTCTGCTGCCCGACCTCCTCCCTGGATCTTCTTTCTCTATGCTGCAGTGCCTCTGGCCTTGGCCTTAGGACACACCAAGCTCCTTCCACGCCCAGGGCTCCTGGCTTGCTGCCCCTCTACCCTCGCTTCTCAAGTCTTTGCAGAGTATGCTCCTTTTCCGAACTGCCCCAGCTTCACAAATGCCATCTCCAAGACAGCGGCCTTCCTTGACCACTGTGGCTAACGCCACCCTCCTTCCACACACTCTGTGGTTTTCTTGCCTCTCTTTCCTAACCGATATCTGAATGTCTCACTAGCTGATCCATTTTCCAAGGCTCATTATCCACTGTTGCAAACTTAGCTTCGTGAGAGGGGCTTGGGGGTTCTGCTTATTACTCTTTGCTTGCCCAGTGCTGGAACAGTGTCTAATAAAGAAGACACTCAGAATGTATTCTGGGTCTGACTCACAGTGAGCTTTGCTGTGAGTGTTTTCTCTTCTACTGTGGAGTCTGGCGCCATGAACAGGTTTGTAGATACCTGCGAAGTCCATGTTAGGCAAAGAAGTGTCAATCTAACCGATTGACATCGCCGACGGATTTTCACCTATGTGATTTTTCATTTTACACACTCTTACTAAAGCCATACTTTAAGTGGGGGTCTGAGAAGTGTACTTTTTCAGCACTAAGGTTTCAACCCATTTCCTTGTGCGAGGTAGGCAAATGTCTGCCACTGAGTTATATCTCCAGCCTTCTCTCTCTTGGCATTGTCAAACTGGTTCTCATCAAGTTACCCAGGGTGGCCTGGGACTCACTCTGGAGATCAAGCAGGTCTTGAACAGATGATTCTCCTGACTCAGCTTCCCCCGTAAACTGGGATGGCAGGTCTTTGCCACTAGGCCCACTGCAGTTTACTGACAACTGGAAGGGTCTTTGTTCCAAGGCAAGGTTATAAACCACCTTGAATAGTGTGAGGTCTCCTTGAACATCTGCATTCTTCATGTGATGGAAACATAGAACACTGACTTGAAAAGGATGTCCTGAAAGAAATTACTTAAATATAATCATGACTATCGTCGTCACCATCACCATCATCACCACCACCACCACCATCATCATCATCATCATCATCATCATCATCATCACCATCATCATGAGATAGCATAAACATAATTTTCAAAGTTTTATAGGAAGCAGTGAGAAGTAAGATAGGAATATTTCTCAGAGAATGAAAGCACCTGGCATGCAAGCCAGACAAGGACCTGAGTTCAGTCCCCAAGACCCACGTAAAAAGCTGGTGTGGTAGCACGCACCTCCAATCTCAATACTTCTAGAGTGAAATGAGAGGCAGAGACAGAAGCTACTGGGCCAGCTAGCCTGGAGCACACACTACACACGAGCAGAAACAAGAGAGGCTGTCTCACTAAGGTGAAGGGTGAAAACCCAGTCCCAAAAGTTGTCCTCTGCCCCCACTTATGGGCCGCGCATGCACACACACGCAGACACATATGTGGAGAGAGAGAGAGAGAGAGAGAGAGAGAGAGAAAGAAGAAGAAGAAGAAGAAGAAGAAGAAGAAGAAGAAGAAGAAGAAGAAGAAGAAGAAGAAGAAGAAGAAGAGGAGGAGAGGATTATTTGTCATTAACAAAGAAGTAGACTTGAGAATTTACCTCAGTGGCAGACAGAGCATTTGTCCTGACTTCAGGCCCCACCTTGGGAAAACAAAACAAAATAAAATAAAATAAAATAAAATAAAATAAAATAAAATAAAATAAAATAAAACAAAATAAAACAAAAAGAGCAGCAAAGATATCAAATGCTATGCGAAAACTGCTATTGTTTTGTAGAACCCAGGTTCATTTCTTTTCTCTTCTAGACTTGTCTTATTCAGATACACTCCAGAGGTGGTGTAATTGGTTCCTGGGCCTTTCAGAAGGTCACACAGGGAGCTCACATCTCCAGCCTTCACTCAGGCATTTTGAGCATCACAGGGTCACTACTACACAACCATTCCAGAAGAAACTCAGAAAAAAATACCAGGGAAATATTCTAAAGCATCAGCCACACTGGGTTTACAGATAGGCTCATTGAGCAACTCATAATTTACTTCTCAGAGGAAAAGCAAAACCAAGGCAAAATCACTCTGCAGCGTATATTCAAATATTTCTAGAGGCCTCCGGAATGTTCTAATGAGCTATCTAAATTCTCTCCTTTCAAGTACTTTCTTGACTATAGCCCAGGTGACTCGGGGCTAGAGACACTGCAAAACTGAAAGTCTTTTAATGAGATTGAACAGGGCCTACGATGCTTTATGCTGGTGGGAGAACACACTGATCCACCTCAGAACAGCTTTCAAAAATGGCTGAAATCGAAGGCTGGAGTGATGACTGACAGTAATGAGCTTAGCACACAAGCATAAAGCTCTGATTTCAAACTTAGTACCCACGTAAAAAACGGGCATAGAGATGCACATGTGTGAGCAAAGACAGGCAAAGCCCTGGAGCTGTCTATCCAGTCAGTAAGTGAATTTCAGTGAGAGATCTTGTCTCAAAAAATAGAGATTGTGATGGTTTGTATATGTTAGACCCACGGAGTGGCACAATTAGAAGGTGTGGCCCTGTTGAAGTAGGCGTGTCACTGTGGGTGTGGGCTTTAAGACCCTCATCCTAGCTGTCTGGAAGTCAGTCTTCTGCTAGCAGCCTTCAGATGAAGATGTAGACCTCTCAGCTCCTCCTGCACCATGCCTGCCTGGATGCTGCCATGTTCCTGCCTTGATGATAATGGACTGAACCTCTGAACCTGTAAGCCAGCTCCAATTAAATGTGGTTCTTTTAAGAGTTGCCTTGGTCATGGTGTCTGTTCACAGCAGTAAAACCCTAAGTCAGAGATATGCTGGGGAAGCCCCCACTGCCCACTTCTGCTCTCCAGCTACGTGCTTAGCCCTACACTAAGAGGCCCTATGTAGGCCTTTGGCTTCCACCTTCATGTGCACACTCATTCCCCAACACACATATGCATACAAGCAAACATAACACGTAAACACATTAAACTTTTTAAGGTGTGGTCCCACAGAAATAGCTCTGTCTATAAAATGTTTTCTGCACAAACATGAGGACCTGAGCTGGAGTTTCCAGTACCCATGTAAAAGTTAGTCCCAATGACACACATCTAGGCACCCAATACTGGTGGTCGGGGTTTTGTGGGAGGAAGGACATTAGCCAGCCAGCGCAGCCAAACTGACGGACTCCATGACCAGTGAGAGTTCCTGTTTCAGAGACTAAGGTAAAGAATGATTGAGGAAGATACCCAATGTTGAGCATTGAGCTATAGCCTTCTCTCTCTCTCTCTCTCTCTCTCTCTCTCTCTCTCTCTCTGTCTCTCTCCTCTAAATAAGCATTTTAAAACAAATATAATTTTTGTAAAATATTCTGTTCATTAAATTGCTGGAGTAATTTAGCACTTTAAAGGGGCAATGGGGTTGTTATCCGAACACTGAAGTCAACCTAATATGTTTGAGTCCTCATGCTCAGAAAGACCATGTTGTCCTCTGGTCTCACCCTGGATGTGCGGTTCAAAAAGCAGACTGTCATATAGGAATAGAACTGCTTAAGACAAGAAGTTAATATCAATATTCTGTGTATATCTGTATGTAATGAAAAATATTTATCAGAAGTCTAAGAAATTTCAAAAAGCAAATAATATTTTAAGCAGTACAAAACATCCTAAGATTTGGTGTTTATGGAAAACATTTTTGTTTTCTGGTGGTTTCTCTTTTCTTTACTCCACTTAACTAAAACAGTATTTTGGTTTTGCTTTGTTTGGAGATTTCTTTTGTTCCATCACTTCTTAACTAGCAAATGGAAATTCATGGGGGAGGGAGCACATTACAGCCATAGAATTTGTGCTCAGCATGTATGAGCACCCCTATTCACTCTCCAGCACCCCACAAACCAAGGGCATAGGGACACTGAGTTTAAGTGCATTGCAGAACAAACAGAAATCAGCTTATGGGGAATTGGGAAGGTTGACTTTTCAATCTGTCTGCTTCCTTGATTGTTTGTTTTGAGATAATATTTTGCTACATATTTGCTACATATTTAAATCTGGCCTCAAACATTGTGTAGGTTGGCCTCAAACTCATGACCCTCCTGCCTCAGACACCAAGTGCTGGGATGATAGATGTGTACCATAACCGCCGTGTTTGTCCCTCCTCGATTCTCCACAGCCATAGATGTTTTAGCAAAATGAATATCTTCACCCCAACCAGTCTTTAACATACAAGTTCTTTCTTATCTTTCCAAGGTTTTGGCCTTCCACTGAAACAGGTCTATTACAACACTGTATAGCTTAGAATTCCTTCTCTGTGTTCTCACATCATAACTTCATAAGCCTCCCTCAAAAAATTATATTAAAAGAAAATACCACACTTTTTTATCATCCATCAATATTTTCTCGTTACAAAAAAAAAAAAAAATCAGAGTAACACCCATCACTCACAACAATAAAACTAGCTTCAAAACAAAAATAATTTTGGTTTAAAATATATTTCAGAATTTGGAAGTGATGCTTGTTTCATCTGCTTCTGTCTTTAAGGTATTTAAGCTAAGAATAAAGCGTGCTTATCTAGTCAAGGGCATAGGAGATGTGCTGCCGATGTGGTGCCTTGTCCTGACATTTGACCATGCTCTTATTGTGTGACCCAGCCTTATATTGGAGAAGACATTCCAATAGAAAAACCAACATGACTATGTCAGTTGCTTTTTTTCTGTCATTGTATCAAATAACTGAAACACCAACTCAAAGGAAGGAATTACTTGGCTCCTGGTTTCATGGGACTCAGTTCCTGGTGATGTAGTGCCATGTTGCTAGGTCCACTGTAAACCAAAGCATTAAGGCACCAGAGAATGTAAAACACTCAGTTTGTGGCAGATGAAAAATAGACAGAAATATAAAGGACTCGAGAAGTAGGCAGAACCCTCAGAGTCTTTCTCCCTGGGATCTACTTCCTCCAGCTTGGCCCCATATTGCAACATTTCCATAACTTCCTAACGTACCACCAGCAGCTGAAGACTGAGTGTTCAACTGTCATAGAGTACACTTCCTCTTCAGACTATAACAGTTGCCAAGCTAGATCATAAAATGACAAAAATTAAATAAAGAACTTATGCTCACTTACCAAAAAAAAAATCTTCTATGGAATCCCCCTTCCTAACAAATGTGTAGACTAAGGTTCTTAAGTAACTGAAGCTGAGAAATGACCAAACTCTCTGGGCCCAGAAGAACCTGTCTCCAAGGACCTTTGATTGTCCCTTTTCAGTCAGGCCTTTCCTCCTCCTGATTCAGTGCTTCTTTGAAGCCTTTGATGGCACATTCTTAGCTTGAACTCTTTTCTGTCCCATCTCTATGTATTATGTTTATCTTTCCCTAATTTCAGACTGTGATCGTTTTTCAGAGTGAGGAAAAGGTTTGGAAGGCCCTTTTGTTTCGAGGTTCATGCCACATCTCTTGAAAGAGAAGGCATTGGAACGGGCCTGCTGAGCTTGTCCTGTCACAGACAGTCTGAAGAAAGGCTTAGCAAGCAAACAAGACAAAACTGGAAACAAAGTCATGGAGGGGCAGTGATGTATGAAACCCAAAGCTCTCAACAGACAATCACATCAGACCTTCTCTTCTTACAGGTTATCTTATACCCATGATCTGGGGCCTCCAACCATGACACAGGAACACCACAGCCCAATCCATGAATAGCAATGAGCCCATGGAGGAAGGCTGATGGTGACTGGACAGGATGTGATGGTCCGTGTGATTACCTATAGTTAATATTCACTCAAATACCCCCCAAAGTCACAAAGGTCTCCTAAAAACTTGACAGATTAGGCAAACTTATCCACTGCTTTTAATGACATAGGCCCTTGTTTTCTGTAAAGTTTTATAAGGATTGAGTCTAATACTTGATCAAAATATGTGTATGTAGCCTGCTGAAGTTTTACCTCAGCCAGATTTTGCTGAATTGTTTTATTATAAAATTTAATATCAGATGAGTCCATCAACCAAAGGCAAAATAACCCATCTTGTTTTAAAATAGTGTATATGAATCAGTATTCCTTTCTCAATTCCAGATACAAATAAAGGCAGAGCATTAGATGTGGATTTCACGCAGTCTTGTGTTCATCAGCCAATGAGAACTACTTAACACATGAAAGATATTTTACATAAGGAGGACAAGAGGCAAGAAAATATTTATGCTACTTCTGTCCTTAAGGCAAAAATTTTGATTGGACAAGTAAAGCTGGCATTCATAATATGCAAGACTATACAAGTAGATTTTAAGTAATAAGAGGAGAAAATCAAAGTAGTAATAGTATTTCCTAATCACATAGAAGACGAGGCACCAAGCATAACTGAAGTTCATGTAATCCCCAACTCAGTAAACAAGTAGAAATTTCTAGAAGCTATTTAGTGTTTTTCTAGACCTCTTAGAAGATTTGATAGGCAGAACCAGATATGGATAGAACTTCCCACATAAAGGCCAAGGTAACAATGTCTTGAACCAACTTGGAGACGACTAGGATCCCATTTGCCCCACGTGCTGTACCAACAGCCGGGTGTATCCTAGCAATGTCTAGCAATGGCTTGAGACATTCTCCTACTATCCCAGGATCTGTACCAATACTGCTGTCTTCTGCATTTATATATTGTGATATGGGAACCATTGGGAGACTCTGTGACATCAATAGATGCTCATAAACCCAGACAGCAATACCTGTTTAAAGAACCAACATGAGGAGCGGGAATAATAAGGCTTTTGTTCTCTCCCAGTCAGGTGGTCGTGAGCCACTGCAAGGAAAGAGCTGATCAGCTGTATTTTTCCAGGTCCGAGCTGTCTCATGTAATACTGACTCAAAGAGGGAAATGGATGGATCAATATCCTTACCAAGGAGTCAAGGATAAACATCTTTGCCTCCTTCCCTCCTGCTCATTCTTCAATTTACTGCTATCCCATTCATCCCAACACATTCCCACATTTGCTATATTTTTTGGAAACGAGCACTCGGCTAGGAAGCATGGCCATGTCTCCATTGTCATCTGAATTGGTGTCAGGTCGCTCTACTCTGCACACTCCCTGCCTTATTTTCACAAGTCTCCTTTCTCTGTGCCATCATTCCTGAGTCCCCATTACAGTCCCACTATCTCAGCTACAGTCCTTTCCCTTTTCAAACTCCCTAACTACAATGTCTTCCCCTTCTAGTTTCGTGTTTACATTTGTATATCATCCCAGACCTTGACTCTGACCTCCAGACCTCTCGCATACTTAAGAGTCTCACAATTCTACATTTTTTTTTCAGTTAAACTTGTGTAAAACCAAGTTCTGTTCCTCATCACCCAGCACAATCCACTAGAAGATTTCTCTACATAGATAGTATTACAATAGACAAAACTACATAGACAATACTCACTCTGTAAAGGTTCATATGGCAGAAAGCTAAAGATTTTTAATAGTACCCTGCCCCCTGCTTCCAGTCAATGCACTGCTAAGCATCTGCTGATGACTCTTCACTCGTACATAATTCATACATGTCACTCTTTTCAGCCCTGACCCCAGTTCACCTCAACCTTTTCTCTTTCCTGACCTTTTCCTCTTCATGCTATCTCAGCTCATTTTCCTCTTCTGTACAATCTTCTCACCGCAAGAACTATCTTTTAAAACCAAAGCTCATCTCCTTAAAACTGATGGATAACTACCTCAGAGTCGTGACGCCTTTATTCATAGTACTGGGGAGGCACATGCAGGTGACTGTGATTTCAAGGCCAGTCTTATCTACAGAGTGAGTTCAGAGCCAGCAAGAGATAGATAATGAGGCTCTGGCAAATGTTCAAAGCTAAGCATAACCTACAAGGTCATGTTTCACCTAGTGTATTAGTCATTTTTCTCATTGAGGCAACAAGTACCCAACAGAAGCATCTTAGAAGAAGAAGGATTTATCTTGCTTTACATTTTCATGGCAAGAAAGATGTGGCTGTGTTGCTCCACACAATGGATATGGCTCCTGAGCTGGTCAAGGTGTGTGAGGATGCTTGCTGTATCTCAGTATTACAGGAAACAGAAAGCTCAGGCCAGAACCTAGCTGGACTATGAATCCCAGGATGCTCATCTCAGCTGTACACTTCCTGTAGCGAAGCACCACCTCCTAGAGGTTTCACAAACTCCGACAATAGCAACAACTGCTGGGAACCATTTGTTCAAGTACATGCACACAGGGGACATTTTTAATTCAAAAGCAGTATAGTATCATCTCCAGTCGTTCTTAGATCCTAACCCAATTCAGTTCTTATGTCCTTAAAATAAAAGCCAAGACTTCTAGCCTGGGAATTGTGCATCTGAAAGCTTTCACTCTTCCACATGAACGCTTCTTTATCTAGTTGATTGCTAAGTGTCCGAGTTCTTATAACTTGTACAGCAAAACTAAATGGGGTTATCCTCTTTGACATTTTCTTTCAGTGTTCTTCGCAACATGGAAGTGACTTTACAGGATTCTTTTAACTACTAGGATTCACTACTATGCTTTGCATTCCATGAGGCTGAAGACCCTATGGATCCTAGTTTACCATTAATAATCCCGATGCCTGGCACAGTATGTGGTTCATAGGGAAGCCTCAGCCTTAGATGGGAGATAATACACAGTAGAAAGAGGAAATGGAAAGCAACTTTCATGATTCTTAAAGTATGGGGCAAGAAACATCAGGAAAATGCACTTGCGTTCATCTTGAAGTACAGGCATTTCTACCTCAGGTCTGGAAGTGGTCTCGGTTGGGCAATAGCCCACTGATGGCTTTACACTTAAATACCTGCCCCCAACTACCAAAAACATATCATAAAATACTTGGAAAGTGGCCATAGCGGTTCATTAAAGCCAATTAGTATGTCTCCAAGCTTAGAAAGCCACATTATTACTGCCTTGGAAGTTACAGAAAATAAATATCATAAATCATCTCCAGTATAGACCTATGGCTCCACAAAATGAGAAAAAAAAATCTGAAAGCCAGGTCAGCAGGTGATATTGAGAGCCAATAACGTAGCTCACCAGGGGTAGAAATGCCCAGAGAACCCAGTTCCACACTCATATATGTCTCCTAGAAACAGCTTGCTTGGTAAGTTCTTTCAGTAGGTCAAGTGGAGAAAAGAGTATTAAGGCCCAGAGATTTCTATCTAAATTATTAAATTGGCTCCCATTAAGATAGGAAGTGTGGTAGAAGGCTTATGAGGCAGAGTGGGAAGAATACCTAGCAAACTGAATGTTTAATAGTCTCTCAGTGTGTGCAAAGGAGACATTTCAGAACCTCCGATGGCTTGCCTGAAACCTTAAAACTAACAACACAGATGCACACACACACACACACACACACACAGACATACATGCACACGTGCCCACACAATGCATGCCCACACACATGCACACACACACACACACACACACACACACACACACACACACGCACACATGTGCCCACACACATGCATACACACACACACACACACATGAATGCACAGTGATGCGTGAATGAATAGTGTACATAACATGGATACACTAGACGTTCGTTTATTCGTTTATTTGTCTATAGCAGGACAAAGCAGAGTGAGTGGGATCTCACATGCTACTAAGAACAGCACACGTAAACAAATTGTACTACTTTCTCGAATTTTTCCTGCAATATTTTTATGCCAAAGCTAACCACTGGCAGTGTTCATATCACACCATATGCACACTTATGTAGAAGGCAGCTGATTCCCTGATGATCACACGCTAAGTGTAGATTCCCTTCAGTGAAATGCTAGAACCGAATTACAGGCAAATGCTTGTCTCTGTCACTTACATACTTTGTACATTTGGGTGTGAACGGCTCTTCCATCCTCTTTGACGTCTGTATGTCCTAATCATCATCATGCTCATGTTTGTGTAATCCCATCCATTTTCTATTCGTCAGAAACGTAAATCATGCTTCAAAATGCAGCGCCAAACAATCTCCAGACAATACCCAGTCCTGGTTTTCATCCGTAACAGTGCCAAATGTTCTGGGGTTTTGTTTTTTGTTTTGTTTTGTTTTTTGGGGGGGTCTGTCTGTGAGTTCTTAAGTCTCCCCAGCATTTCCCAAAGGTTCCCAGCAGCTGTTTGTCTTCACATGAAAGGCTGTTTGCTGAGCACAGCCCCTTGACAGCCTGCTCAATTTAAACTTCTACCTTACAATCAGCTTCAGACCCCGCCCACTCGTCAATCTCTGTTCATGCAGTGCGAGAGAGAGAGAGAGAGAGAGAGAGAGAGAGTCAGAGCATGTTCCGGTGCTTAGGAAATGTTCCAGTGTGTTGTACAGTTGACTAGGATTATGAGAAGCATGAAAAGAAGCTGTGTGTGACCTTTTCCTTCTTGCCACAGATGAGGCAGGCTTCCCAGAGACCTGGCTTCCTGTACAAACCTAGACTCATCAGCCTCCCTCCTTCCTTCCTTCCAGGATTCCAGAGCTCTGAACAAACCATCCCAGACTCACCCCACCCCCCAAAAAGGCACTGAGCAGCCTCTGAAATGTTCATCCCGTTCCTTCTTTTCTTCTCAATTGTTTGAGGAAACAATCTGCACAAGTTACAGAGTTCTAGAAGGAAACTTGTTACAATCGTTCTGGTTGTTCGCCGTGCCTTTCTCTTGTGTGGTTCATTCACAGGCCTATGTAGTTCAAGAAATCCAACCCTGCTCTAGCACTCAGTGACCAAGTAGATCAATCTTATGGTAAATAATGCCCATGTAGCATCATAAAGTGCTGTTGAAGGTTATTTATTGCTGCAAGGATACCTGGGAAATATAAATTCAAAAGACCACACACATAAAGCACCCTGGGAAGGCACTAAAGAAAACCAATTGCTATCCTTATTCCATCTCAAGTTCAATAAAGACTATTTATTGCGTTTGCTGGGTATGCAATATGACTGTGGTCTGGGAAGTAAACTCTCCATTTTTTTCACTCTATAAATAAAGGCACATAATTGATATTTGGTTTAGGAGCTGAGGAAGATGAAGCTATGTCATGCCAGTGAAGTTAAAATTCATTTGAAAACGACTTTTAAAAGAAAGAAAGAAAGAAAGAAAGAAAGAAAGAAAGAAAGAAAGAAAGAAAGAAAGAAAGAAGAGTTGGTTATTTTATTTTACATTTATGGGTGTTTTGCCTGCATGTATGTCTGTATCATGTATGGGTGAGCTCAGGGAGGCCAGAAAGGGGCATCATAGCCTCTGGAACTGGCTATGATGTATAGACAGTATTTAGCTACTAAGTGTGTGCTAGGAACTTAACTTACATCCTCTGTGAGGATAGCAAGTGTTCTTGACTACTGAGCCAGGTCTCTCTTACGTTGCTCTTGAGCAGTTCTAAGGATCAGATCCACTGAACTGTCCTCAGTAAAATGAGCTACTACAGCTCTTGAGGGTCTAACAGCATTCCTGGAAATTAGCTGCAGCGCAGTTGGGAAAGTACCAGCACCGGCCACAACAACATATAAGAAACAGGAAAAACATGGTTAACTCTTACTCAGAATAGTTAAATTTCTTTAAGTAAAAAAAAAAAAAATGAACGCTCTCCATCCTTGTCTTGTTGTCTTGCGAGTGCTCAGAGGCATCTCCAGCATGTTCAGCCAAGCGAACAGAAGCAAGGCCATATGGAAATACATTAGCTGTGACATAGTGTCCAGGAGCCGTATGGCTGGATTAATCTTAGGAATGCGGCAATGGGATAGCTTCCCATATTTTTCAAAGTCTAAATTGTATTTACTTTATAATCTAAAAAATATTTCCTTTCAAAATAAATACTATCACTAACTAATGAAATGCCTTTTTGATGCCTTATGGATTATCATAAAAATATGTAAATATTCAGGAACAATAAGCCATTCCTTTCCCTGCACTGGCTCAGCTCAGTGGATATTTAAATACATTATGAATAGCCTACCTAACCGAGTATGCTTACATCAACACTAGTTTTAAAAATCTAATTTCCCTAAGGATAGAAATCAATTGTCACTAAGTTATGTAGAAGGCACACAGATATCAGTAATACCCATTAAACAAATAACACTTATCAACCCAATCAAAATGCTTCATAGCAAAGAGTGGTGAGAAACCTCTAATCAAAAAAAAATCGCAGCTAGATATTTGTAGCTTTCCATTTGGTCCACCACAAAAAAAATGGTATTTAATTTTAGAAGGAGAAATTTGTGATTTATAACATTAAAGATAAATGAGTGCCCTTGAACCTGAAAACATCATTTTAAAGCTGTAAAACACGTTCCTTCCTAGAACATGAGGCAAATCTTAGCTTGGTCACAGCACTGCAGATATGTATGAAATATATATACATACAATCTTCTTAACAGATGGTCTCCCCAAATTTATACCTTAAAACAATGGTGAGCATTGATCTTCATACCCATTGCACTCCGAGGATCAGGAATTCAGTTCAGGAGCGAGCGACTGCTGTGTATCGCTCTACCTGAGCATCCCTCGCAGGCTGCCATTAGTTGGAAGGCTGGCTACCACTGCGGGTTACTTCCCACATGAGAACTGCCCACGTCATGGCAGGTAGCTTCCTTCATTACAAGCCTTCCAGAAAGGGGGTACGAGGGGGGAGGGGGAGGAGAGAGGGGGGACGGGGGACGGGGGACAGGGAGAGGGAGAACAAGAAAGTAACTGTAATGCATCTTTGGAAGTCAACACTTCTGCCAAGGCTGATGACAGAGGAACTTGGAGCCATGTTTTAAAGTGAAGCACATTAAGACTTCATGGATCCATTTTTGAAGCTATCACAGTAAGCTCTCAGCACAGCTGCTTTCCTGCACTTTCTCGAATCCCATGTGGTTCTAGGCAGCCTGCACATTTTATTAACACGGACTTTCCCATGAGAAAGAGATACTTCAATCTAGACTAAGAGCCAATTAAAAACTTTGAACTTTGAAGAAAATCTAAGACTTTCTACATAAGAGAGATTGGGAAAAGGAATTCACTTTTTTTTTAGGCTTTTACACTAGATTTAAGTCATAAATGCAGAGTTCAAATCCTAAACTGTGTTTAGTCTTACAGTAGAGCATCAAGGTTACATGAAACCCAGTGTCTACAATTAAAGTTAGCTCAACAATTGTGCCCAACAATGAAATTTTGATTGTGACACAGATGTTAACTATTAGGACAGGAGCAAGAAACTTCCAACTCAGAACTAAAACAAGGTAGTATCATGGATCTGTCTTAGCAACAGATAAACAGTTATGTTTAAAAATTGTAACGCTCAATAATAACAATGGGTGCCAGTTTAAAGTAGCCATCAGATAAGATTTTGTTTATTTAGATTAACAAATTAAATTATTTAATATCAGAAATGTTTTTTTTTTACTTTAAACTTTTCTTATTATGAAGGAAAATGGACTAAAGCTTTGAAACGAAAGTGTATTTTCAAAATCTCAATGAAATATGTGAAAACACAAATGTATTTAGGCTTACCCCAATCCATTTCTGATTTTCAGATCCTCAAAGTTTCCAGGGTATAGACTTAGAGGAAATACATCATTTTAGATAGAATTATGACCCAAATACTACAAAAAGAAGAGCATTCTAGGAATTAAAAATAGACTCAAAGAAGAACATTGCACACTTGCTGAGCTACCATAAAAGGTACCTAAAAAAGAAGGCCACCTCTTTCATCCAGACTGTGATTCAGACGTGAGAAGGGACACCTTACAAGTGTATCATCAGTACAGCTTACCAGGGGCCATTTTGAAAATATATTTGAAGAGAAATGAATTTGAATCAGAAATACCTCAGCGTGTCCCAGAAGCAGAGGAGGTCCAGCTTCACTCGTGTGTCCCATGATGCGTGATGGTGCCTGTGCAGAGGGGCATGGGTGGCAAGGGAGGGGACCATCACAGAGATGGCATTTGCTCTGTCTCTAGAATGCACTAAACTGCTCAGGCATCCTGCTTTTTTTTTGGAATCACCTTGAAGTCTCTTCCTTTTATAGACTCATTTCCTGTTTAGCTCTGTGGTTAGTAAAATCTGAATGAGTGTTATCATCTTCATTTTAGACAATCAGTATCATAACCACTTTGCTGGTGTAAAGACCTTGATATATTTAAAAGGGGAAAGAAGCATTTTGTCATTTTTAAATGTAAAACCAAATATTTCCTTTGCCAATGCCAGAAAATAGATCATTGCATGGGTTACATACAATGCAAAGGTGAGGAGACACCCCCACCCAAGATCCAAGTTTCTCATAATGGAGTGTGAGCAGGATAGGTGGTCAGCTTACTCAATAGACTTCAGAAGTCATGAGGCCAAATAGTCTAAATAAGCAACAAGAACGAAGGTGGAGATGAAGGACCATCTCACTAGCGTTTCCCACTAGGATTCTCTGGAGGCTGAGGCAGTTGGGTGGCCAGGTAGAGGTCAGGCTGGCGAACAAGAATAAGGCCCTGTCATAGAAAATGAAAGAAACAAGAGTTCACTTGCCACATGTCACCTTAATAACCCAAAGCCACACTAGCTTTGTGCTGACTCTGATACCAAAGGCATGGAATTCATCATGGTTGAGGGAGAATAGGAGGAGGACCTGGTTGGGAGGGGCAGGCTGGACAGCTACTGAGGGAACAGCACTGGCAGGCATCCTTAGCCTCTGAGTGGGACCCTAGTCATGAAGTTATGTCAAGCCCAGGCATCTTCCTGTCCTTCTCTGCCTTTCTTGGCACTTTTTATCTTCTCATGTCTTCTATTTTAAAAAGCAATTCTATATGTTGTCACTAAACCAATTGCTTCTGAACTTGATGACAGGTGTTGCTGTAGGTTGAATATGGTCTCAGTGTCCCCAGGGCTCCATGTATCGAGACCTAGCCGCCACTGTGAAGTACGAAAAGACTGGAGAGTTAATCCAAGTACTACTGGATAGAGGTCCTAAATCTGGAAAGTGGTTAGGACTAGATGAGAGTGGTACTGCCAAGGCTAAATTCTGGAAGTTTGTAAGAGATGGGTAGACCACAAAATACAACATATGGATGTGTGTTGGTCATGTGATACCCTATATTGCCTCAGAGTTCCCCAGCAAGAGAATTATGACTACATATGTTCACTATACCTTTCATCTCCAGATGCATGAAATTATTAATCCTTTTTCTTTATAAAGTACCTGCCTTGGGTACTTTGTGGTAATAACAGTAACTGTACACCTAATGTTTCTTTGGAGAGGAGACATTACATGAAACTGAACTGCAAAGCATCCAATACATCTCATGAAAATGTACGGTTTATGACTAGCATAGTCATCAAAATAAAGATGTTGGGATGAAGAGGTGGCTCAGTAGTTAGGAATGTGTCCTGCTCTTTCTCCAAACAAGAGTCCAGTTCCTGGCGCCCACAACTGGGCAGCAACCACCGGTAACTTCAACTTCTGGCATCCTCTTCTGGCCTCTTCTGGCACACACACACACACACACACACACACACACACACACACTCGCACACAGGGTGGAGGTCCTCCTGGTAATTGTACCCTTAGCCAGTAATATCTGACTTGGAAGTTGAAGAGAGAAGGTTTGGCCAGCCTGGGGCTGACATGTAGTAAAAGGGTTTGAATTAGAATTCATTGTTCCTGTTCAAACCATAGCATAAGCTCACTGAGCGCCACAGCAATATCCAGCCTTCACTTCTTCTGTCCCATCCACATTCCAGGTTGTTGTGGCTTCTTTCTGGCAGTTGAAAGCAATATCCTGCCTAACTTACTTTTATCCATAGTGCAGAGTATTTATAGAAAATGAACTATGTTAGCCTAGGAGAGGCAATGTAGACAAAAAGTTTAAGAACAGAGTGTTGTGTGACTTTTTCTGAAGAGGTGTGAACAATCCATTCACTGCAGACAGGAAACTCACAACAGATTTAAAAAAAAAAAAATCCACACAAGCCTAGCTAGGTAAGCTAGAGAATCCACTGGGATGAAGTGGAAACAGGTGATAGCTTAGGGCAGTCTCGTGAAGGAATGTTTCACTGAAGCAGGCACAGGAGAGAGCATGTTCTGCTGAGGCAAACACGTGAGAGGACACATGATGAAGGATTCTTTGCTAACAACATGCATGTATGGGTCCACCTTACATTGTGTAGTTTAGTTCCATTTGTCGGGACTCCTCAGACTCTGATTGGATGCACATGCTGAGGCAAGACCCGTGCTGAGGCAAGACATGTGGAGGACGAGTGATGTTTGCAGGGTATAAATAGGACTTAAGGGAGTGACCGAGGCTGAACCAGGCTTGATTTTAGAGCTAGCTGTGCAAGGCATGTGGATCTCTCATCTTTGCTGATTTTCGCTTCTCTGAGAGAGACTTCTCCTGATATTCCTGCTGGTCCCTCCTGCTGACTTGAGTCAGCAGAGGCTGAGGCCTGGCAGGTCCACTTCCCCCATATTCTTTTTTTTTCCCGCTCCCTCTGGTTGGTAGTGGGCTACAATGGGTTAAAGTGTTTAAGAGCCATCATTAAAAATAGGATTTGAAAAGAACTTGAAGTTACATTGGGGTTCCTTATAGGAACATTGGTAAGGAATGACATACAGGAGTATGGATGATTCAGAGGCAACTGCATCAACAAAAAAACCTTCCCTAGCATAGATGATGAAGCTGCACCTGCGGAGCTTCCTGAAGCACTGGCAGATAGTGCAACCATCTGTATTCGCCACCACTCATTGCAAAGAGACGCTTCCCTGATGAGAGCTGAGAGTGGCATTTATATATGCAAATAAATACCTGGCTGCTCACAGGGCTCAGAATATGGAACAACTGAGAGGTCAGCCCTAAATAGGACAGTTATACTGCTCCCTCTATGAGTCAGAGAATATCGGAGAAGGAACCCAGAAAGAATGTAAATGCTAGAAAAGTTGGTCAAGGCTAAAATGCTATCTTTTTGCAGTACACTCATGATCTCACCACAGCTGTGGCTGCCTGCAATGGGCCTGCAGAAGACTGGGTCTATCACTAATCCATTGTGAACTGGAGCTCAAGGGATGCTATAGCTGAGGGTACTGGAGAAAGGGAAGGCATTATCTTCAGTTTATAACCAACCACTAATGAGCTCACCAGGCTCCACAGGCGAGCCCCAACCTCATTGAGACACTGATGATACTGGTTAAACTCAGCAAGTCACAAAAGAAAATAAAAAGGTGTGAATGGGGAGAGGGGACCTATCAGGAAGGAAGTAGGAATTCAAAACTGTAAGAGTGTTTGGTGAGGGAGGGCTATATTTGTTACAGTTCTGTCACTTTAATAAAATACCATGACCAAAGCAACTTAAGGAAACAGAGCTTGCTTGGCTCACAGTCTGAGTTATCAGGTCCATTGAGGCAGGAAAGGCATGTCATGGAGGCAGGGGCAGGCAGATGATCATATTTTCATCCACACACTGGAAGTGGAGAGAAGGAAGAGGAAATGGCTAAGATGATAACACCTCAAAGTCTGCTCCAATGGTGTACTTGCTCCAGCAGAGCTCCACCTCTTAAAGATTCCATGACCTTCCCAAACAGTGCCACCAACAGGAGACCAAGTGTTCGAATATATGAGCCTATGAAGGACATATCTAGTTCAAACCACTACACGGGACAGTAGTAACCAGAATGCATATTATACAATAATGAAACTTTCAATGAACAAACTTAATAAAACTTATTTGTTAAAGGAAGGGACAAAAATAGAGTAGCTGGCATAAATCAAGTACCCAGTGTCAATAAATGTCATTCCCACTGTCATTGAGGTACTTTGCTCAGTCTTTTAAAGAATAGCTGACAACTGTAACCAGTTTCTCTTTCTTGCACAGCTTCTCTCTCTAGTGTTCCTTTCTCAACCCTTTTCCACGTTCCTCAACTTCTGCTTTCACTTGTAAATGCAGGTTAAGAAGTCTACCCTGTCTGCTGTACAGTCATCCTACCCTATCTTGCTGAGTATGGTCCAAGACCCCAGTGGATCCCCGGGATCATAGAACTCTCCTTTTCTCATGTTTGTCATATATGTATAGTTTATTAGTTTAAATTATGATTATTTAAGTACACACTGTGAGACCAGCAGTGGCTATGCAGAGTAAAACAGTTCACAGAGGATCTTAGAAATCTCACATGAAATTTTTTTTCCTTAATCTGAGAACTTTCACCTTTTTCACTTAAAAGGAGACATTTGTTGCAATTATTTGGCAATTTTATACATGTAGATGATGTATTTTGGGAATTCTCACTACCCATTCTTTCCTGCTATTCCTAAAGCCCTGCTTCTGAACAAGCCCTGCTAACTTCATGTCTTTTATTATTTGGCTTGCTTTGCTGTGCCCCACCAAGTGCAATCACGACTCCTTGTGTAAGCATGGGTAGTGGGTTATTTAATTGAGCATGAATATGTTTTCAGAAGCTACACAATGAAGAAAGTAGCTCCCCCTCTCCCAACATCAGTAAGTGCCAATAACTTCTCTTGGAGAGGAAGGCCCCTCCCCTTATATATGTGTGAGCCTGTAAGGTTCGCATATAAATTATCCAACCTGGAATACTCCTGACAGTTAAATGAGTTGTTAAAGTTAATTTTAATTACTAGAAAGAAAAACATGCTGTTCAACCATTACATCAGCCTCACAAATGCATTCCGTGAGAGAGACAGAAATGATCAGATCCCTCTAGCAAGAGAAGCCTACCACCCTAGGCTCCATAGCGAGAGCTCCATCCTTTCTCACCGCTCACATCTCACATAAGCCTTCCTTACATTGCCTCTTTCAAGCTTCAGTTGGCACCAGAGAATGCTTGCTAGTGTATCACGTGACCCATAGCAAAGCATCACCAGAGGGTCTATAACCGCCTGCAACCAGAACTTAGCCACTTACTTGTAAGCACTTGTGCACATGCACTTTGCTAACCTAACCTCCATATTATTCTGGAACGAGGAAGAGGATGAATGTCTTGTTAGATTAAATTTGAATAATATAGGGAGAGACTGTTATGGTGGTCTTGTCTTTCATCTTAGACATTCCATTAATGTGAGAAATTTGTTCTCTACATCTGTGTCTTACATGATAACAGACAAGACCATCACAGGTGGACATGCAAACCACAGTGGTTAATTTTAATGCAATTATTGGTATCTTGGGCCACCAAAAGTGAACATTCTAATTAGAGAATTTGTCAACCAAAATTACCCAGGCTTCTAGGTTCTGTTCATCATCCAAATCAGTTTTCCTAGGAGAAGAACAAGGGAGAAAGGAAGTCTGGAGCAACAGAGATCTACACAGAATTGGGAGATTAGGCTCCACTCTGAAGTCAGAGTAATTGGTCATTGACTTTAAGGGACATTTGTCCTAGAATAGTTGTTATGGTGATAAGAGATAACCAAAAGTCCCCAACATCAAGATCGCCTCTAAATGAACTCACCCTTCTTCTTTGGATGGCAGAGACCTCTGGCATTTTACAGGTAGATCCAGGCTTCAGCCTCAAAATGATAACATGGACATACCTCGCTTCAGCATCCAACCTCAGAGGGCAGAAGAACTTGGAAGAGCTCAGTTTTGTTGATAAGGAAGTAAAACATTAACTTGGCTCAAAGTTTCAGAAATTTCTATCCATGCTCAGTTTGCCTGAAGGTCTGTTAACAAGGTAGTAACTGCATCAAGATAAAGAGCAGTATTCATGTCTCAGTGGCCGGGAAGCAAAAGGACGATCAATGTTAATATTACTCATAACTTTCAGATATCAACTATTCAGGAATTATTTATTATCATTTCTGAAAGCTCTCATATATGTTGTTGTTGTTGTTGTTGTTGTTGTTGTTGTAGCTGTTGTTTCAATGAATGATCTAGAACTCCAAATTACCTTGTTATTTCAACTTTCAGTAGCTGCTGTCCCCTCGGGTCTGCAATAAAAATTAGAGAACCTTTGCCTTCAGGAAGGAATATCTGTGTTGTAATGGATCCTCGCATCGTGGGCATCAGAGGTTACACAGCCCAAAGACACATATTTCAAATCTAATTTGCTAGTGCTTAGCACTTACAGGGCCTATCTCTATGCAACAAAAATATATCTGGGTCCCAGTCAAGAGTTCACTTACACAGGGCAAGGTGTGATAAAAATAAATTCTGATTCAGTGAATAAGAATTAGGGTTTGTCATAAGTAAATTTATAGATATTATTCAAACAGTTTTCATCTGTACTCTTCTGCTGCTCTGATATGATGGTGTAGTGCTTTGACCAAAAGTTTGTAAGCTGCAGATTATGAACCAATGTGAATATTGCTACTTATGGGGGGGGATGGATAGCTATGCAGGCACTCAATTGTTGAAGTGAATTTAGCCTTTTATTTTAATATAACTGGTAATAATCAACATGACCCAGATTGTTATGGATGAAATATTTTGTCTCTTAGCTTTCTAAGAGACTAAATGAAAAAGAAAAAGAAAACAAATTCACAATGTCAGCTGTTTTACTTTTAAACTGGCAACTATATGGAATTATGTTAAATCATTAACAAATACTTTAATATATTAAAGATATATGTGCCTTTTTTCCATTCTACTGACCAATATTACATATACAACATGTAATATTATGCTTGTGTATATCAATGATTTATTAATTATATATGAAATTAATTTCAGTTTGGAGAAATTTGAGAGGTAGGTGACAAATTCCAATAAAAATTAATTGGTATTTTTTAAATGGCCATATTATTAAAATCAGTTTATACATTAAGTACAATCTCTATCAGAACACTTATAATGTTCATCAAAAAATTTTTTTTGAAAATTCTTAAACTCATCTGTAAACAAAAAAGACTTTGTTGGAGATCCCAAGCAATCCTGAGCAAAAAGAACGTACTGGAAGTATCACAATACCCAACTTCAAAATAAACCAAAGTTAACAAAAACATGCTAACAGAAACAGTGTGGCACTGCTACTAAAGTGGATGTGCCGACCGATGGACTAGAAGGAAAGATTCAGAAATAACACAGTTATATAATCACCCCGTTCTAACATGCAATGAAGAAAAGGCATGCTTTCAACTAATGATGATAAAAAAAAGAAAAGGTTATCTACACGTAGAAATATGAAACAAATTTCCTGTCTCTCAGTCTACACAAAACTCAACTCAAAATAGACTAAAGACTTTAAGATAAACTTTTAAATGATGTGAGGAAGTGCACACAGGAAAAAAGCTTCTTTCTGCACAGCAAAAGAAACAATCATCAAAAAACTGAAGAGACAACTACAGAAGGGGAGAGAAATTTCTCTAGTTATTCACATAGCCAAGGATTATTACCTATACTATACAAAGAACTCCAAAATGATAAAAAATCAATCCCGTAAGTAAATCAACAAATAATATGAAAAGAGATTTCCAAAAATATATGTGCACATGGCCAATAACTATGGGAAAAATGTTAAATAATTTCCATCATAAAATTGCAAATTGAAACTAGAGTGGGGTCCCACTTCATCCCAGTGAGAATGGCCACCATCAGGAAGATAAACAATAGCAAATACTGACAAGAACGTGAGGAAACAAGAATATTATCACAGTGCTGATAGGAATATAAACTACTACAACCATTATGGAAATCAATATGGGGGTTCTTTAAAAAAAAAAAAAACTAAAATAGAACTATCTTATGATCCAGCTCTAACATTCCTGAGGAATTTAAGTCAGTATACACCAGAGATCCCTGAACTCTGATATTTATTGTGACACTATTCACAATAACTAAGCTATAGAATCATCCATCAACATATGAGTGTGTAAAGGAAAGTGTACAGACACACAGGCCCACCCATCCAATCCCACACACAATGTAATGTTAGCCACATATAAGAATTAAATGTCAATTTCAGGAAATTGATAGAACTGGAGATCAACTTATAATAAAATAATTCAGACACAAAAATACAAGTATCACATGTTTTCTTTCCTAAGTAAAATCAAAAAAGAAAGAGAAAGAGGAGGGAGAGGAGGAATAGGAGGGGGAAGAGGAGCAAAGGGGGAGTCCTGGGGGGTAGGGGAGGTTGACTTGACCGAAGTAGAAGGTAATTAGGGAAGAGGAAGGGGCCTAGGGGGAAAGAAAGGGGAGGAAAGAGAGGGAAGTAGGGAGCAAGGAACGTACTCTATCACAGCATGTTCATGCATGGAACTATCACTATAAATCTATTCATCTGTTTATTTAATGCTATTTCATTTTAGCAATAAAAAAGCAACTTTTGCAAATGCAGCTGATAGCCTGGGGTATCCCCTATAGTTCAGAAGGCATGCAAAAGTCACATAAACAATCAAATATTCTGCATATTTTGACATAGTGTTCACTTACTCCCCCAAAATGCAGAGAACTAAGAATCTCCTCTCCATAGGGAGAATTACACCACATAGCATCCCTTGCTCGCTCATAAGGAGGTGAATAATAGACGTGTGTAGTAACAGCTTGGTAAGACTGCACATTGAAGGTGTATACTGAGGACACTAGTCTGTACTCCCAGCTTTGTAAGACTAAATAACAGTGTCTAAGAAAAAAGTTTTTTCCCAGAAAATATTTATAAATATTTCAAGATTACAGGGAATAAATTTTGCAGAAATAACTTCATCTAATGGAAGAGAAGGGTGCAGACAATCTTGTTCTGTATTATTTCTTAATGAATATTTAGTTCTTTTTTACCTCATTAACAAATATAATCAATCACTTACAGGGACTCTGGAATAATCTATTTCCTTGCAATAATTTTACTGAGTCCCACAATGAGCCTCGTGGTATAGTTACTATGTCTACACTGTTACCAATAAGGAAACAGCTCGGAGATTTCTAGAAAGTTGTTGATATCAGCAGCTAATTATGACAACAAAAGAACCTAATGTTTACCCCTATGGCCTCTGCGTTCAGGCTCAACCAACCCTGGAATTTTCATTTACGTTACTTCCCTTTGCAGTATGTCTTCCATTTCTTTCAGATTATCATCACAGTTAGAAGAAGGTCCGGCCAGTGATTACATAACATGTACCAGTGATTACCCAAACTAGGGCACAAAAGAATGAGGAAAGCAGAGCATCATTATTGAGAGCTGGAGCTCTAGAAAGAGTGGGGAGAACCCTTAATGGAAACCCTTCAGCAGGGACAGCTCCCTTAAGGTGGCTGGCACATCCCATGAGAAGGATTTCACACAAACCTGGGACTTGGGCTGAAAAAGGCAAAGCCTAGACCACAGGGAAAATCCATTGTAGGGTTGTGTGGATGCTGTGAAGATAGGCATGGTATAGGTGTGACACTGAAAAGCATCCCACTCCATGACTTGACAATATCCATCACGAAATCAAAGCTGCCCCCACTGAACCAATTGCTCACAGAATAATTTACTTGCCATCTGTCTCAAAATTAGTCTCCAGGCAAGGGCATCGTTTGTGAACTTTCATAGATCAGATTTGAAAAATGCAAAGCAATTCACCGTGTAAAAGAATCATTTTGGAGAATTCACAATTGAAGATGTATGGGGGTGGTCGTTGATAATTTATGGAAAGAGAAGTTTCTTTATTCTGTCATTATCTAGCTAAGAAAGTAGCTTAAATGAAAGAATAAAGCCCTGGGAGCGGCAAAGCCATAGTGACTGTTGGGTTTCCTGTGGTGTAGGTGACACTACTGTGTAGTGGCTTCTAGTCTAGTTCCAGTGTGGCAGCCAAGGGCTCCAGCATTGGGCTATTCACTTAGCCTGCTGAGAGCTCAGCGTCCTCATAGCCAACATGATGAAGAAAGAAAAAAGAAGTACTTTTCAAGAATGACACAGAGACCATAGGTGTCAGGTTAGCTGAAACAGAGGCAAGCAGGATAAATTTGGGTAGTCACTTAACTGATAATGTAGCCCAAAAAACCCAAATTCACAAATACATGCATTTTTCCTGTGAAAATCGAGGTTAAAATGAGGCACTTCTTTAAGGTTTTTTAAGCATTAAATAAATAATTTATAGAGGGATATTAGAGAAATTATGAAAATGGCCCTTGGAGAACTGAACTTTGATGACCGCTAAATTCCCCACCATGAATATGTTCCTAAAAGATGGCCTCAAAGGCTAGAAAAATACTTCATACCATGGAATAGACACTATCATATTACCATCAGACTCCACTTCCCAGTGAGATTCTTTGTTCAAGTGAAAGCAAACTGAAACCATCCAGAAGAGCATTACACCCCAGGATGATTTCAAACAAGGCTTTAAATGAAGAAGAGAGGAATCACGCTCACTTCCAATGAGCCCTCTTCTCTTCAATGTGTTCTTTCATGACTGCTCACAAAATGGTAAACTCAAAAACTTGAGTCCCAAGCTCCTACTACTGCTGGCAATGGGTTCTTGAGCCCCCATCTGAGACTCAGGCTCTTCAGCACTGAACGATACTTTCCCACCATTTCTAAGGACAATTACTCAGTGGGAAATTTTCTGAATAAAATGCTTTTGAGAACAAATGTATTTTAAAAGGATGAAAATGAATTATATAGTCACTAATTCATTATGGGCTTAACTACTTTTTAAAAAGAAATGGAGGAAATTCCCTCTGGAAAAAGATTAAAATATTCCAGACATGTCCATGTAAATATCTGTAATATTTGAAAACATTCCAAATAAGCGTGGAGAGATCGAGTAAGCACATACACACACACACACACACACACACACACACACACACACAGAGAGAGAGAGAGAGAGAGAGAGACAGAGAGACAGAGAGACAGAGAGAGAGAGACAGAGACAGAGACAGAGAGAGATACACATACACAGAGTCAGAGACAGAGAGACACAGAGATATAGAAAGACACAGAGACACAGATTGAGAGACAGGGCAATAAAGAGACAGAGACAGACAGAGAGGAAACAAGAACTGCCAGGCAGGGAGCTTTATATAAAGGAAATGAAGAGCTGTCCCTTTCACAGAGCCCAGATGTGTATCTTCTACACTATTTGCTTATTTTATTTTTTTGAATGTTTATACAATATTTTTTTAATTTTTATTTTTTGATACTTTATTTACATTTCAAATGTTTCCCCCTTTCCAGATCTTCACTTTGGAAATCCCCTATCCCCTGCCTCCTCTCCCTGCCTCTATGAGAGTATTCCACCACCCACCCACCCGCCCACCCACTCCCAACTTCCCACTTGGCATTCCTCTACACTGGGGCATCTAACCTCTTCAGGCCCAAGGGCCTCTCCTCCACCTGATGGAAATCAAGGCCCTCCTCTGCTACATATGTGGTTCGAACCATAGGTCCCTCCATGTGTATTCCTTGGTTGGTTGTCCAGCCTCCAGGAGAAACGGTGGGTCAGGCCAGTTGACACTGTTGCTCCTTCCATGGGGCTACAAACTGCCTCAGCTCCTTCAGTCCCTTCTCCAGCTCCTCCAACTGGGACCTCACACTCAGTCCAGTGGTTACTGTGAAGTGAAACTTGGGTATTCCGGACTTTTGGGCTAATATCCACTTATCAGTGAGTACCTACCATGTTCATTCTTTTGTGACTCACTTACCTCGCTCATGATGATATTTTCAAGTTCCATCCATTTGCCTGCAAATTTCATGAAGTCATTGTTTTTAATAGCTGAGTAGTACTCCATTGTGTAAATGTACCACATTTTCTGTATCCATTCCTCTGATGAGGGACATCTGGGTTGTTTCCAGCTTCTGGCTATTATAAATATGGCTGCTATCAACATAGTGGAGCATGTGTCCTTATTAAATGTTGAAGCATCTTCTGGGTATATGCCCAGAAGTGGTATAGCTGGGCCCTCAGGTAGTATTATGTTCATTTCTCTGAGGATCCGCCAAACTGATTTTCAGAGTGGTTGTACCAGCTTGCAATCCCACCAGCAATGGAGGAGTGTTCTTCTTTCTCCACATCCTCACCAGCATCTGCTGTCACCTGAGTTTTTGATCTTGGCCATTCTGACTGGTGTGAGGTGGAATCTCAGACTTGTTTTGATTTGCATTTCCCTGATGACTAGGAATGTTGAGCGCTTCTTTAGGTGCTTCTCAGCCCTGCGAATTTCCTCAGTTGAGAATTCTCTGTTTAGCTCTGTTCCCCATTTTTTGATAGGGTTATTTGGTTCTGTGGAGTCTAACTTCTTGAGTTCTTTGTATATATTGGATATTAGACCTCTATCGGACTTAGGATTGGTAAAGATCTTTTCCCAATCTGTTGGTTGTATTTTGTCCTATTGACAGTGTCCTTTGTCTTACATAAGCTTTGCAATTTCATGAGGTCCCATTTGTCGATTCTTGATCTTAGAGCATAAGCCATTGGTGTTCTGTTCAAGAACTTTTCGCCTGTAACCATGTGTTCGAGACTTTTCCCCCACTTTCTCTTCTATTGGATTCAGTGAATATGGTTTTATGTGGAGGTCCTTGATCCACTTGGACTTGAGCTTTGTACAGTGAGATAGGAATGGATCAATTCTCATTCTTCTACATGTAGACTGCCAGTTGAACCAGTACCATTTGTTGAAAATGCTGTCTTTTTTCCACTGGATATTTAAGCTCCTTTATTGAAAATCAAGTGACCATAGGTCTGTGGGTTCATTTCTGGGTCTACAATTCTATTCCATTGATCTACCTGCCTATCACTGTACAAATACCACACAGTTTTTATCACTATTGCTCTGTAGTACAGCTTGAGGTCAGGGATGTTGACTCCCTCAGAAGTCCTTTTATTGTTGAGAATAGTTTTTGCTATCCTGGGTTTTTTGTTATTCCATATGAATTTGAGAATTGCTCTTTCGAAGTCTATGAAGAATTGAGTTGGAATTTTGATGGGGATTGCAATGTATCTGTAGATTGCTTTTGGCAGGATGGTCATTTTTACTATATTAATCCTGCCAATCCATGAGCATGGGAGATCTTTTTATCTTCTGAGGTCTCCTTCGATTTCTTTCTTCAGAGACTTGAAGTTCTTGTCATACAGATCTTTCACTTGTTTGGTTAGAGTCACACCAAGATACTTTATATTGTTTGTGACAATTGTGAAGGGTGTCATTTCCCTAATTTTTTTCTCAGCCTGTTTATCCTTCAAGTATAGGAAGGCTACTGATTTGTTTGAGTTAATTTTATATTCGGCCACTTTGCTGAAGTTGTTTATCAGCTGCAGCAGTTCTCTGGTAGAATTTTTCAGGTCACTTAAGTATACCATCATATCATCTGCAAATAGTGATATTTTGATTTCTTCCTTTCCAATATGTATCCCTTTGGCATCCTTCTGTTGTCTAATTATTCTAGCTAGAACTTCAATTACTATATTGAATAGATAGGGAGAGAAAGGGTAGCCTTGTCTACTCCCTGATTTTAGTGGGATTGCTTCGAGTTTCTCTCCATTTAGTTTGATGTTGGCTACTGGTTTGCTGTATATTGCTTTTACTATGTTTAGGTATGGGCCTTGAATTCCTGATCTTTCCAAGACTTTTATCATGAAGGGATGTCGAATTTTGTCAAATGCTTTTTCAGCATCTAAGGAAATAATCATGTGGTTTTTTCCTTTGAGTTTGTTTATGTAGTGGATTACACTGATGGATTTCCGGGTATTGAACCATCCCTGCATCCCTGGGATGAAGCCTACTTGATCATGGTGAATGATTGTTTTGATGTGTTCTTGGATTCTATTTGCGAGAATTTTATTGAGTATTTTTGCATCGATATTCATAAGGGAAATTGGTCTGAAGCTTCTTTCTTTGTTGGGTCTTTGTAAGGTTTTGGTATCAGTGTAACTGTGGCCTCATAGAAGGAATTGGGTAGTGTTCCTTCAGTTTCTATTGTAGAATAGATTGAAGAGTATTGGTATTAGGTCTTCTTTGAAGATCTGATAGAATTCTACAATGAAACCATCTGGTCCTGGGCTTTTCTTGTTGGGAGACTTTTAATGACTGCTTCTATTTCTTTGGGCATTATGGGACTGTTTAGATGGTTGATCTGATCTTGACTTAACTTTGGAATTTGGTATCTGTCTAGAAAATTGTCCATTTCATCCAGATTTTGCAGTTTTGTTGAGTATAGGCTTTTGTAGTAGGATCTGATGATTTTTTGATTTTCCTTAGAATCTGTTGTTATGTCTCCCTTTTCATTTCTAATTTTGTTAATTTGGATACTGTCTCTGTGCCCTCCTGGTTAGTCTGGCTAAGGATTTATCTATCTTGTTGATTTTCTCAAAGAACCAGCTCCTGGTTTTGTTGATTCTTTGTATAGTTCTTTTTGTTTCTACTTGGTTGATTTCAGCCCTGAGTTTGATTATTTCCTGCCTTCTACTCCTCTTGGGTGCATTAGCTTCTTTTCGTTCTAGAGTTTTCAGGTGTGCTGTTAAGCTGCTAGTATATGCTCTCTCCAGTTTCGTTTTGGAGGCACTCAGAGCTATGAGTTTTACTCTTAACTCTGCTTTCATTGTGTCCCATAAGTTTGGGTATGTTGTACTTTCATTTTCATTAAATTCTAGGAAGTCTTTAATTTCTTTCTTTATTTCTTCCTTGACAAAGTTATCATTGAGTAGAGCGTTGTTCAGCTTCCATGTGTATGTGGGCTTTCTGTTGTTGTTGTTGCCATTGAAGACCAAACTTAATCCGTAGTGATCTGATAGGAGACATGGGATTATTTCAATCTTCTTATATCTGTTGAGGTTTATTTTGTGATCGATTATATGGTCAATTTTGGAGAAGGTATCATGAAGTGCTAAGAAGAAGGTATATTCTTTTGATTTAGGATGAAATGTTCTATAGATATATGTGAAATCCATTTGGTTCATAACATCTGTTAGTTTCACTGTGTCTCTGTTTAGTTTCTGTTTCCGAGATCTGTCCATTGATGATAATGGGGTGTTGAAGTCTCCTACTATTATGGTGTGAGCTGCAATGTGTGCTTTGAGCTTTAGTAAAGTTTCGTTTATGAATGTGGGTGCCCTTGCATTTGTAGCATAGATGTTCAGAATTGAGAGTTCTTCTTGGTAGATTTTTCCTTTGATGAGTATGAAGTGTCCTTCCTTATCTTTTTTGATGACTTTTGGGTGAAAGTCGATTTTATCCGATATTAGAATGTCTATTCCAACCTGTTTCTTGGGACCATTTGCCAGGTAAATTGTTTTCCAGCCCTTTACTCTGAGGTAGTGTTTGTCTTTATCATGGAGGTGCATTTCCTGAAAGCAGAAAAATGCTGGGTCCTCTTTATGGATCCAGTCTGTCAGTCTATGTCTTTTTATTGGGGAATTGAGTCCATTGATGTTAAGAGATATTAAGGAATAGTGATTGTTGCTTCCTGTTATTTTCGATGTTATTTTTATGTTTGTGTGGCTATCTTCTTTTGAGTTTGTTGAAAGATTACTTTCTTGCTTTTTCTAGGGTGTAGTTTCCCTCCTTGTATTGACGTTTTCCATCTATTATCCTTTGTAGAGCTGGGTTTGTGGAAACATATTGTATAAATTTGGTTTTGTCATAGAATGTTTTGGTTTCACCATCTATGGTAATTGAGAGTTTTGCTGGGTATAGAAGCCTGTGCTGGCATTTGTGTTCTCTGCCCAGGATCTTCTAGCTTTCATAGTCTCTGGTGAGAAGTCAGGTGTAATTCTCATAGGTCTGCCTTTATATATTACTTTACCTTTTTCCCTTACTGCTTTTTAATATTCTTTCCTTGCTGTGTGTATTTTGTGTTTTCACTATAATGTGAGGGGAGGAATTTCTTTTCTGGTCCAATCTATTTGGAGTTCTGTAGGCTTCTTGTATATTTATGTTCATCTCTTTCTTTAGGTAAGGGAAGTTTTCTTCTATAATTTTGATGAAGATATTTACTGGTCCTTTAAGTTGGTGATCTTCACTCTCTTCTATACCTATTATCCTTAGGTTCTTTCTTCTCATTGTGTCTTGGATTTCATGGATGTGTTGAGTTAGGGGCTTTTTGCATTTTGCATTTTATTTGACTGTTGTGTCAATGTTTTCTATAGTGTCTTCCACACCTGAGATTCTCTCTTCTATCTCTTGTATTCTGTTGGTAATGCTTGCATCTATGAATTCTGATCTCTTTCCTAGGTTTTCTAACTCCAGGGTTGTCTCCCTTTGTGATTTTTTTTATAGTTTCTATTTCTATTTTTAGTTCCTGGATGGTTTTGTTCATTTCCTTTGTCTGTTTGATTGTGTTTTCCTGTAATTCTACCGGTTTGATTGTGTTTTCCTGTAATTATTTAATGGATTTTTATGTTTCCTCTTTGAGGGCTTTGAGTTGTTTACCTGTGTTCTCTTGTACTTCTTTAAGGGAGTTATTTATTTCCTTCTTAAAGTCTTCTATCATCATCATGAGATGTGATTTTAAATCTGAGTCTTGCTTTTCTGGTATGTTAGGGTATTCAGGGCTTGCTGTGGTGGGAGAGCTGGGTTCTGATGATGCCTAGTTGCCTTGGTTTCTGTTCCTTGTTCTTGCCCTTGCCTTTTGCCATCTGGTTAACTCTGGTGTTATCTGGTCTTACTCTCTCTGGCTGTGGCTTGTCCCTCCTGCAAACCTCTGTGTCAATACTCCTTGAAGACCAGTTCTCTCTGAGATGAATTTGGGTTTGGAGAGCTGTGGCACAGGGTCAGCTCTGGGGTGCAGACAGAAACCAGAAGATCTTGTCCCCAGCTGTCCCTTGGTTCCTGTCCTGATGGCTCTGCAAGGGTCCCTCTTGATCCAGTGAATTTGAACAGAAGTGGTGGTCTTGCCTGTGCTTGAAGGTGTGTTGGCACTCCTGGGATACCAGCTCTCTCCTGGCACTATTTGAGTATGGAGCCCTGTGTCACAGGATCAGCTCCCCAGCCACCGAAAGAAACCAGAAGACCACTCCTCAGCCACTGTGTACTGGGATTCCAGGTGAGTCCCTCTGAGCAGACAGGCTTGTCCACACTCCTGGGAGTCTAGCTTTCTCCCAGGACTATTTGGCTATGGAGCCCTGGTGGCCCAGGCAGAGGTCTCCTGCCACAGATGGAACTATTTGCTTATTCTTTGAAGAGTTTAGTCATACAAAAAAAAAAACTTCTTGCTAATGACACTATATGATACTAAATTACAAATAACCAAAAATAAAAATTAAAAATAAATGTTTTATATAACTGAAAGCAAAAGCATATTGATAAAAATCAATTGAGCATAGAAGAAAATGTTATCATTTCCATCTAAAATCATCCGGAAAAAAAAAAAAAAAAACTAGTTCAATTAGAATCTTTCCCTTGACATTGTGCTGAAGTGCACCCTGAGCTGACATTGGGGGAGAGCATTGTGATAGGGCCTGCCTTCGGTACACTGCTGTCTGCAGTAGCATAGTGATTGCTGTAAGTCCCCAAGGTATCAGGTAGAGTTCATCCCGGCAGTTCAGAGAACTGTCCTCACAGGAAACCAGAAGATGTGATATACATAGATAATACTTCCCCAAATCATATCAAACTTTCCTAAGTGTATTTCACATCTAAAAACATGAGCAGCTGTCCAAGCTCCCGCACACGGCTTTAAACGTGCTCAGTAAGGCAAACTGTTTCCTTTTCCTTTACTAAAGAACTTTCTTTTCAGTGGTTTTTTTTTTTTTTTTCAATTTCAAGTGTAAAATCACCTTAATTATCCAACATAGGCTAGCACTGTTTCCTAGGAGAGCTATTAGCCAGCAGCAGAATATATTCAGCCTTGGGTGGTTCAGAGTCATGGAAATGGTGGTTTTCTATCATTTGAATATCATAAGGGAGAATAACAAAATTTGAATGATTTTTCCCCCTCTCATTTGGAAGTTATTAGTAGACTTTCCTTTGTTTCATTGAGAGAGAAGAAAATCCAATGTACAGCGAATCCATATGGCCAGCAGGAAAACCCCATTTAATTGCTTTATTGCCAGAAATGTTAAATAACTTCCTGAAGAGGCAGCCTAAATGAAACATATGGCAGCTAGTAACCAGGGTCCCTAACAAATTCTAAATTGTGCTTTTCTATGAGAACCGTCTCATAAGAAACAATTGTATCTGGAATGCCCATCCCACAGATGTTTTATGGACATCTACTTTGCATTTGAGTATATACAGCCAGCTTTCATGAGAAGTTTCTGGTAATCCCAAAAATAGATAGAATATTCTGGGACTTTAAAACAAGGTCTTAACTGTATTCCTCATGCCGATGTAGGAAGTCAAGGGTAAAAGGACATCCTCAGGAGCATTGCCTCCCTCCCTACAGTTCAGTGCCTGAAGTGATTCCACTTCCACCTGGATAATCTTTTGTTGTAAGATTTATTTATATTTTTACTAATGTGTACATATGTTATGCAACCTATGTGGGGGCCCCAGGGTGCAAAAAGAGAGCGTCAGATCAGTTATTCAAAGCAGGTGTTGGAAATCAAATGCCGATCCTCTGTAAAAGCAGTAAGTGCCCTTAGCCACGGAGTCACCGCTTCAGCCCCATGCCTGGGTCATTTTAATCACCTGCTACTTGATCATTTCTTTTAACACCTAACACCGTCCTAGTGATAGAGCTGAGCACTACCACTCAATACCATCACACAGAACTTTTTTTTTTCCTTTTTGTGTATCTTTGTCAACTACATTGAGAATTCCACACTGAAGAAAATTGTTAGATTTTGTATCCAATATATCATAAGACATGTAATTAAGAATGACCAACAAGCTTGGATTAACTGAATACTAAGTGTCAGCATTTTCTAATTCCTCCAATGACTTATAGCCCAGAGCTATCCAGTTGTTATGATGTGGTCTAACTTGAACAGAGACATTATCATTGTCTAGGCACATTAAACTTTGACTCTCTTTTTTCCTATTTTGCAATATGACTGCTACAGTTACTTAATAGAAATAAGAGTTGGTAAATTAAAGCAGCATGTGGAACATGGTAAGCTTCCAAAATAATCGGCATCAGCCACATAAAATATAGGATTGGGATTATGAGTGGTAAAATATTTTTGCCTTGTAACTCAGATCAATGATTATAATTTTATGAAATATTCTCTATACTACAGTACATCTTTATAATCAACTATGAGAAATACCTGTTTGTTGCAAGCCAGCTTGTAGTTTGGTGTAAGAGTTTTAATTTATCTTAAATGTCTTAGCTATGAGAAGAAGACAGGCCCAGAATCCTTGGGACACAGGGACTGAGGAACAGCCCGGGGAAAGAGCCTTCGGGTTTCCACCTGTGGCGGGAGACCTCTGCCTGGGCCACCAGGGCTCCATAGCCAAATAGTGCCGGGAGAAAGCTAGACTCCCAGAAATGTGGGAAAGCCTGTCTGCTCAGAGGGACCCACCTGGAATACCCAGGACACACAGGTAGTGGTCTTCTGGTTTCTTTCGGTGGCCGGGGAGCAGATCCTGTAACACAGGGCTCCATACTCAAATAGTGCCAGGAGAGAGCTGGTATCCCAGGAGTGCCAACATACTTTCAAGCACAGGCAATACCACCACTTCTGTTCAAATTCACTGGATCCAGAGGGACCCTTGCAGAGCCATCAGGACACAGGAACCAAGGGACAGCTGGGGACTAGATCCTTCTGTCTGCACCCCAGAGCTGACCCTGTGCCACAGCTCTCCAAACCCAAATTCATCTCAGAGAGAACTGGTCTTCAAGGAGTATTAACACTTAGGCTTGCAGGAGGGGCAAGTCACAGCCAGACAGAGTAAGACCAGCTGACACCAGAGTTAACCAGATGGCGAAAGGCAAGGGCAAGAACAAGGAACAGAAAGCAAGGCTACTTGGCATCATCAGAACCCAGCTCTCCCACCACAGCAAGCCCTGGATACCCCAACACACCAGAAAAGCAAGACTCAGATTTAAAATCACTTCTCATGATGATGATAGAAGACTTTAAGAAGGAAATAAATAACTCTCTTAAAGAAATACCAGAGAACACAGGTAAACAACTCGAAACCCTTAAAAAGGAAACACAAAAATCCATTAAAAATTACAGGAAAACACAATCAAACAGACAAAGGAAATGAACAAAACCATCCAGGAACTAAAAATAGAAATACAAACTATAAAGAAATCACAAAGGGAGACAACCCTGGAGTTAGAAAACCTAGGAAAGAGATCAGGAGTCATTGATGCAAGCATCACCAACAAAATACAAGAGATAGAAGAGAGAATCTCAGGTGCAGAAGATACCATAGAAAACATTGACACAACAGTCAAGGAAAACGCAAAATGCAAAAAGCTCCTAACCCAAAACATCCAGGATATCCAAGATACAATGAGAAGACAGAACCTGAGGATAATAGATATAGAAGAGAGTGAAGATTCCCAACTTAAAGGACCAGTAGTTATCTTCAACAAAATTATAGAAGAAAACTTCCCTAACCTAAAGAAAGAAATCAACATAAATATACAAGAAGCCTACCGAACTCCAAATAGATTGGACCAGAAAAGAAATTCCTCCCATCACATTATAGTGAAAACACAAAATACACAAAATAAGGAAAGAATATTAAAAGCAGTAAGGGATTGTCATATAGAAATCTCAATGAATTGGTTGCATAGACTGTAAAAGCCTCACTAATGTGCATGCACACATATGGGTGTGTCTACACACTCTTCTACATCAACACACACACACGCACACACACACACACACACACACACATACATGTTAATGCCTCTATGCTGTTTTGTACAAGAACAGTTGAATTGAGAAGTAGAAATTCAGGCTCCTTCATTCATTCTGAGTATCCACCAAGAATGGCGTTAACAGAACGCTCTATAAGCTCTTGAAACATTGCATTTTGTTCATTCCCAGCCTTATGCTTAAAATAATAAAAACAATCATGGAATGGGATATTTTAAACTTTTTATATTAATAAATTAACCCATGGGATCACTGCCCAGGGTAATGATAAGCAAGGAAGCAAGGATGCTTCTTTTCAGCACACCTAGGATGCCTTATGGAAGAAACTACCTTCAGTTCTCCCAGCAGCCCTAAGAAATACAAGGGATTTTCCACCCATTAAAAAAGAGTCAGGGTAGCTCCTTCAAGGGTTTACTGAGAGTAAAGAAAGGCCAAAGACTTGAAATGAGCAGACACTGACCAAATAATTTGTTTTGTGGGCCTCCCAAAAATAGGACAAAGAATACTACCAATGCCATGTAAGCCTAGTACAGACTGATTCTAACTTCAGACCAGACGTCATTGCAGACTAGAGGGTGTGACTCTCACACCCAGGGCTAATGGCTTCACAGACTACTCCACAATGCTGATTTCTTTCCTACTGTCTGGATCTAGTTTTTACTACATTTATGATACATTATTTGTAATGATATTAGTTATTTTTCTAATAAGGTCATAATTTTGCGCATCTCTTCTTTTGCAGGCTGTTCCATGTATTGGAGAAAAGGAAACAGCTGGTGAGTTGACCTTTGGGTTGTGTTTTGTCTCCTACCTATTTTGGATTAAAATTCCACCTTAAAACAGTAATATCGAAAATGCACTAATTTCATCAATTTCTGTGGGAAATGTTGTCAAATCCTTAACAAATACATCAGTTGTTCTCAAAGAAAAATATGGCCATTTAGCTTTGTATTGTCTCAAAGGCCTTCCTGTACCCTTCCAGTTAATTTCAACTACATTTTTTTATCTCAGGGGGGAAAATTGATATTGACCAATGTGATGAGGAGTGGTCTTTGAAATTTGATTGTTGGTATTTATCAAGACTTATTTTTAATATCAAGTAGCTTGTTCAGTAGTCAGAAATAGATGTTCTTGATGGATAAAATAGATTGTGCATGATTGAATGTAGCTAGGAAGCAATGTAACTGAAAATGGAGGAAAATGCTTTTCACACTCTGGGATGCTTGCAAGTATTCCACAGTATTGTGGGGAAATGAGAAAGAACTGATGACTGTCGTGATAACAAGAGAAATTAGTCTGGAATTGGTAGAATCGTGTGCTTTAAAATCGTTTGACCTGTCTTAGTATTGTCTCCTGTCTTCAACCTAAAGAAAATAAAAACAAAAGAAAAGTAAAACTAGTTGGAATGTGCACAACCGACTTGAAGCATCTCGTTTCGTTTATAGACATGTGACGTCATTTAGTTCATAGATGTGTGATGTTTAAGAGCAAGAGAGCCGAGGCAAGTTGTGTCAAGCCAAAAGAAAGTGTGACTTCAAGTTCTTTAGTGAGTTTAGGCCTTGTGTGGATGAGTTTTTACTTGCTCATATTTATTTATGTATTTGTTTGGGGGAAGGAAGTGTACATACCATGGCATAGGTGTGGAAGTCAGAGAACAGTTTATGGGAGTAGGCTTTCTCTTTCTACTATATGGGTTCTAGAATATAACTTGTAAGTGTGGAGGTGAGAGCCATTCTGCCATCTTCTTCATATACGAATAGGGGATATTCATCTTTCCTTACCGGGATCTTGTTTTGTAACTAGGAAGTTTTCACACAAAGATCTTAGCTCTTTAACACTGCGAGCCGAATGTCTCTACCGTGTTTAGTTAGCATCTGATTTATTCACTCTAATATTGAGAGCCCTTCAGAATAGGAAGAAACGATTAAAGTGGATTCAAGTTTCTATGAAGGAACAATAAAATTCTGTGATGAATGGGCTCTGGTCATACAGATTAACTACACCTACTGGCATCGGGTGAGTTTAAAGTAAGTTGTTAGGCCACAGGTTGTCTTCACACAGATTTCACTGGGCTGTCTAGTAAAGCAAGAACTAAATGGTAAAATGTGTCTGCATACATCTTAACAGCAAAGCCACTTAGGCCCTACTTTGTCTGGGGTTGTGACATTCTTTGTCATTCCCTAGACTAGCTGTGATTTAAACAAAGTGTATAACAGCAATGTTGTCATCTTATTTCAGAATAAGAGCAAATTCTTTCATTCTCCTGAGGAAAACATTCAGGTGTAAACTGTTGGCTAATGGGGAGAGAAAGAAGGGAAGGAATTCGCTTGTCTGAGGAGACGGAGTAGCGAAGCACCAACTCCTTCCTCTTCCACTTAAAAGGTGTCACTTGAACATGGAGGCATGCCTCATTGTGTCATTTCTCTGATATTTGAAACGGGCTGTTATGACTCAGAATTCAGCACAGCATAAGCAGAGTGCACCACCTGTTTCCTGTTACCTTGCACATCCTCCTCCTCCGCAACAGAAAGAAACATAAAATTAACTACCACACTTTCTAATATTTGTGTTTAATATTAAGAGGCGAATTTTTCAAAGTTGATGGACTGCATGGTGGTGCATGCCAGAAGTTTAGAAAGGCATAGGCTAGAGGTTCACAGATTCAGTGCAGTCCCGGGCTACTTAGCAAAACCCTATCTCAATATATGTATGCATATTGGATGCATAGGTGGATAGGTGTGGTGGTACAGTCCCGTAATTAGCTGAAAAGCTGATGCAGGAGGATAGCTGTGAATTCACTGAAAGCCTAGACTACATAGCAAATTCCAGACCAGTCTGAGGATTGCAGAAAGAGATCTTGCTGCAGTAAGTAAATAAAAGGGATCAGCAAGTGGTCTCGGACAGTAAAGGCATTGCCACCAAGTCTGATAACCTGAGGTCAATCTTCTAGACACATATGGTGGAAGAACAGAAGTTTTCTTTTGACTTATACATGGAGGAGCACACATACACACACACACACACACACACACACACACACGCACACACACGCACACACACACACGCACACACAGAGTCACACACACGCATGCATACATACATACATACAATGCAAATTAAAAACAGACAGAGGAAAGAAGTTGATAGACTCAGTCCATGGCCTTTCATAAGATCTTGCTGAAAAACTGAACCAGCTGAAATATATTACCTTGCCCAGCCTCAGGCACATGGATGTCCCATATCACAAACCTGATGATCCCTGACAAATTCATTCTTGTCTACATTAAAACATTTACGTGTCTGTGATATATTCCTAAATTTAACTTTATATATTCCTGGACAAAGTGTCGTGCTTATGAGGAAACACATTTTTATTGAAAATACAGCTGTAAGAAAGAGAGTAAGTGTTTAAAAGTTAGCGAGTTCACCTGCCAAGGTGATCCCTTGTATTTGAATAGTCTGTGAATAATGGTATCAGATCATAGGGTCCAAATGAGAATATTATTTACTTCAAAAGTTGTGAAAGAGTGTCTGTATCTAACTCTTCTCTTTCTAAGCTTGCCATATTCTGGGGAAACATCCTGAGTGTTTAGTCTATGAATGTGACTTTCTTTGCTCTCAGCTCTACGGCCCTCTAGTTTTAAGTTCCCACCAAAGAGAAGTGCTAAGATAAAGCTGAAGGCTTAACTCAGTCTTCCTGGGTAATTGAGTTCTTTAACAGGATTAAACTGTCCTATCCACCCCAAGGGCTGCCTTTTTTCTTTCCCTTTCTTTTTTTTTTTTTTTTTTTTTTTTTTTTTTTTCTTGCTAAATGAAGGCAGCCTATTGTTCCTTACTAAGAAGGTCTATCTTTACCTTGTGTGACCTCTCATCCAAGCCAACTGAAACCTACTAGAGCAGGCCTTCTGAGTCTCTAAACAAAACCGCTTGTGATGCCTCGTGCCCTCTGTCTTTAGCCTGGGTTCGTTCGTGTGGTCTTAGCCATCCTCCATTCCCATCAGTGCTCCCAATCAGTGCTCCTGATCAGTGCTCCCGATCAGTGCTCCTGACCAGTGCTCCCGATCAATGCTCCTGACCAGTGCTCCCGACCAGTGCTCCTGATCAGTGCTCCTGAGCGTCCCCAACAGTTCTACTCCTGCTCCCCTTCCTCCTGAGGATCAACCCTCCAAGGCGAACCCTTGAAACATCATTCTGTGCACCCATCCCCCAAGTACTTACTGATCAGCTATGTCTTCTAGGCATCCTAATTGGGTGTTATGAAAGTTTAATTATGACTCAGACTCTTGTTGGAGAATACCTCCTGCAAGCTAGCATCCTGCTCTTCCCAACAGAGCATTTCTTTAGCACCTTGTTCAATACTTCCAAGGAAAAGAATCCTACTAAAGCTGTTTACAATAAGTAACCTATATCACAACATGTATTCTTAGGACTGAAATAAATATTCTTAGGACCAATCAATTCACTCTTAAAAGAATTAGACTCAAACCGTACAAGTATCCGCATATATTATTCTTCTCCATCTATGATATTTTCAATATTTGTATTAGTCACCAAATGTGTTCACCTGGAGAATGGGCCCAGTGGGCACAATGGTGTGATACAATCCCAGCAACTGCGATGTTTGGGATCATATGTTCAAGTCCAACCTGACATAAGTAGTTAAGGCCTATCTTAAAAAAAAAAAAAAAATCAAGACCCCCCCACGCACACACACAAACAAAACAAAACAGTGAAAAACGAACACCGCAGATGGAGCCTTGAGCCACTGGTATCTTCTCTAGTGCCTCTGCTCCCTATCTGTGTAGCCTTCAGCAAGTTATGAGACTTCCTCATTCTTCTCATTTACCAGTGTAAAGAAAGAAACCCCCATGCTCTTGTTGTAAGCAGGGAAGCCTAGTCCACAGTGGGTTCTAAAAGCATAAGCTCACTCTTATGACAGTCAATAGTGCACGTGACCACTGTGCACTGGGCCTCATAAAGACTAGCTATGTCGCTGCTGTCTGTGTGTGTGTCCTTGGGACACCACATAACAGCGGTCTATGTAGCTGCCCTTGTAGAAGAGAGATCATTTCCTTCACAGATCTGAGCTGATTCAGACACGTTATTCTTTGCAGTACAGGCCCAGTTGGTCACATTTTAGCCTCCCTCCAGAAATTATTTTCTCTTTGAGACTGAAATCCTCTCTTATGAATATCTATATCCACAGTTCAACATCTACAAAAGATTAGTCCTTGAGGAGTATATATTTCCTCTTTGCTTATGTTTCTGCCATCACCCTGTATACCCAGTCTGGTACTGTTATTGGCTCCTGTTTCCCTTGAAACCAGACTCACAGAGTACCCAGCTGTTCCTGCCTGCCCTTGTATTGCATGAGGTCCTGTCAGCTCCTCCTCAGCCCAAACTCGCTCTCCCGTCCCTCTTACTGGAGCCTCTACTTTTCAATGGAATTCTTCAGCGCTGTCCAGAACTGGTTTCCCTGCTTTTACGATTTATTTTAATTATATGTATATGTGTGTCTGTGCTTTGGGGTATGTGCACATGAGGGCAGATGTCTTTAGAGGCCAGAGTGGGGATCCCCTGGAGCTGGAGTGGCAATTTTGAGCTACCCTGCAAACCCCACCAAACGTGAGTCCTCTGCAAGAGCAACATGGTTCTTCACCATTGGCCATCTCTCCAGACCCTCGCTAAGGCTTTATAATATTCTCTAATTAAACGCCATGCAACTGAACCTAATGAGGCACTTGCTTCTCACTAGGAAGTTCATTGATTATATATGTGTGTGTGTGTGTGTGTGTGTGTGTGTGTGTGTCTATAGGTATATGTGTACATGTATATAATTTTTTCTCTCTGTGCCTTTGATTGGGTGTATGGGTGGGTGGTTGATTTGTTGGTTGGTAGATCCAACTATAGTCACCATATCTAACCAGAGAATGCCTTCTGAGTTTCTATTTCTCTCCTTCTGCCTTGATGTGAGGTATAAACTTTTTCTTATTAAAAAAAAGGAGGGATGGTAAATAAGAACCGAGTTAGAAACTGAAATATGTCCAATTTGGGAAAAAATATAAAGGTGTTTTTCTTCATTATAAATAAAAATATTCACATTAAATCCAGCGGAGGAGAAATATATTTACACCAGTGAATTGGAATGTTTGTTATTACAAAAGCATGATGTAGCTTAGAAAACAGATACAATTTATTCACTAAAATGAACTCTCGGGGTGCACATGAAGAGTCCTACAGTTTGTGATGAAGTGTCTCATGCTAAAATTCAATTTCCAAACACCTTCTGTCAGCTTACACAGTCGTCTGTGCCCGTTGTGGTTGGCGGAAACTGGCACTATCCCCTAGTCTGCTGCAGTTTATTAGATGCGACAGTGCTATCACCTCCTGAATGAATCACTCTCCAGGCAGGGCCAGCCCTTCGCCTCTGCTCCTAGGAACAGCCTGTGTACTTTCTGCTGCAGTTCCTTATCCGGCTTAGCTACCCTCTTCTCTGGGCCATGAGTTAGTCAACAATGCTATCTTTGTGTCCCATGAAACTAGAAAAATCGGCTTCCTTGTGGATGTTGTGGAAACCGGTTTAATCAAACAACTATAATCACACAACGGCTTCCAATTCAATCTCAGTGATGAGCGTTAACACTCTTCTAAAGCTGGTGTTTCACTCTCTCCTTCCTCCTTCATCCCTACTTTTCTCCACAACTGCCAAATGTCTCAGCCAAGTAATTAATTAGTGGCAGTAGCTGGAGATCGTCCCCACATGAATGCGCAAAGGGGACCATTGAGGAAAATGACTTTGAATCTAACTTTGGCTGGAGTCCTTGGTTGTTTTCCTTCAAATGTTTGTTCTCCTGCCTTGAGGTTATTTGGTTGGCCATAAAAATGCTAAAAATCAAGATAATGAATAATTCAGTCTGGAACTCTTGTGAAAGCTATCTTTCAAAAAATGAGAGAGTGGAGCCGCACCGCCTGCAAACTTAGTGTTGTGGTGAACAAAGCAAAAGCCTAACAAACAAACACTGCTTTGTGACACAGGGGTGAGAAGGAAAATCTGGGTTTCCAGCCTTTCAGTCCACGTTCCTTGTAAACACAGTGAAGAACAAAACCCAGACTGAGCGCCATTTGGTATTAATTTCCTTGGCAGCCTTTGATCAGTAAAAAGGGAAATGCAGCTGAAAATATTTTTAAAAGGCAACCCCCCCAAAAAAAAAAACTAAAATAAAAAGACACTTGCCCTTTTCCTGGTCTGATTATCAGAGAGTTGTTACCAGTTATCAGTGCGAGAATCTCCAAACTAGCTTTGATTGGAAAAATAAATAAATAAATAAGCTGCCCAATTTCAGAATTCTTTGCAAAACTTCCCTGTTTCCTGTCTCCAGCTTAATACCAATAGTATTAGTTTAATTCTTGTCCCCTGTACCAAATAAACTACAAGCATCTTGAAAGACAGAGTTTTATTTCATTCAACTCTGTATCCCAGTGCCTGGCATTTCTCTACATGTTTGATGTTTAGTAAATACATGAATAAATTGAAAATACATTTAAAATCTGCAATTGCTTAAATCTCTGCGATGCTGTCAAAGCCCACTGTAGAATCTTCTAGCTTTAAGTGAAGTTCTTCCTGTGACAGCTAAGACCCCCTAGCTGCTTACTGGGTCTCCATAGGTTCTAAAACTTGTCTCTGGCTGGCGGGGCTCAGCTCTTGCCAACGTTCCAAATTCTCTATCCACTTTCACTCTTACAAAAATGGCTTAAACTATTTTTATACAAATAGCATATAAATATTCACTTGCTGCAGTTTTTTGTTTGTTTGTTTGTTTTTTAAGTTTTACGGTCTCTACTTTCCTGCTTTTTTATGAGGAAAGAATTTAGGGTATGCCCATACTTAACCTCACAGTTTCTCTGAAACCTAATGTAAACTCATCCATGAAAAGTTGGCTGTGTTTGAGTGGGCTATTGAAGAGAAACACATTAGCTTCCAGGTATCAGAAAATCGTTTAATGTGTCTGTGTGTGTGTGTGTGTGTGTGTGTGTGTGTGTGTGTGCGTGCGTGTGCGTGTGCATGTGTTCTACTCTTAAATGTCAAACTCTAGACTACAGGATATTTTAAAATATAGTTTTTAAATATTTCTTAGTTTTCTCTTTTTAATGTATTGCTAATTAAGTAAAACAAATTTATTATATCTATCTTTTTCTCCATTATATTTCAATCAATTCTGATAGGTATTTTCTATTAAGTTCTGTCTGCTTCATCTGCTATGGTCTCCCCCCAGGTCTTTAGAGCTGAAGGTCTGACTTGGTTATATTCTTCTTTCAGTATTTAGTGTTAAGATGTATTTCTGTCTATGAGTTTATAAAGCTTCTCCCACCATAATCGCAAACTTAATTGGATGAGAGATGACTGTAGTAGCATCTTGTAGAGATGTAGCAGAGCAGGGCTCTATGTATCTATGAGGGGTTTCTAGACATGACTGAATCATGAGGGCTCTGACCTAACCAATGGTTTAATTCATTAACACATTCAAAATTTTAGGGGACTATTAGAAGGTAGTAGAACTGCGGGATTCAGGATCCTGATTAAGAAGTATGTCACTGGAGGCATGCCACTGAAGGGTATTCCTTACCCTGGCCACCTCTTGTCTCCTCTTTTTCCTAGATGCAGTCAGTCTCCACCACAAGCTTCCACCATCCTGAGATTCCATCTCATCCCTGGGTCAAAGCAGTAAACACAACTGATCTTGGAACGTGGTCTCTAAAAGCATGAACCAAAATCAGTTCTCCCTCCATTTAAATTGCCTTTATGGGTATTGTCACAATGATGAAAAGTTGTGTCTCCTATTTCATCTCTGACACACAGCATGGCATACTGCACAGAGCAAATGCAGAAACAATCTGCTTATTTGGCAGACCAAGAGACTCCTGTGAGTTTGGCTAATTGCCAGTATATTGATGAGCAGGACTTTTTATGGTATTTGACAAAGTTAATATTTCTTTTCTGAAAAAGTACTGTGGACATTGTACTCCTCTTCTGGGAAGGACTGGCTATTGGTAATATGAAGAGGTGACTGAGAACTACCAGCACGGGCAGTTGGAAGAATTTTGTACTTCAGTGTTTTATTCAGAGTCTTACTGTCTCAGTTAGGGTTCCCATTGCTGAGAGAGACACCATGACCAAGGTATCTCTTATAAAAGAAGACATTTAACTGGGGCTGACTTACAGTTTCAAAGCTTCAGTCCATTATCATCATGGCAGAGTACAGGCAAACATGGGGCTGGAAAAGGAGCTGAGAGTTCTACATCTTGATCTACAAGCAGCAGAAGGAGATTGTCTTCTATGATGGGTGGAACTTGAGCATAGGAAACCTCAAAGCCTGACCTACAGTGACACACTTCCTTCAACAAGGCCTCACCTAGTAATGCGCCAAGCATTCAAACACATGAGTCTATAGGGGTCAAACCTATTCAAACCACCACACTTATTTTGCTTTCTGTTGCTGGAGGCTGGCAAGATTGGGTGGTAGGGGGAAAGCAACCTGGAAAAAAGAAAAGGGTTTATTTGACTTACATATTCCAAGACTCAGTCCACTAAGGAAAGCCAAGTCAGGAACTCAAGGTAGGAACCTGGTGGAAGAAAGAAATGGTGAAAAGGCCATGAAGGAGTAATACTTATTGACTTGCTCCTCCTGGCTTGTTCCTCCTGGCTTGCTCAGCTTATATTTTTATACATCCAGGACCACCAGCTCATGGGTAGCATCACACATAATGTTCCAGACCCTGCCACATTAATCATTAATCAAGAAAATGCTTCACAGTCTTGCCTAGAGGTCAGCCTGATGAAAGCATCTTCTCAGCTATGGTTCCTTCTTCTGAAATAACTCTAACGGTGTCAACTTGACTCAAAACTAACCAGAACAACTGTCATTAATATTTTAGCTATAAAGAAATTAACATGTTAATCTTATCTTTCCTGAAGAGTGGTCAATACAAAAGGCACCTTTGTTTCCACTTTATTTAGAAAACAAAAGAAGAACTTGCATTGAGTTTAACTCACAATGATCTTTTCTTGGGTGTTCTTTAATTGCCTTTGTAGAATTTCTCACACACAGGCAGTCATTCAGTTAGTTTTATTAATGGTATGAAGAGAGAGAGAGATGCACACAAGGTAATTATACATTGGCTGTGATTTCTTTGGAAGGTGCATTTAATTTGGAAGTTACATATAACAAAAAAATGAACCTTGACCTTTTGGAGATGAAATGACCTATGTATTCTTCCCTAGCCATCTATTGGCTACAATAACTTTGATTTGTTTTTCTCTTGGCAAGAGTTTGAAATCAGCATCTCTTCCACTGGGTTAATGACCATTTGTGTTGAAGGATTAAGACAGGACTTTGGCATATGATCTATCTAAGAGGAAAACCATGAGTTGTCATTTTAAAAAATAAATTAACTGATGCCCAATGAAAAGCTTGTGTTCTTCTTGCTATTGAGTGCAGACTGTCTAAAAATTTCATCTGAAGAAGAATGGATCCTGGATAAGGGAAGCTATTTTCTCCTAGTTAATGTAGCCAGGTAGAAAAGATAGAGTTTCACTAGTTTGCTTAACCAAATGGTCACTAAGGAGCCTCATTCAGCTGTCACAGCAGGGTGATGTGTTTGCTTTCAAAACTTCCCAACCACTGACTTCCCTAGAGTACACATCCCAGTGACTCCCAAAGGCTCATGTTGGACTATTCTCCTTAATAGAAAGGCTAACTCCATTCTTTCCTATGGATTTAAGAAAAGGGGTAAGTGAGGGACAACAGACTGGCTCATGGCTTCTTTGTCTTCCTATACTTTAAGTCTGTGCTTTGCTTGAGTGTATCCAATCAAGTATTTTTCCCACTGTCCAGTGATTTCCTGAAAGGAGACATTTTTTTTCTGTATGTCTGGGACCAGAATCCTAGCAGGTGCCTGAGTTGGTGTGTGTCCATAAATGACAGCATGGGTTAAATAACAGCATCCCTGTATTTTGGGAGATGCTCATCAGGTAAATATTTACTTAATTATCTAGCTTCCCTGCTGGAGAGGTGCCTGCCTGTGTCCTACATCAGAGGTAAAGAGGAGCCAAGACTCAATGAGGCTCCTAAGGCACCTGGAGTCAAACTGGGGATGCATTGAATGCTTAAATGTCAAGACTCCTCAGCTGATGAATCCACTTTTCCATAACCTGGCCTTACCCTTCCTTTCTGACCTTCCTCTTCTAACGTGCACCTTCTTCTGTTGCCATGGTAACAACTTCATTTTTTTTTTTTTTTCCTCCCAGGAATTTTCTTTATCTGCCTTGACCTTTGCTACTCTGTTTGTTTCCCTCTTAGAAATTCTCATCCCTTTCCCTCCAAAGACTTGCTGGTGTCACATGCACACAGTGACTTCTTCTATCATGACCCATGCTTAAATTGATTTACAGTGTTAGGAATGTAACAGCTGTACCATGCAGACCTTCCCTATACCAGTTGGTTAAGTCGCTCATCCTAGATGGGTTGTGATCTTGCTCGAGTGTTTTGTTTGCCCTACTCTTGCATACAACAGTCTCCAAATTATCATTTGAAACATCACTAAACACAGTGCTGGGCCCCGAGAAGGAACTGAGATAATAAAGGAGGATGTCTTCTTTCACTACAGTTTTAAGTTGACAGAAATATTGAGTGGGGAGCAGAGCAATACTGAGCAGAGAGCACAGTTCAAAGTGTGATATTCCTCTGGTAAAGGCAAAACAAAGGACATGGTGACATGGGGCACTGAGTAATATACATTTAAGCCCCTCCAAAGCTTGTCATGAATTGGTAACTTCTTTTAGGTGCTGAATATTTCATTGTGATATATATATAGTAGTCTCTTATCCATAGAGGATATAATGCACAACCTCCAATGGATGTTTGAAACAGTAGATAGTATAGAATCCCCTATATACTTTGCTTTTTTTTTTTTTTTCTAGACATATGCTATTCAGTAGCAAACAAGGCCCAGTGTGTACAATGTAAATATGCTGGTCAGGAATGGTTCACATTCCAGGTAGGAGAGAACAGAACAGCGAGATTGCATCACAGTATTTGGAACATCTAAAATATGGACTGTTTGTCCCTGGCTGTCAGCTCCAGTTCTTGGGAGGTGACTGTCATAGCAGCAGAACCAGTCTGAATTGTTTCCTGCTTGGCTCTCTTTGTTGGAAACAATACAAATGAATTTCTTACACCTGGGTACTTAGACATCCGCCCCCAAATTTCTATGCGTAGACAATTACTGTTTGACTGTCTCTGAGGGTCCTGATGGTTATCTCTTCCTGAGATTTTACATCATTTCCGATTTCTAATATATGTGTTTTCGATCTCAATATATGCCATAATGAGTATAGTTTGGATCTCAAAGTCTGTCATAATTAGCCACAATAAAGAACCAGTTTCTATTTTCCTATTTATCTATTTCGTCCCACAAGATCTAGCAACATCTGTGTAGATAGTGAATGCTTGCTAAAATCAAAAGATTTCACAAAGATATTGTCTTTTAGGTGACAAAAATCATATTTCTGCATCAAAATTATATTTCGGCACATAGAATAACTTTCCATTTCACCTTCTTTCAGTAACATTTCTCCAAGTCAGCAGCACTGTACCTATTTATAAGATCTGTGAGTTTTCTTTTTCCTCTTCAGCAAGTACCTTGTTTCTCATTTTCTATGTCTTTTAAAACAATTTAATTGTATCCCGGGAAACTGCTCTGTTTTAAATCTGCATTGTAATTTCATTACGGTACCACTGCTTCCAGTAATTTTACATCTTCAGTACACTATACATTCATGTTTTCTCATTAAAATTAAATATTTAGATACTAATCAATAATACCTAACACTGTAAGCTCACAAGATGGAAGAATATAAACAATATAGTTTAATGTGTTTATTTAAGAAGATTATGAGCTAAAAATATGAATGTGATACTTAGTACAGATTCATAAGTAAAAAAAATTCTTCAAGAGAAAAACTCTGAATTTTTTAGAGATATTCTATGCATTTTGTCCTTTAATGAAAGAATATACTTATGTGGGAGCATTTCTGTAATTTTTTTTCTACCTACCTACCTTTCTTTGAATATCTCTCTCTCTCTCTCTCTCTCTCTCTCAGTTAAGTCAGGATTTCAACATGTAGGTTTTTCTAAAACCGAATTTTTCAGCCTCAGACAGATGTGCTAGGGCAAGCATGGGCCACCACCAACTCTGATTGTGGGAGGGTGTGTCTGTAGTGTGCGGAGTGTGTGTGTGGTCATATGTGTGCAAACACACATGTACAATTCACTGTCCTATTCAGATGCTCTCAACTTTTTTTTTTTTTTTTTTGAGACAGGGTCTCTCGGGTTTTGCTAAACTGGCGAGTTTAAGATTGGCCTGTCTCCACATGGTCCCTGCTACCACCAGCACAGAGATCATAGGCATGTGGCAGCACACCCAGCTTGTGTGAGTGCTGGGCCAACCAGACTCAGAACTTCATATTTGCCTGGCAAGCGCTTTACCAATTGTGCCATCTCCCCAACCTGGCTTGGATTTTCTCTTTGTTACTTTTTCTAAGGCTTCCTGAGGCTCCTTTCCAGTTTGAAACGGTAAAAGTGGAACCTTCCCTTTGTTGTGAAAGAGGGGTGCCCCAGCAGATAGATGATTTTTCTTATTTTGTGACTTTAGTGGATCAACGAACCAACTTAACACTGCGATAAAGCTCCGATTGTTTTGCAGTAGTGCTGTGTACCAAACTTAGGTCCTTTAAAACGTAGAAGTGACTGAGGCTGGGGATGTAGCCATGTTGATGCTATACATGCCTGCCTAGCATGCATAAAGGTCTAGGGGTCAAACATGGGAATGTTTGTGGTGCCACGTGTCTGTTAGCCCAGCAACACTCAGGAGCTGGAGGCAGGACAACCGGAAGTTCAAGGTCATCCTTGACCATACGGTGAACACAAGGCAAGCCGTGGCTATAGGGAAAAGAAGGTCATCTCAGTGTGACTTTGTGAACCCGGTACTGGGATGGGATTTACCATTCTGCAGCTAATCTCAAGCTGTTTTCCTAGAAGGTCCACGGCAAAAAATTAAACACATCCTCATCCTCACTTGCATGAGCACACGCAAGTGATACAGACTAGAAGAGAGTCGGGGAGGACACAGTCAAAGTGTTCTTGCAAACAGAGACATATACACAATTGTATGCACACCGCCAGGCCATAGGAAGGCATTTCAGTCTAGAAAAGACTCCAGCTCTCTGAGACTCGCTTCAGATTCAGATTCCAGAATGACAGACATTTCCCTGCTGGAAACGACATATGAAATTTCAGCAAAGTAGGTTTAGTTCGATTACAGGCAGAAGGCAGCAAGAAATACTTCTTGCATTCATTCCTCATAGAACCTGAGTAAGCCACGCTGGGGCGCTGATCCATAGCCGAAGCTACACATCTGGAAACTCTTTGCTCCATCTGGGCTGGGGTTCCAGCCCCTTTTTCTTTCTTCACCATTTCCCATGACTTCAGCTACTTTGCTATTTTCTTTAGTGAAACTATTTAACCCCTGGAGTGTCAGGGTTTGTTTTGTTGTTTTCAAGAGGCTGGCATGCAAGTCTTTTGGTTTGGTTTGGTTTGGTTTGGTTTGGTTTGGTTTGGTTTGGTTTGGTTTGGTTTGGTTTGGTTTGGTTTGGTTTTTGGTTTTTGTTTGGTTGGTTTTTTGGTGGTTTTTGTTGTTGTTGCTGCTGTTTTATGGTGCACCCGAATTTAACTTTTTTTCATATTTCTTTCGCTATCTGGTCCTACATAAAGGATATAAATGTCAATAAGCCTAAATATCTGACTAACCCTGTGGGATACTATTTTAGAATTCCCTTAGGCACAGAACTTTGGCATTTGTTTTAATTGGTTCATTGTTGATGTTTAATCTTCCAATTCAATGGTCTGATTTCACTTATTTCATGTATTATTAAATGTCAAAAAGTATGTTGCATATTGGTTTCATAGTACTTACTGTCATCCTGTATAATTAAGAAAATGGTTGCTATTCCTAAGCCCTAAGTAAGTTACATGGCATTGGTCTTTGGGTGGTCGGTTCCTCTTTGGCTTTATTCTTTCTTTCAGAGATCTTATCTCATTGAAGATGTATTTGCACAGGCTCCAGCCCCAGCCACTCATCCGTGCTGCTTACCCCATGGAGCTATCCCTTTCCTCTCTTATACAAGATGCTCACCTCTCTACATCCCACTCTCTCTACCTCAGCGTCTAGACCTTATTTTTCATAACTTTATCTGTTTATCGCCTCTAAAATTCCATATTTGCTTAGTCTTTGAACCCTCTCAGGATCTCCCCCATTTAGAAATCAGCATATCATCATACAGTGTGTATCCCTCTTGACCCTGTATTACCATTGTTAGGATATATTTTCTCTATTGTGTTAATTTGCTTTTCATTGCTGTGATAATAAAACACTGGCCAAAACCAACTTGGGGAAGGTAGGGTTTATCTCACTTATAGGATCTAGTCAATCATCTAACCAGTTAAGACAGGATCTCAGGGCAGGAAGTAGAGCTCAGGGCGGGAAGTAGAGACCATAGAGGAACACTGCTTCCTCTAACTTATTCAGCTATCTTTCTTATACAACTGGGGAACCCCAGGGATGGACCTTCTCTCAGTGGACTAGACGCTCCTCCATCAAGAAGATGCACCCCCACAGACAGGGCCACAGGCCAATCTGATAGAAGCAATTCATTAATCAAAGATCCCTCTTCTCACAAATACCATTCAATAATTATCTGAGTAAAAGGAAAATGGTATCTTTTATAGAAAAAAAATAGAATATTTTTAAAAGGTTTGTCCAAATTTTGGGAAACACTTGCTTTAAGGAACAAAAACCATATTTCTAGAAGCTTCCATGCTTACCACTCCTTGGGTAAGGATTTCTTGGGTCTAGAAGTCACAAATGAAAACACACTCTCCAGAGTTTTTATTAACACTGAGGGGTGAGAATCGTTGCTACTGTCACAGCCTTGGCCCTCATCTTCCTCCGTAGGCACATAATCTTAACTTTTGCTTCCAAACCATTATTTTGTAACAAAATTCTTCTAAAGATTCAAACTATTATCATGATACTGGATAGCTACTAAAAGATTCTATCTTACTACATGTAAGCAAAAATATGTCTACTAAACCCCATATTGTACTTATAAATGTACGTCACACACTACACATGAAGAGTCTACAGTCAAAGTGAAGGAAGTAAGATAGATAGGTACAAGTTTATTGAACAGAGAGGATGATCAAGGGTGGCTTTTGTAGCACATATTTACCTTTACCTTTATCTTTATCGATATCTTTATATTATCTGTAGTGAAGCAACTCATTATTCAGTCTGTGAAACTGAATGCCTTTTAAGGTTTTGGTAGTAAGTCCATATACAATGTGGTGGGGACAGAAGGAGAGGGTAGATGTTACACTGCATCACTAACGTTCAGTAAGTCAGTATGTATGGGAACCGCGTTCTTGTTCTACATGTAAATTTCCCTACAGCCCTGCACATACACCCTCTCTTCTTTCAGAGCTAAACCCTTTACATGCTGAAGCAGACCGAGAGTATTATTACCAAGCACCAATGTGGTAGGAATCCTGAGCGTTGTAAGATGAGGAAGTGGGCATTAGACCCTCGGTAATGTTAGAGAGCATGATAGGAAAAGGATTGAACGCCTCAGAGGGAAAGAAAAGGTGACAGGACCAAAGATACTCAACCACGGGTGGGAAAACAGCCCAGGGGCATCATCTTCACAATCTTGTCACCATAGAAACAGCCCCGTGACACAGAGTAAACATTCCGTAAATCCAAACATGCTCTGTGTTCGTTAGGGAGGCCCCATGCTTCAGCTTCCCCTCGATGGAAGTGATGTCCTCTACTGCAGTTTGATCTAAGTGCAGCCAACATCAGCCCTCTGTTTAGCTCCCACTTCCTCTGCCTTGCACTTGAATGATGCGATAAGGGGAAACGCTCCGGGTGCAAGTGATGTTGGTATGCGCTGCCTTCCTGCCTTGCTTGTTTAGTTGTCTCAGGATTTCCTCTCTCTAGGTCTTGAGAGCACGTCCCTTCCATGTGAAGACAGCTTGCTGGGCAAGATAAGTGGTGAGCACTAAGCTGTAAAATTCTCAAGATACTCTGGACATTTTAGCTGAGGGAGCCGTCATCTGAGCTAGAGTTGTCCGGAGAAGCTGGAGTAGGTACAGGCACCGGCGCCTTGAAACTGGAAAGGAAGATCTGAGGCACTGCTAGGCAAAGAAAGTGTTGGCAAGGTCAGAGCTGCAGGAGTACTTATGACTTGTTGATGCAATCCTGCCGCCTGCCAGCTGGAGCCCAGAGCTTGGGTTCAAAGAGGAAAAGAGAGAGATTTGAAATAGGGTAATTTCAAGCTTCAGCTGGCCTTGGAGAGTTATTACAACTTTTACCAAGAACACTAAATCTTATAATCAGAGGTATTACCCCAGCTGCAAGATCTAGATATCTTGTATGCAACAGTAAAAAGAAAAATTAAAAATCAGGAACTGTTTGTTTTAAATGGTATGTAAGCATACCAGAAACCATTTGATAATGATCACTGTCACTTTTTATAAAGGATGTGTGTGTGTGTGTGTGTGTGTGTGTGTGTGTGTGTGTGTGTGTGTGTGTGTGTGTGGTATGTGTGTGTATATACATAAATCTGATTAATGAGTAAACAGAATTAAACATTTTCCAGTTATGTTTTTGTTTTGAGTGACAGGTTTTGTTAAAATTGACTTCTATGTTATTATAACTCAACCATTTCTTTGATAACAAATAACAAATGACATCCTTAGGATACAGAAAAGATAGCGTGAATTTGGAGAACTAAAGAAAGCAGCTGCTTCTAAAGAACTTCAATTTTTCTTACTGGTTTCAGAGCAAATAACCCTTTTGCGAAATGCTAGCAACTTGCTCCTGCACAGCTACATGCGAAGAGGTCTGCTTTAAATAAGAACACTTCCCACTTAAGTAGCAAGGTTGCCACCTCACTTCCTACCACCAGCTATGTCGTGTTTTTCTTTTTCTTTTAATATTTTAGCTTCCAGGGTTCTTGCATCATTGACAACCTCATCTTCAGGCCAGATGTGAACCGCTACTCACTCATTCAGCGTGAAATTCCAAAAGCAAAACCACTTCCGTTTCCTTGAGAGCCTGTTTTTCCTTTTTCTACTTGAAATGCTGATGGTACTTACCAATGCTGCACTGCTGTGTAAATAGTAAAAAATGAGCCAATAGCATTCCTGTGATCCCGAGGGTGTTAGTTGCATTTTCTGTAACACAATACTAACAATTGACCTACAAATTTTAGCTTGCCATTTTGACAGTTGTTGTACATGAGCAGTCACTGTTTGGGGTCTATGGTGACATGTAATATACATGTGGTGGGAGTGTGTAAGTGGGGACAACTGTCCCCACTGTGACCCAGAAAGTACAAAAGGAATAAGGGAATAGATATCACAATTCCATAAAAGGGCAATTGTAATGACTCAAAGCCTCCCCAGGAGGTCCAATGCTTAAAGGCTCTTCTGTTTCTCAGCAGAGCCATGCTGGGAAATAATCTTAACACACTGGCCTTTAAGAGATCTTCAGCACCCTAACTGTAGCAAAAGGCTGGTTCATACATTTGAGTTTGTCCTCATCACTGTCTCTTAATACCTTATAGGTATACTTTAGAATGAGTTTTCCCAAAAGTCATTTTTTTTTCGCCCAGACCATTTTAAAGAATAATTGTCTTAGTTAGGATTACTACTACTATGCTGAAACACCTTGACCAAAAGCAAGTTGGAGAGGAAAGGGTTTATTTGGCTTACACTTCCACATCATACTCCATCATTGAAGGAAATCAGAACAGGAAGTCAAGCAGAGCAAGAACCTGAAGACAAGAGTTGATGCAGAGGTCATGGAGGGGTGCTGTTTACTGGCTTGTTCTCCGTGGCTTACTCGATTTTTTATAGAACCCAGGACTCCAGCCCAGGGGTGGCACTGCCCACAATAGGCTAGACCTTCCCCCATCAATCACTAATTAAGAAAATGTCCTACAGGTTTGCCTACAGCCATATCTTAGGGAGGTGTTTTCTCAAATTAGGTTCCATCCTCTCAGATGACTATAGCTTGTATCAAGTTGACATAAAACTCTCCAGCACAATTGGGAAAAGATATTAATATAAAACTAAACTTAAAGAAAAGCACAGTGAAAGTATGAGTTGAAAGTTTTTCACCATTAGAATCAAATAAATATGAAAAGTATTGAGCACTCTAAGGAGTTTCTCAATGGCTCCTCTCCTCTGCTCATATCTGACAGCTATCTAGACCTAGACCAGCCACTGGCCACACACTGAAGAAATTCACAGAGCAAGAAGCCCAAGCTAACTAAGCATCTGGGAAAGCACGGAAAAGGCTTTCTAAGATCTAGTTCAAGAGGCAGGAAAGTCACGTGGGCGTCAAATTGCTTTAATGGCTACCATGATTTTTTTTGTTTGTTTTTTAACAACTATTAATGAAGGGACGCCAACCCCTTTCAAAAATGCATCTTCCCAGAAGGGGTTCTTTGTGAGGAGTCTCTGCTGCCCTTCATCTGCAAGTCCCCTTCTGTATGGTCCACCTGCACTGTGGGTGCCCTTTCCTCTGACATGGGAGAACATTGTTCCCTGAGCCATTCAAAGTGGCCCAATGGCTCCTGATGCTTCGCTTCCTTTTCGCTTTGTTTTCCTTTCCTCCTCCGGCTTCCTCTCCTCACCCCTTCGTATGCCATCAGAACAGTGGGCACTTTACTTTTTTCCTTGCATTTTTCATATTTAAAATATGACCTCTCTGTTTAAAACATTTAAGATTACATGTTCTTTTACATGTAATATGTATCCACACAAGTAACATACCCCAGTATAATAATAACCTACCTTTATTAAGTTGAAATATTTGTATTATATTACACTACATAAATTGATAGTAATCTGGATTCAATATGAAATGAATCTGTCAAGATGAAATTCAAGTTTTTTTAATATTGGTATATTAATACATAATAATGTCTTATTATAATACAGTTTAAGCCAGTTATCACATCACTATGGAAGATGTACATTTTCATGTCAGGCCACTTCCTCCTTGGTGAGGGAAAAACCAACTCCTATCCATCTCCCTGTGAAGACTTAGCTTTCAGTTATGCAATTCTGATGACGGGCTTCTGCTAGAGAATTGTGAGTAAAGTTTGGATATTAAGATTCTTCTATCAGTTCTATGACAGCCCATCCACACGCCACACCAACCCTCTGAAACCACTGAGTTAGTCTCTGTCCTATAACTGGGCCTTTGGTATAATTGTCTACAACTAAGAGGAGGTGCTATTTATATATTTATGAAAGTTTTTACATAAGTATATATTTTTATTTCTCTAGAATAATACATGGGAGTGTAATTAGTTAACCAGGATATATTTAACTTTATGTATATAATGTGTGTGTGTGTGTGTGTGTGTGTGTGTGTGTGTGTATAAACTTCTAAAGTGTCTACAAATTAGTTGAACCGTTTTCCAATCCCATAAGCAATATATAAAACTTACGTATAGCATTTATAAAGCTCCACATGCGAGCATACAGTGTGGTCCCTCTTTTTCATTTTGATGGCAGTGCATCTAAGGGAAGTTCTATTTTGCTTTTCCCTGTGGTCAGTGTGGCTGAGCATCCTTTTCTGAATTTATTCCCACTCATGAACATTCTTGTGTGACATAACAATTGAATCTCTTTGCTCCTTTGTTGAAACATGATTAGAGGACCTCAGTATTATGGATTTACTGGCGCTTTTAGATGTGTGGCCCGTGGAATTATTTAGTCTTGATATTTATTTAAGGCAGTGCTTCTCAACCTTCCTAATGCTAAGACCCCTCCAATATAGTTGCTCAGGTTGTAGTGATCCCCAACCATAAAGATGTTTTCATTGCTACTTCACAACTGTAATTCTGCTACTGTTATGATTCATAATATAAATATTCGTGTATTCTGATGGTCTTAGGTGACCCCTGTGAAAAGGTCATTAGCCTCTAAGTGGGTTGTGACCCACAGGTTGAGAACCACTGATATCAGTTGGGAGGTGTGGATCGAGGTTCTTTTTTGAAACATTTATCTAATTCTCCTAGCACAGTTTGTTGAAAATGATTATCATAGCACTTTAAAAAAAAAAAAAAAAAACATCAACTTACTGTGAAGTATAGATCTCCTTTTAGAATCTTCTATTTGGTTCCACTGTCTGCAGCTCCATCCCTAAGTCATAAGCCCTGTTGACTATGACTACCAACAGGTCATCGTAAAGTCAGAGAATGGAACTTTTCCAAGATTGTTCTTCTCTTTTTTTGAAGTTGCTTTGGCCCTTTATGTCTTTCTTCATTGTTCATACATTTGTGAACCAATGTGTCATAAAACAGAAGCAAAATTATCTAGCAGGCTTTGATTGCTTTTGTATTGTCTACAGATTAGCTTTGAGAAAACTGTTATCCAGGCAGTAGGATCCCCATAAATCCATGAGCATGGTATATCTCCTCTGATTAGATCTTCATTCATTTCTCAACAGCAAGGTTTTATAACTTCTGGGCATTTGTTCTCACACAAGTGTTTGTCAAATTTAACTCTTGGTGTTCCTCTTTCGTTATGCTGCAGATCTAATTCTCTTGTCTTATGTGCATTGTTAATACACACAATTAGTTTTTTAATATTAGCCTTTAATCCTGTGACCTTGCTGAACCTCCTCTTTATTTCTGGCTAATTCAACTAGGAAGAATTACATTGATCTCTTCAAAGAACTAGATTTGGATAGTCTAACTTGGTTTTCTGCTTTCAATTTTAATGGGTTCTGCTTGTATCTTTATTATTTCCATTCTTTTGTGAGAGCAAGAGGAGCCTTTAATCTGGAACTAATCAGCCTCATTGTTGAGACTCAACTAGTCTAGAGATTCTCACCAAATGTCCCATAGTTCCTGAGTTCTCTCCACAGTAGCTGATGGAAGCTTCAGGAAGTGATCTGCCTACTGACTCTTAGTTCGTCTTTACTGGACTTTAAAGGTCCTCCCCATGCCTGGACCAGATCAGCACTTAGCCAAAAGCAGAGAAATCCTCTCTGCTGAGCCACAGAGCTCATTTGCTCTGCCCCCTCATCTTTGGTTACTCCTTCCTGCAAATGCTAGCTGATCACTTACCTTTGCCTCAAGACTATCAGGACATGTTTGGACTTCCTTTTCAGTGGCCCAAAACTTCCCACCAGTGAACAATTGAGATTAAGACAATAGTAGGCGTTTACTACTACTTCTTTTTAGCTTTCTCTCACATATATATTATGTGTGTGTGTGCATGTGTGTATTATACACATATATACTTATATATATACTGATTATATACATATATACAAAGATAATATACATGTATACACAGATAATACATATATAAACTAATCCATATATACTTTGTTCAATTTCAGTGCTAACCTACCTTAAAGTTTTTCTAAGGTTTTTAAGGGGAATGACTATTACGTGTGTTTGTATAGCAATAGAATTCCTTCATGCACAGAAGCTAAATCAACTGCAGCAACTTTTTAGAAAACATTGTGGCGTTGTGTGCTGACACAGTTCAAGTTCTTGCCTCCATGTGTTGACATGTATGATTAGAAGGCTATAATCAGTAAGTGTCATTAACATAAAGAAGTGTATAAGTTCCTACTTGCTCTGAATTTTGTTATTACTGAATGAATATGATAGAGTGTGTGAAGTCATCCAAATTTGCATTTGATTTTACTGTTGCTTTAGTCATGTTGTCTACTGTGATCATTGCTATAATCCAACGAGTAATGGCATCTAGCAATTATTCACCAACATTTCTTGCACTGAGTATATTTTATGTGAAGGTAAAACTGAAGACATGAGCATTTTTGCTTATTTCTCAGAATAGAAATCCTAGAGCTTTAAAATAAGCAAGATATTAATAATTTTTAATCCCAATTTCAATAGTAAGGTGCATGGAAAAGCTTGTATGAATTGGAACATCCACAATTTAAAGGTAGGTTAAGTAGTCACAGTATGTTCTACATCAGAGAGAACAGACGAGTGGTATAGCTACATCAGGATGCTGGAATTGAGCACTGTAAAGAATAGAGGATGTGAAGGAGAAAATGAAAAAGAAGAAGAGAAGAATAAAACAAAATGAAGAAGAGGAAGAACGGACTTCTTCCACCTTTAATTTTAAATGTACCTAAAATCTATTTTATTCTTACAGACTCAGGTCTGGCTAAGTCACACAACTTGCTAAGCCACTGTCAGTGACCCAGCCCCTGCAACTGGGCAGCCAGCTAGGTGAATGGCATGCCTGATCCAGCATTAGTATACCTAAAGGACTGTGACTCCACAGAAGGGGTCCTCCCTTGTGTACCTATCCAAAAGTCCAGGACAAGAAGAATTTGCAGGAAAAAAAAGTCATAGGTTGTAAGTGTGTGATTTATTTTATGTTATGGTATCTTTGATTTTTGTAGAAATTAGACTTATGAAAATCATGACAAAAAAAAATTCCAGAGGCACCACTCCTCCCCCTTTCTTCTGAGTTAAGAACATTTAATGATGTTTATTACCAAAGAGATTCTCAGCAAGAATCTAATCCGCACAGCTCCAACTACAGGAACAGATCAAGATATAAAAGCCACCACTTGTCAGAGCAAATGTTCACATCATGAGCTCACTAGTGAAAATAGGCATCATTGCTGTGTATCCTGCATATCAGGTGCTAGCTGTTAGAATAAACAGACATAATATAACAGCAGATTAAAAGATGGTTCCTTTCTTTCCGCGAATTCTCCTTACCCTGGCCGTTTGGATATCTACACAAGGGAGAATCCCTTCTGGAGAGTCACAGTCCTTTAGGTATACTTACCCTGCTATATCAGGAATTGCCATTCACTAAGTTGGTTGCCCAGTTGCAGGGGCTGAATCACGAATAGGTGCTGACCAAATGGGGATTAATAAGCTCCTTTCTATAGTCTTAAATCTTTCCACCTCCTGTCATCATTTATATCATCTAGAAAGCACATAATAGCATTTTGGGCAGTCCTAAATGTTACAGTTGGTTTACACACACACACACACACACACACACACACACACACACACACACACACCAAATTGCATCGTAAGATCAAAATGTATGTATGCTACACAGCTTTGGAGAAGAAAGTGCCCTGTCACAAAACCAAAGAATGTAGGACCTAGAAGCACCATAAAATTGTAAAGTTCGTTTGCTGCTAGAAGACTAAATTAATAAATTACACAGAATTAGATTAGATCTATAATACGTTAGTAGAGCAAGATAATTGTCTGAAATGGAACCAATCAGGGACCTACTTAAATCAAACTCTCTAGGTTTAAATACAGATAAGAATCTCTGCTCTCCAGGGATCAGGAAGAGTTTTCACAGCTTTGCCTGGCCAGAGAGTGGCTCTGACTATGGCTGACATTAGATTTTATCACAAAAATAAGGAACTGCAAAACTGTGAAATCACTTCTCATACAATTCCAAGGGGATCTTGAGGAGCCAATGGATGCATATCCCACTTAGCCACTTGCCCAGCTGAGACAGAACGGGTTATGACAGTCTGCCCTCACCTCTTAACATGAAAAGTGAGTTACTTCAAATTTGGAAGAGCGTAGCTTGTGGAATTACTATCTAAACTCTAATTTCTAAATGACAGTTATCTGGCCAGCCTTGGGTTAATTTGGAATGTCAACTTGGTAAGAAACACCCAGATCACCAATTGGGGTGCACTTTTGGTATGCGTTCGCAGGTACATTTCTAAAGAGGTTTGAGGGAGGCGTGAAGACCTACCCTAAATATGGGTGGCACCATTCCATAGACTGGGTCCCAAATAATAAAATGAGGGGGAAAGAAAAGCACACTACTATGAACTGGAGTTTCTTCTCCTTTCCCTTCCTTGTGTGCGCCAAGGACCGAGTCCCTCCCATAGCCATGCTTGCCACATGATGGAATGCACTCCTTTGATGTGTAAGCCAAAATAAACCTCCTCCCTTAAGTTGATTCTTGTTCAGAACTTGGTTGCAGAGTTGAGAAAATCAACTAACATATACGCATAACACTTCTAATGGAGTACAAGAAGGAAAATAATAATGAGAATAATAATGTTTAAATCAGCTCTAAATAAAAATGAGTTCTCATAGAAAGTACAGTGTGCTGTTAATTAGAGCATGAGTCTAAATGAAAATGGTTTTTATATTATATTTATGCTATATGGTTGAGATGTAGTCATAGAGTTGAAATATCCTCACAACCAAATCTTCAGAAATAGGGATACAAGATCCCAGTTCTACATTTGGCTAAAATAAAATTAACAATTAATGCCCATCTCAATTAAAAACCACTTATCTGGCCTTAAAAACTTTTATCTGTCCAGTTGTGATAATATATTTCCAGCAATGGAGAAAAAAGCTGAGACAGGAGGATAGAGAGTTTGAGGTCAACCTAAGCAACATAGCAATGAGATTGGCATACACAGACAGAGACAGAGAGGAGGGAGGGTGGGGGAAGACACTGCACTCCCCCTCCTCAAGCTGTTAACAACAGTTATGTTTCTCTTAATAACTTCCTTTATTAAAATTTCTCAGATGGAAGCTTAGTGAAATAGCTCAGTGGGTAAACATGCTTGCCCCCAAGCCTGACAGCCTGAGTTTTATATTGAGGTCCTACATGGTAGAAGGAAAGAATCAACTTCTGCATGTTATCCTCTGACCTATACAAAAATGTCATGTCACAGTCATGCACACACACACACACACACACACACACACACACACACAAGCACACACTAAAATGTTTAAGTGTAGAAGGTATTTTTGAATCTCTTAGATTAGGTTTATAGATCACTCTGCTTCATGAAACATATACTAAGAATGAAATGTGTTCTTTTCTGATCCTTCTGAGATGAGCTCTAATAAGAGCCCAGGGTGCTAGCCTAGAGAGCTGGGTTGCAAGGGTGTTGGCTGAAGTTGTGCTCAGTTAGAGATGAGACCTGGTGTTTTACACAGAGGACATTGAGCTAGGCCTGGTTAGCCTGAATTGTTGCCTTTCAATTTCCACAGCTAAAACAACTGAAGGCCTCACTGCAGGTTCATGTTACTTCCCACTCCAGATCTAACTGGTTATTTTATTTGGCTGAGATTAGGAAATTTTAGTCTAATACCAACTAAGCCTAGGTTATTACTGGATTGTTGTCACTATTAATTTAAGGCCAATCAAGCTGTTGAGGAGACTAATAATGAGCCTTGGAGGCAAACAATACTTAGTATGAATCCTAGATCCACCATCTGTGGATGGGCCATCCTCAGATTTCTTCTCTTGGAGCTGCTGTTTTCTAGTCTCCTCCAAGGAGACAGTAAGCCCTACACTCGGTGCTATGATGAGACTTGGGTTGCTACATAAGCCTAGAGGAGGAAATGTCATTGCCTTCATTGCTCTAATTTCTCTGCTTAGCTATAGAAAGGCTTCCTACCAAATAATGGCAACTGACTATCAGTAAGGATACAAGTTGCCACTGCAGTTGGTTAACTTGCTCCAGCTCCTGCCATTTCCTGTACATCTCTACTCCAGTCAGTAGTTGTCACTCAGATTTCAAAATGAGACAGGTTCTCCTAGATAGATAGATAGATAGATAGATAGATAGATAGATAGATAGATAGATAGATATAGATATACTTTCTAGGCTATTGACTAATATCTTCTCATGAAACTTACCACTGAATAATTAGATAAATAACCTGTGTCACTCTTCTGGATTTCACACAAGAAATACTCAGGGGAAAAAAAAAAAAACCTCTATCTGTATGTAACAAACAGGTTTAGGATGTTGCTATCCCCTAAGTCTCTGGTTCCCAACCCCTTTGGAGATCAAACAACCCTTTCACAGGGGTTGCCTAAGATCATCAGAAAACAGATATATACATTCCAGACCATCGCCGTAGCAAAATTACAGTAGCCATGAAAATAATGTTATGGCTGGGAGTCACCACAGCATGAGAAACTGTATTAAAGGTTGCACCAGTATGTTTCACAGGCAGGTTGCCATTGTAGGTCACAAGGTTCATAGCTGGGTGCCATTGGCGGTTACACTTTCTCCTCTGGTAGCAAGCATAGACCTATCTTCCAACATCATGAAACAATAGTCCGTAGGGATGAATTTTCTACTTGGAAACCATCTCAATCTGTCCATGTTTGATGACACACAAACGCAGTATCTTCAGCAATATAGCCTTACCGTCGTGTCGTGGAGAGTAACAAATAGCCTCAGCAATAACCTGTAATGTTTGGGTGAGTGAGCTATAAACTCCCTTTGGGCAACAACTCAAAAGGTATAATTCATTTCTGGCACTGAGAGTGTTATGTGGTAGCGTACCATGCCTCGTTGGGGTGTTATCTCTCCCCTTATATGGTGACTCTTTAAATATTCCTTTCATATATATGGATATTTTAGGAAACATCTGCATTAGTGCTCTTCCTAGCTTTTAAAAATGCATTAGTATCTGTTGCCCCTCCCATCCCCTCCATGGCCCCGCCCTCCCATCCTCCTCCCCATTTAATCCTCCTCTTCTAGATACCCCTTTATCTCTCCATAACACTATATTCTATATCTCCTTCCTTGGAAGAGCCTCTTCTCCCCCCTAGTCCCTTACCAGCTACCTAACCTCCATGGCTCTTTTAATTCAAACACACATCTCTAAAACTTAAAAGCCAACACCCACATATAAGAGCAAACATGCCATCTTTGTCTTTCTGGGTCTGGGCTACCTTCCTCAAGATGACGATTCAGTTCTATTGACTTACCTGAAATTCCCATTTTCTTAATAGCTGAATAATAGTCCATGTGCGAATTACCCATTCCTCTGCTGATGAATACATGGGCTGCTTGCAATTTCTTTCTATTATGAGTAAACCTGATGAATGTTGACAGCAATAAACAAGTATCTCTCTAGTACAATACAGAGCACAAAGGCTATTTGTTACTCTCTGCAATGTTATGGTAAGGCTTTATTGCTGAAGATACTGTGTTTGTGTGTCATCAAACGTAGAGAAATTGAGATGGTCTCCAAGTAGAAAATTCACCCCCCTACTGACTGCTGTTCATGGTGTTGGAAGATGGATCTATGCTTGCAACCAGAGAATGAAATGTAATCATCACTGTCACCCAGCTATGAACCTCGTGACCTACAACAGCAACCTGCCTATAACATATACTGGTGTAATAGTGGCACAAACATTATAGAATTAACCAACTACATTTTTATTGTATTTAAGACCTACTCCATGAGATAGAACCAATATCTGGCACTGTTAAAGTAGCCAAGAACATGATACTAGATAGGTCATGGGCCTAGGGGGAAAGCTACTACTTTTGGTATATGCCCAAAAATTGGGAGAGCAGGATCTTGAGGTAGATCAGTTCTTAGCTTCCTGAAAACCCTCCACACTGCTTTCCATTCTAGCTGCACCAGTTTGTACTCCCACCATGCGTTCTCTCTCCCGCAACCCCCCATCCTTTGCCAGTATGTGCTGTTTGATTTATCTTGGCGATTGTGACTGAGGTAAAATAAAATCTCAAAGTCATTCTCTTGATAGCTAAGGATGTTGAATATTTTTATGTGTTTCTCAGCCATTTGTTTCATCTTTTGAGAATTCTCTGTTTAGTCCTGTACTCCATTTTAATTGTGTTATTCATTTTGTGATGCTATTTCTTTAGTTCTTTATGTATTCTATTCTCTGGCCCATGTATAATTGGTGAAGGCTTTCTCATTCTATAGGCTGCTGTTTTGCTCAGATGATGGTGTTTGTTGCTATACAAAAGCTCTAGCTGCATGAGGTCCCATTGGTTGGTCTTAATGCCTGCATTATCAGGGTCCTATTCAGAAAGTCCTTTCTTGTGCCAAATAATGTCAAGCCTATACCTTACTTCCTCTTCCATCAGATTCAGGGTACCTGATCTTATGCTGAGGAGGTCCTTGATCCATTTGAACAGGGTGATAGATATGGATCTATTTTCATTACTCTATCTGAAGCAATCCAGTTTGACCAGCACTATTTATTGAAGGTGTTATTGTTTATCTTTTCCAGTGTGTATTTTTTCCTTCTTTTCAAAGATCAGGTGTGTATAAGTATGTGGGGTTCTGTCTAGGTCTTCAACTCTCTTCCATTGATCAGTGTGTCTATTTTTGTGCCAGTAGCATGCTGGTTCTATTAATATAGCTCTGTAAGTACATCTTGCAATCTGGGATGGTAATACCTCCAGGAGTAAAGAACAGAACCAGCTAGTCAGTAGGTGGACACTTTCTATGGGTTTTGGGGGAGCATTCTTTGGTTGTTTTGTTTTTCTTCTTTGCAGTGCTGGCAATTGAGCCCAAGGCCTCACACTCGGTGAACATAGAGATCTGTTATTTAGCAGGGAGGATCCTTTCAACAGTATTGGTGCCCTCTAACTCATGCTTAGTCCAGTGAAAAGCTATAGACCTAGGAACGGAGATGAGCATGCGTAATATGCAAGAAGCTGCCGTTTAGAAATAACTTGAAGTTATTGTTCATGTTAGGGGCTTAAGCCCCAGTAAAATGGGAGGATGTGGAAGTGCTTGGGCCTCCTGGGCAATCTGAGGTCTCTAAGGGGCTGGTCTTGGATTGAATTAACTCACAGGGGATCCAGAATGAGTCCTGTCAAGAGTGAATTGTAAGAGTGAACTTGACCCTGAGTCACTCTCTCCCTTCCTGTTTGGCACAAAGATCTCTTCCTCCACCACCACCCCCTTACACACTTTACTGCCACCTCCCATTAGACTTTTAAGAGAGGCTGAGCTAATAGGGCCACTTGAAAGTGTCCTTCAAAATCATAAGCTAAATAAACTTCTGTATAACTATGCAGCCTCGAGTATTTCATTATAGCAATCAAAACAGTCCAATGTAGGAGCCTTGCAAACATTAACAAGTTGGGAACAGTAAATCTCAGGACATATGGGTTATTTAAAAGCTGTAGTTACTACTGTTCGTTACGACTTCTGAGCAATCTCACAGTTTGCATAGTCTTTTCTATGATTAAGTTGCCAAAGGTATATGGAAAAGTGGCTCTGCATTGCAGAAATGTAAAGCTGCAGATCATCGTGGGTTGCAAATTGCCTTCTTGACTTAAAACAATTACGGTAACAATTAGCATTTGCACAGCACCTGACAATTTGCTTGCTGCTTTTGCAGCATCATCTCTGCACAAAAGTTGTGAACTGGCTGGCCCCTGGATACTGTCTCATGCCAGTACTAGGCTTCCCTCCAACCCCTGAAAATTATGATGTGGAATCAGAGGGACAGTGAGAAAGGAGATATTAAAAGTCAGAAAACCTGCCAAACTCGTGGGCATAGAAACGGATGTTTGGTGTTTTAGAAACACAACAACATGTCTTGTAAAAGAAGCAATTGGTTCACATTTCATTCCCCAAAGTGTACAAGAACTGCCTGGTACTTAAAAAAAAAAAAAAATCTTTTGAGGTGAGTGTTTGAGGTATAACAAATAATCAGCATGCTTACTTGGAAATTAGACTCGCAAAACCTGGGCATATTAGAATCTAATTTCTAGGTGAAGCCTGGACTTATCAGAATAAATCACTGACTGTAAAGAAGCTGCACGGAGAGGAAATTCAGGGAGCTGGTTAACTATTTTATTTTACAAACTCAAGCTCCCGTTTAAGAAATAGAACAGCCATGTCTCTTCTGCCTAGTCATCTCAACTTAAAAGTGAGCGCTGGTCTCCCAACCGGCCGGATGTAAAACCTGGGGTGAAGAAGATCAGACACTGCGCTGATGAGAAGGAACCTGGATGACAGCGCTACCTGCTCGGTTGTTTGCTCCAACTCGGGTATGGAGCGGCTGGGCTCGCGTCTCCAGGACGCGGCGCCGCATAGCGAGCAGGGTGATTGGGTTACACCGGGCGCATCCCGATAGCGGGCGCGGGAGCCGCTGGCCCTAAGCCTTTCCAGATGTGGCCGCGGCGCGCGCTGGGCTACGGGCCAAGAGGCCGCCTGCAGCCGCGTCCCGAGGCCGCAGCTCCAGCCGCAATGTCTGCGTCCTGAGCGCCCGGGAAGAACGAGGGTCCTGGGGATCCGCCCGAAGTCACTCGAGGGTGGATGGGGGACCCCGAGGGCCACGTGATGGCTCGGCCCCTGAGAGGCCCGCTGCGGAGGTCCTTCAGCGACCACATCAGGGACTCCACTGCCAGGGCGCTGGATGCTATCTGGAAAAACACCAGAGAGAGGCGGCTGGCAGGTGAGGGGCATGGGAGAGACAGCATTTGAATGCGCAGATTGTCATTAACTCTCCAAATTAACAGGCACATCAGCTGGAATATAGCAATCTCTGATTCTCAATGTTTGGGGGGGGGGTCGCTTTTCATTTTATTTCCTCTTATTATTGTTATTCGCTTGATTATTTCCAGCTAGTTTTTTTTTGTTTTTGTTTTTGTTTTTTTTTTTTGTTTTTTTGTTTTTACTTTTGTTTTGTTTTGTTTAACCTTGAGAAGAAAAGCAAGGTCCTTTGGGGTTTCAGCGGTGGAGATGAGGAACTGCAGGCAGGAGCCTGCAGGGTGGTCTATCCAGGGTCGTCTTCTGAGCAGGTCTGGCCTGAGGTGGACTGACCTGACTGGTGCAGGCCAGGGGCCTGGCAGGGTGTGTGGGTCCGTGGGAGTCCTGCCCAACATCAGTCAGCTGGTGTCTCCTTCAGCAGAAGCTCTGAGTTCCAAGAGGGAGGGTACCAGGTGTGCCACTGGTGCAATTCAACTGTTCTAGGGCTCCCGTGACAGGCACCAAATGACAGTGCTGTGTTTGAAGGACTCCAGTGAGAAAAGGAGTTCTCTGCCTGATTCTGGATAGGAGAAATATTCAGAAACTGAGAGCAGATAGCATCTCACTGGGATGGGGAGTGACGCAGAGGAGAGCAACATTACAATTAGCCTTCTATCCTTCTTTGTACCCTTAGTGGGCTTTACTGTGCCATCCACGTGCATGGGTCAAAGAGTATGTTTTCTTGACGTTGTTGTTGTTGTTGTTGTTGTTGATCGGGTTGTTTTCTGAATCCTGGACGAACTCCAGGAATTGTTAACTGTCTTAGACACGCCTCCAAAGGTTGATCCAGGTTTCTGGGCTACGTTCTTGACAAAAGGTCACTTGAGATCAAATAATTGTCTCAAGAACTTGAAGAATGGGAATTTAAAGTGCGTGAATGTGATAAGGCAGATTATGAAGGTAAACACGAAAGTTCCATACCTCGGTGGGATGTTTGGCAAGGTCTCACAATATATCCCAGACTTGCCTCCTTCCTCAGCTCGCCAATGCTGAGGTTCTAGGTATGAATCGCCATTTCCTAAATCAATGCTTTTTCTCTGTTAGTCTAAGTAATATTGACCATGACAGGGAGAGGTTGAAGAATGTTACGTTCTTAATTAATATAACAATACTTAATTAATGAAGCAGGGTATAGAAAACAAGTTATTTTAAAATTTTACAATGTTACTACTCTTGAAAACCAAATGCAATGCATTCAGTTAAGCAATCAAACTTTCTAAATTATCCAATGACAAGTTACAGTTGACCAAAGGAGGCCAAGGACATAAGATATAGAAGGATAAGATACTCAGCTAGAATTGACTGACTTAATAATAAGAAAGGGAAAAAAACATTCCTTCATCATCGTAACATTTTTTATTATTAATACAGCATCGTTTGGATTATGTGTTGGTGTTTTAGCTTAAATGTAAGGCTACTTGAAACACTACCATTTTCCTGGATTTCCTCTTTGATTTTCCTAGAGTTTGACAGCTAGGGGGACAAATGAATATGAGAATATTATGGCTTGAAAGTTCTGTGGCCTTCACTTTTTGTCTCTTTTGGTTTTTTTGTTTTGTTTTGTTTTGTTGTTTTGTTTTGTTTTGTTTTGCTATGTATTAACAGTCCAAATGCAGGAGCCATTATAAAGTCAGTAATGTGAACCACCTGGAGGACAATCACTACTTTTGATGTGTGATAAAAAAACGAAGCATTCCCTCAGCTCTGGAAGCAAATAGGATTTTGCTACTCCAGTCGCTCCGAAGGAATTCTCCATGTTACTTGGCTCCACAACGAGAAGCGTAGGCATGCTAGGATGTTTATATAGTGGAGAATGTGGGCAAAGAAAAAGAACCTGAGCTTCAACTGACGCTGATGACTGGGGACCTGGACACTGTTGTGTCCTCCCTGGTCCTTGGCTCATAGTATTTGTAAACTAGAGACTGGTCTGTTGCATATAGAAACCTCAAGCATCACCGTCACCCGTCCCTTCCAGCAATCCTGCACTTAATCCTCCCACTGACGAAAACACTAAATCACAGCTGTTCGGAGTTCACGGAGATTCGTTTTCCGAACAGCGGAGAAAATTGTTTTTATATGGCACTCCCACTTGGCCTTCCCTTGCAGAATGGAGGGCGGTGGAAAATCGCCCACCTCCCTCTTCACTGTGAAACAAATGAGGTGACAGGTAAGGGAACTGGAAGCCTCAGTGGAAAGTACTTCTGCTCATGGTGACTAGAATGCCACGGCTGTGGTGATGATGCCCCCCCCCCCCCCCCCGTGACTTGCGCCAGGCTTCTCTACGGCCAATCACAGGGTGTGGCTGTTTCTACCTAGGCAGAGTTTGATGGTGCAATGATGTTTTAATCTTTCCTTTTTAGGTTATTTCTGTCTCTCCCATGTCTTGGTCAGAGTGTCTCTCTCTCTCTCTCTCTCTCTCTCTCTCTCTCTCTCTCTCTCTCTCTCTCCCTTCCTCCCTCCCTCCTCTTCTATAATTTAATAGTTTCTATTTATGATACCTGATTTATTCCATGTGCAAACCTGTCATTTACCTCTCCATGCCTTAAAATCCCTTAAGGATTCTGTCTGTCATTTTAAAGGATCTGCAGTCTTATATAAACAAAATACAAATCTGTCACTTGTGAAAAATGACAGAATGGATTGCCTTAATTTCACCCCCTTCTATTTATGCCCCTCAGTGTGCCTAGTCACTACCAGCCCCTAACAGTTCCGCTTACCTGTGTCCCCAGCCCTCCAGGCTCACTGCCTTCTTTCTGAAGAGCAGATTGTATCACTAAGGGTTCAGTGAATGGGAACTTGAGAATGATGTGAAGTGATTGATGGGGCATCTGGCTGAGCAGCATGTCTTTCTCACACCTCTCTGAGCTCCTCACAGTCTTAAGCATAGCTTCCTCTGTGTTGCCTGCCCATCTCCCTCCTACTTGGTACCTGCACCTCTTGGCATCAAAGTGCATTTCATTCCCCAAAGCCATTTGCCTCCTAAGTTGTCCCACACAAGGCTCCTTGGTCTTATGTTAAGATGGGATTCAGATAGAGCCTACGGCTCCCTTCTCAGAATATTTACAAATGTGTGAATAAAATAATAGAAAATTGTGAAGAAAGCCAATTATAGTGGAACATATCTATAGACATGTTTACATGACAAAATAGTAATGTAGTAGCTTAATATGAACTAATTATATGATGATTTTAAAATATAGGAACTTAGGTATACAGTTTTTAAAGACTCCAGGGTACAGACTGCTGTGTCCTAGCTAGACCAAGAACTACCCTGTGTGCTGACCTGGTCTAACTTATCTCTTTGTCACTAACCAGCATAAATAGAAAAACCTAAGAAGCAATGGCTATTGCTAGGTCACCAGCATAGAGTCTGCAACTTTCCCGTTAGGTTACAGAATGACTACAATGCACAGAGACGCCCCACAGTTGGTCACTGAGGTCGTAGGAATGTCAGTGGACAGAAGAATGCCAATTATGTGTAATCGAGAGTGAGCTCAGATCCACATAACTTGCAGAGTAGGGGTGTATAGAGATATTTTGTGATATGTACAAAAGTGCAATGTGACGTGGAAAAGCATGGTTTTGGTTGGTGACACAGTCCCAGGGACATCTAGTCACTCCAGGAGGGAGGACACCTCATCTACATTCATGGTTGTGGAAACTGCTAAAGAGAGCTTAAGAAACTCAGTGTATGATTTCCTGTCCTGTCCCGCCCCCTGGATCCTTTGAATCTATCCACAGACTATGAACTAAAAGTCTCTGTTTTATGCTTACTGTGGTCTTCAAATGTTGCCAGTAGCTTTGCTGTGCACTAGCTCTCGACCCAGTGAGGTAGCAAGGGTTGCAGCTCCCATGAAGAACGCCCATAAACATCAGCTCCTATGTGACACCACGTTCCCATAGTGAGCTGACTATAGCGTGGTGTATATTTGACACAATTCCACAAACCAGACAACTCCAAAGAAAACTAAAATACACTAAAATTGAAGGTAGAAAGAGTTTTAAAATAAAAAGACTGAAAGTAAGATAAATCTAGACTCTGCCTGTGTAGTAACTTTCTTCAGCATGGAAACTGATAAATTAAAAGGAAATTAATCCTTCTTTTTAAAAAGATTTAATAAAGTAAAATAAACACACGGTATAAAACCATATAGATTGGAGGAAAGGAATGCAATGTCTCTATTTAAGACATTCTATCTTCATATCTAAGGGGGGTGGAATCTAAGTGTCTCAAATGTTGAGATGCAAGGCAGGGTGCTATTTCTACAACTTAGCACCTTCGGAAGAAAAGACGTTAATTGACTACAGAGTGAGAAAGTTTAGACACATTACAATCTAGATGAGCTCAGTTGACATAAAGCAAACCATTTACGGCTGTGCATCGAATTGGACCCCTGGGGTGTTGCATTGTATGTTTACTCTTGCATATGTATGTCTTTAGGGACATAGATATCTGTGTTTCAAATGACCAGGTCTGAAATAAGCCAGCAATGTAAGTGTCTGGCCTGCTTTGCAGGATACTCGTTCTCAAGGATTCTGGCCCCATTCCAACGAAGGGGCAACCACAAACACTGCCTCTGTGAACTGCTTTGTGCTCCCTCTGTTCACAGCGAAAAGCAAGTAAGGGCACATGGAATGCCTTTTAACCAGGAGTGAGGCATGCCTCAAAATATACAGTAAACAGAGACAACTTCACTCTAGATATTTAAAGAGAGACAACCATTGGGGGTGCTTCACGAGCTACTGGGATGTGAGGGTATCTTATTGTATGGATGGAGCTGCCGAGTTTACTGTTTTTGACAAAGAGAAAATGAGTCAGTGAGTGTCAAGGCCGCCTTTGAGGAGAAAAGATGTTAGAGAGACTGAGGCTGCAGCTGAGCCTCAGCCTGCCTGAGTTAAGACTGTGGCTCTTCAAAGCTCATATGAACTCAGACATTGAAGCAGCAAGCACAGGGCCTACAAGGGTCTGCGTATACAGTACAGCTTTCTGCTCAGTGTTTTTTGGGGACTCCTGAGTGTATGAACGAGTGGGTCTCTGATTCTCGTCACTCCTCTTGGGGCTCTTTTCCTTCTGTCAGTTTTCTTTGGCCAATTTTGATGTGATGGTTGTCATTTCATCTCATTCCATTTTATTTTGTCATGTTTGGGGTTTTTCCCCTTAGAAACCTGTTCTTTTCTAATGATAGAAAGGTCTGGATGAAGAGGAGGTGGGAAGGATCTGGGAAGGGTGAAGAGAGGGGAAACTAATCAGGATATATTGTATAAGAAAAGAATATTTTCAATAAAAGGGGGACATTAAGAAAAAAGATTGTGACCCCCCTCCCCGGTCCTCATGGAGGCTGGACCACCAACCAAAGAATACATATGGAGGGACCCATAGTTCAGACCACATATGTGGCAGAGGAGGGCCTTGTTGGCCATCAGGGGGAGGAGAGGCCCCAGTAAAGGGGAATGTCAAGGTGGGAAGATGGGAGTGGGCGGGCGGGTGGGTAGGAGGTAGAATTCCCTCATGGGGGGGGGGGGATAGGTGGTTTCCAAAGAGGAGACCTAGAAAGGGGAAAACATTGGAAATGTAAATAAAGTATCAAAAAATAAAAAAATAAAAAATAAAAATAAATAAGTAAGTAAAAAAAAAAGAAGAAAGAAAAAGAAAAAGATTGTGGCTCTTGCACTGGGTAACTTTGGACAAAACAGTGTGTCCCTCGCCAAAGCAAACAGGCTGCTAACGATGCCTGCATCATAATACACAATTAGGAGTTAAGTGGGCTACAGTTGGACATGCTCAGAAGAGCCATTGGCGTACTGAGAAAGCACAGTCTCGTTTTGGGGAGTATCACCCCACTTGTCTTTTCTTTATGGCCTATTTCCTGAGGAGCTTTGCCTCTGTAGCACACTGTCACTGTCACTGATCTACTGGGGCTTTGGAGCAGAAGTAGCTGAACCAATCCAAACACCAAACAAGCAAAACAAACAAACAAACAAACAAAAAATCAGTAGTGTATGAGTTTATTTCTACCCCTCCACAGAGCAACAATGGGAGACCTAAAGCAAGTGATTTTTTTTTTATTAACAGACCTCTGTGAGCTCCCAGAGGAAGTAGACAGAATAACTGTTTCTGCACATTGATGAGGAAGTCAGCCTTACATGTGCGTCTGTCACACTAGATAGGCAATCTCTGGACATCTCCCCAGGCAGGCTGGGACCGACCTTGAACAGTGCTATATGGATGGAGTTGAACATGGCAAAGAGCAGCAGTGCCAGCTGGCTTACAGCTTCGAGCATGTGGCTTTGCTCTAGTGTGGGGCAAGCGTGCTAAAGGTCCGGGCTGACACGCAAAGGGGGTTGTCCTGCATACGTCCCTCTGTGGAGCAAAACAGCCGAAACTCTCCTATTATTTAAAGTCGTATGAACGACTGGCGCTCCTCCCTTACCAAAGGTCTCTGTAATCAGAAGGACTAGATGTCTACACCTCGGTAGGAAGGACAGATGTACTGGTTAAGGAAACTGAAACTGGGCTATATAGCAAAAACTGGCTTTAGAAGAAGCTTCCTCCAGAAGCAACCCACTCCAGAGGAATGATTAGGTGGAGATTGAGATTAAACGTAAATATTGTTCAATTTCTGGTCCAGTCCCTGACTTACTTTTTAAAGTAGTCTGTCCTTCTCAAAGAGGGAGGACCCATGGCCCACAAAGTCTGTGCTGGAGTCGTGTGTCACAGTGAAGGCCTGTGCTGACTGAGTACTCTGCCCTGTGAGTCTTCAATAAACATAAATATCTCCAGGCGTTTGCCTGGAATTACTGATCAAGAGCCAAGGCCGGAGTATTCTTGCCCTATTATAATCAGACTCTAGATAACAGTACCACTGTTGCTCTTCCCAGCTGAAGACTAGGGACTAGATATCTTGTGATTGTGACCGGAAGGTGGAAGCTGCCAGCAGGTGGCTGCCATCATTTGCAGGCATTGCATGAGTGCCTAGCAAGAGGCAGAGACTGTACGAAAAGCACTAGAGAAATTTTCTCACCTCATGTTCAAAATCATCCTGAGAAGTAAATACTACTGTTTTTAGTCTCATTTAAATGAAAGGATTTGGGGAAATATGTTAGAAAAGCATTAATGAGTTTCAGAAACAAAATCCAGAAGCTTCCAAACCTGTCACTTACCTCAAATCCATTTTACAAAGATTTATTATAAAGGTATTATATAACAAACACTGTACTAGACACTGAAAGACACACAAAAGACAGACAGAATCTGTGCTTACCTGTCACAGGTACGATATCTGATTGCTATCTGTGGAATAAAGTAAGTCCCATTTGCTCAAAAAGAACTGCAGATTAGCTCCAAGCTCTCAGAGGTGGATAAAGCTCGTTACTGACTGGAGCTTTAACCTGCCACTGTCAGAGATGTGGAAGAAGGCACATTTGTAAGGGACAACATCAGCAAAGAGTTTATGCTTTGAAAAACATGCTCTAACCCGTGGCATTCATAATACAAGATGCACCTTGGAGACTGCAAACTAGGAGAAAAGGCGTTAGGAGGAAGGTCTGGTTCCAGGCTCTGCAGTGCTTGGACCTGGACACCAGGCTGGGACGACAAGGAAATGAAGAAAAAACAGATACACCGGCACAAACGGAAAAGCTGGGATGTGGTGAACCTGGACACTGGTTCTGGAGCCCAGAACTTAGCTGGTTAGAAACCTATTATATAGATCTGAATGGAGGGGGTGAGTTTAGTAGATACGGGTGGACGTGGAGGCGGGGTTAGCTAATCTCAGTAGGGGGTAGAGTAGGTGCTGTGGTTGATTGTTCCTACATACACACTCAACGTTAGCACCTGGAGCAGAGGGATGCTTTGCCTTTCGTGGGTCTCAGACATTGGGGTTCTTGTTATAGCTGTGTACGTTATCAACAATACACATTCACTAAGGACTTCATCCACTCCAGACACAGTCACTCACTACTTTCTCCACTCCATAACCCAGCATAAATATAAAGGTTGAATAATTCCAGTTTAAGCTGCTCTATGGGTCCCTTTTGGGCCAGATCCCTTCTTGAGCAGAGCGTAGTCTACTGAGACGAATAAATATGAAATCTATCAGGTTCATCCACAGAACCCAGAGAAATCCTTTCTACAGTTTAAGGTCAGGCCTAGTAATATATCTTTCCTAGGAACTGGTATTTCTCCTTTTTGTAGGATAAAAAGACTCACTTCCCAAATGCTAGATCATATTTTTAATTGTATGTCTCTCTCTCTCTCTCTTTATTTTTCTGTTTAATGAGATGTTGGCCTCTTTTTTAAGTTAAGTGAACAAAATGTAAACTACTTCACCATCTAAACCAGGAGGCTCCTGGATGGTTTAGAAATCAGAATGAACTAAAATTAGAAATTATGCTTTTAATATTTCAGTTTCCATACACAATTACAGTCAGGCTTCGGCACACAGAAGCTGCAGGACTGAATCAGGTTATTCTGAGGGATTTGGGAGCCCTAGGAATGTCTAAAAGGTCCAAACTGGAAGTCAAGACTTTTTTTTTTCCCCCAGTAATAACTTCCAAGGTACATTTCTGATTTGAAATTTTTAAGAGAAAAGAAAAAGAGTGCTAAAAAGAACGAACATGGTATGTATTCACTGATAAGTGGATATTAGCCCAAAAGGTCGGAATACCCAAATTTCACTTTACAGTAACCGCTGGACTGAGAGTGAGGTCCCAGATGGAGGAGTGGGAGAAGGGACTGAAGGAGCTGAGGGAGATTGCAGCCCCATGGAGGGAGCAACAGTGTCAACTGGCCCGAACCCCCCGGTCCTCCTGGAGGCTGGACCACCAACCAAAGAATACACATGGAGGGACCCATGGTTCGGACCACATATGTGGCAGAGGAGGGCTTTGTTGGCCATCAGGGGGAGGAGAGGCCCTTTGGCCTGAGGGTGTTAGAGGCCCCAGTAAAGGGGAATGTCAAGGTGGGAATATGGGAGCAGGTGGGCAGGTGGGTGGGAGGTGGAATACCCTCATAGAGGCGAGGGAGGGGGAAGGGATAGGGGGTTTCCAAAGAGGAGACCTGGAAAGGGGGAAATATTGGAACTATAAATAAAGTATCAAAAAATAAATCAATAATAAAAAAAATTTTAAACGAAAAAGAATGCTAAATGTATTATACTTAAAATGTGGCATTATTTTGCTTAATGTTTTCTAGTTGTGGTGTTTCCTTCTTGCTTCTATACTTGACAAAATCTAAAGTCACTGAGGAGGAGTCTCAATGAGGAATTATCTACATTGGTTTGGACTGGGGGGTTGTCTTAATTAGGTTAATCTATGTGGGCCTTCTGTCCCACTGTGAGTAGCACCATTCCCTAGGCAGAGGGTCCCGAACTGTCTAAGAGTGGAGAATTTGAGCGAGCATGAACAAGTGAACATGTATCCATTTTTTTCTCTTTGTTAATGATTATGGAGGTAATTGAAGTTCCTGACTTAACTTTACAACAACTATTGATTTTAGTAGTCTGACTATAAGTTATCTATTCAATGCAAGTATTCCTTATATCATTGCAAAAATTACCAAAGGATAGAGGAATTTTTGCTGATATTAGTGTCACTAATTTTCCCAATTAAGACATATCTGGATGCTGAAAAGATGTTCAAGTATTGTCTCTTACTTTATATTTAGAGGCAATTATTTTTTTAATTTATTTTTTTATTTATTCTTTTGTAGTGGATTACATTGATGCATTTCTGAGTATTGAACCATCCCTGCATCCCTGGGATGAAGCCTATTTGGTCATGGTGAATGATGGTTTTGATGTGTTCTTGGATTCACTTTTCGAGAATTTAATTGAGTATTTTTGCATCGATATTCATAAGGAAAATTGGTCTGAAGTTTTCTTTCTTTGTTGGGTCTTTGTGAGGTTTTAGTATCAGTGTGATTGTGGCCTCATGGAAGGAATTGGGTAGTGTTCCTTCTGTTTCTATTTTGTGGAATAGATTGAAGAGTATTGGTATTAGGTCTTCTTTGAAGGTCTGATAGAATTCTGTACTGAACCAATCAGGACCTGGGCTTTTTTTTGGTTGGGAGACTTTTAATGACTGCTTCTATTTCTTTAGGCATTATGGGACTGTTTAGATGGTTTATCTGATCC
>CM052719.1:25955679-26018759 GCA_028551405.1 Uromys caudimaculatus | reverse complement strand
TTTTTAGCTCCTCGATGGTTTTGTTCATTTCCTTTGTCTGTTTGATTGTGTTTTCCTGTAATTCTTTAATGGATTTCTGTGTTTCCTCTTTAAGGGCTTCTAGTTGTTTATCTCTGTTCCCTTGTATTTCTTTAAGGGTGTTAATTTCTTTCTTAAAGTCTTCTATCATCATCATGAGAACTGATTTTAAATCTGAGTCTTGCTTTTCTGGTGTGTTGGGGAATCCAGGGCTTGCTGTGGTGGGAGAGCTGGGTTCTGATGTTGCCAAGTAGCCTTGGTTTCTGTTCCTTATGTTCCTGCCCTTGCCTTTTGCCATCGTGTTAACTCTGATGTTAGCTGATCTTACTCTGTCTGGCTGTAGCTTGTCCCTCCTGTGGGCCTCTGTATCAATACTCCTTGAAGACCTGCTCTCTCTGAGAGGTGTTTGGGTTTGGAAAGCTGTGGCACAGGGTCAGATCTGGGGTGCAGACAGAAACAAGAAGGATCTTGTCCCCAGCAGTCCCTTGGTTCTTATGTCCTGATGGCTCTGCAAGTGTCTGTCCCTCTTGATCCAGTGAGTTTGAACAGAAGTGGTGGTTTTGCCTATGCTCAAAGGTGTGTCAGCACTCCTGGAATACCAGCTCTCTCCTGGAGCCCTGTGGCCCAGGGTGAGGTCCCCAGGTCCCGGTGAGCAGTGGTGCTCGTCTTAACCCCACTCATGTCTTTTCCACGCTCCTGGGAGGGTAGCTTTCTCCTGGCACTACTTGGCTATGGAACACTGGTGGCCCAGGCACAGGTCTCCCACTGCAGATGGAAACCGGAAGCTTCCTGTCCCTGACTTTTCCTCCTCAGTCTCTGTGTCCTGAGGGCCTGGGAGGCTAGCTTTCTCCTGGAGATAATTGGCTATGGATCCCTGTGGCTCAAGCTGAGGTCCCCAGCCACAGATGGAAACCAGAAGTTTCCTGTCCCTGACTTTACCTCAGTCTCTGTGTCCCGCGGGTTCCTGGCGGGTCCCAGTGAGCAGTGGTGCTTGTCTTGTCCCCACTCATGGCTTTTCCACGCTCCTGGGAGAGTAACTTTCTCCCCGTGCTGCTTGGCTATGGAACCCTGGTGGTCCGGGTAGAGGTCTCCTGCCACAGATGGGAACTGGAAGGTTCCTATGCCCGACTACCTCAGTTCCTATGTCCCTCGGTTCCGGGCAGGTCCCAGTGAGCAATGGTGCTTGTCTTGTCCTCACTCACAGATTTTCCATGCTCCTGGGAGAGTAACTTTCTCCCAGCGCTACTTGGCTATGGAATCCTGGTGGTCTGGGCAGAGTTCTCTTTAGAGGCAATTTTAATTTCTTACTATCACTTTGTAGAGAGGGTAAACGATGCAAATAAAAGAAAATAACACCCACTTCCTGGTGAGTTATTGGCTATTAGTGGATGCCTGGGGAGAAGGATCATTGCCATCACCCACTGGTGAGCCCACTAGGCTCAGATGGATTGGCCCATTCCCATGATCACAGTTTTTTTTTTTTTTTTTTTTTTTTTAAAAAAGCAGGTCACAAACAAATAAAGAAGATGTGAACATGGGAAAGAAATTTCGAGGGAGGTGGAAGAATGGGAAGGGGTGGGAGAGAGATAAAAGAGGGTGGAAGGAGAGAAATCAGAATGTATTCCACACGTGTATGAAGTTGTCGAAGAATAAACAAGTTTCAAAAAGAAAATAGAAAACTGCAAGTCTGAACATTTCATTGTCAAGTAACAGTTATAAGAACAAGGTAATGGGTATTGATAATCCAGTATACAGTCAAGAGAATAGTGATCATTTACTCCATATTCAAGAGGACACTGAATATACACTATACTCTCAAGAGGAGATGGATCAGACACTGTACAGTCAAGAAGATACTGATCAGACGCTGTGCAATCAAGAAGGCAGGCAAGACACCCACTGAAGCACAGGGTACAATGGGGGGGGTCATTCTACCAGGTGGGAATTACCTTTATCAATTTCATATTGCCTAGAACTAATTGTGTACATGGTCATAGACGCTATGGTAGACAACTGAAATGATAGAGAGATGAATTAAAGATCACCACTGGGCTCCATTGGCTATTCTTCTATTTGACAGAGAAGAACAATCTATATAGAAAATAAGTTCAGAGTGTGATTTAATAGATCAAGGAAAGTACTTGCTAAGGCTGGCACTGTCTAGTCTTTCCGTTCTCCTTCACCTTCACTCCTGGCTCACTTCCTTCTTTCATCCTTTCCTCTTTTTACCCTGTCTTTCTCTCCTTGTGCTTCTCTCTCTCAGGCCCTCCCTCTCCTTCTTGAATCCGGAAGTTACCACTAGTCCAATGCATTAGAAAACAAAAAGGATTTACATGCTATTTCACCCTTACCTGTATTTTGCCAGGGTCATGCTCCTTCGATGTGCTTATGAATTGTAAGTGAAACTTCCTTTATACATAAACCTTTAACATCACAGTTATATCTTTTCCATGAAAACAGACACTACTGAATCATTGCAGAAAAGCCTCTATGAGAACATGGCAGTAGTGGGGTGTGTGTGTGTGTGTGTGTGTGTGTGTGTGTGTGTGTGTGTGTGTGTGTGTAGTCGCATGATCACACGTGTGTAAGAGTAAAACCATAGAAGGGCCCTAGTAAGATAAATACAGACATTGCAAACTAAATTGTGTTTTATAGCAGCCTTTATATGCTTATTCAGTAAATGATTGGACATTCTTCAACATTTCATGAAATTCTCCCATTAATTACTCAACTAACTGGTCACATTGCTCCCTCCACTGAGTATATAATAAGCATCTGTATAAACACATATACACAGCATGCTTGAAGATGTGTATGTTTGTATTTCTCTATAGACATCTGGTACCCCTGAGACTTTATTCGTGTATGACATGGGGAGCATGCTTGCCTATTTTGAAGCAGTTGTTGACCCAAACCTTACATCTAAAACAAATGTATTTCCACATATATGTCGTGATAGTTTAACAGTGAGCACCAGAAACTAGAGAAGTTGGTGATTCTCCCAACTTACTATGTGCTCCCCTATAATTTTACAGTAAAAATAACCATAGTGCTGAACTTGAGGGGTCAGCTCTTATACTCTGTAGCAAGGATCTTATCAGTCAATCATTTCCATCAGTAGAAACTATGAGTGAGCAGAGCCTAGAGAGAGCTCAGTTGATAAAGACTTGGCAGTAAAGGATAAGGATGTGAGTTCAATCTCCAGCACCTATGTTTTAAAAAATGCTAGATATGGGGGGTGGGACCCTTGAAATTCCAACACTAGGGAGACAGAATAATCCAGAGATCTTTCGGGCTAGCCTAGCCTAGATCCAAGTGAGAGATCTTATCTGTAAAACCTGGATTGTTTCTGAGAAATGGTTATGAGGCTAACCCCTGGCCTCTGCACATGAGTGCATGTGTATGTGCACATGTACACACACACACACACACACACACACACACACACACACACACAGAGGCACTCACACTTGCACATGTACACACACTCAAACATGTACAAACACATACATACATACAAAGGGAGACTAGAGACTTCTAAATAATAAAAATCACAAAGATAGAGTGAACACTGAATACTATTGTTTGTTAAGGCTTCGTTGATGAGCCCTCAACATCCTGGATCTCTGTGCTGGTCCTTTTCTCTTCAGGCAACCTCTTATCAGCATGGAGCATCTAAGAAATCACATATACACACATGCAAATACCCCTCAGGAGTCATATGACATCAAGGAATTTCTCTTCATAAAGACTGCAGAGACTGGATTTACAGGATGCCGGTGTAAAAAGTCATGACACAGCAGCTGGCCGTTGACAACCTGTAGTCGGGGAAAGAGCACATTTTATGGTGTCTAGACTTTGTTTTATCTTGTAAATTTTTGGTGACATATTTAGCTTTTCACAGACAACGCTCAAATTACTGAGTCAGCAATCGGTACGGCTCAGTTTATCATAACCACTCATCGCTAATCTGGTCTTGAATAGCAGGATGTTGTAGGTCTGGATTGAAGGGTGACCTTTGAATGTTTTTCATTCATGCTTGATTACTGAGTCCTAGAGGTCTAGACAGTGTTGTTGCTTTCTTACCAACACAAACATCTGGCACACACCGAGAAGGGGGGGGCTCTATTAGATGAGTAAGACCATTTCTAATCCACCTATATGATATTTAAAAATAAAACTCTTAAATGAAACTCATCTTAGGTCCTAAAGAATGCTATCAAGCATACTGTTTTCCACTCTGATAAGATTCTTTTTAGACCACAGTTTTTCAGCAAGGAAAACAAGTTTATCATGCCATTTCAGGCTTAAAAAAGAAATCTTTCTTATGTGTTCTTACAAGAAATCACAATTTCACTTGGTGACTTCCAGCCAAGTGCATTCAACCCGCACACATTGACTTGTGTGTACCACATCAGGGACAACTGGAAAAACAATGGTATGGGGAAGGCTAGAGAGACCCAGAAGCTCAGAGCAAGGTGGACTTTAGTCATCCAACCTTTGAAACTTACTAGAAGATCTTTCTACTTCATATGGATTTGTTTGAACATTCAAAGATACATTCATTGTATCAGGTCTAGGCAGAGGTGTCCAGCTTTTGTAATAAATATGTATTTTTGAGTTTGTATGTGTGTGGTGTGTATACACGTGTGGATGGTGCCCGTGTGGCTCAGGGCACAGGAGGATGATGGGTCTCCTGTTCTATCACTCTTCATCTTCTTCCTGGGTGTTTCACTAAACCTGGTGCTTAGGCTGGTATCCCACAAATCCTAACTAGGGGTTACAGGCACATTTAACTAGTCTTGGTTTTTTATCTGTTTGCTGGGATCCAAACTCTGGTTCTTGTGTTTGCGTAGCAAGTACTCTTAACCACGAAGGCATCTCTCCAGCCACTACAGAGAACTTTTGTGAGAGCCAAACTCATCAGAGTATTATAATCACTGAGTCTGAGAAGCTGAGTCCCTTCCCCTTATGCTACAGCTGCTGATCACATCCAGCCGAACAGCATACAAAACACACCCACTGCCATGAGCACCAGGTAAGAGCCTTGCTAGATGATAAGACCACTCCAAAGCATGTGACTTACTAATGTCTTCCATGTACCAAGTGCAGATACATCAATGTCATGAGAACACCATGGAAATTGATACTGGGAATATTGGAAATTGACTCAATATACATTTGATAACTAATTCCAATTGTTTGTGTATAACATTGTTTCTTTCCTTTTGTTTCCTTTAAGGAAAGAAATGAAGTTAAAGAAAGGTCTCCCTCAGCTCTTAAGTGATTCTTTTTTATAAATTCATGGCTTAGAATGCAAGACTGTTTCTCTCCAGAGCTTGTTAGCACAGCAAAATAATTGCACAACTGAAGATAAACATGGGAGGTAAACTCCAGAAAAATCATGTCAAAACAGAACCTGAAACTCTAAGAGTAAATGCCCTTTGCCCCATTTAAGACGATAACAACAGCCCTCGACCGTTACCCTGCACACACCTCGAGGTTTGAGCCAGCACATGCTCATAGGCTGGAGAGAGAAAACAATAAACATTTGATTTAAGAAAGAAGGAAAGGAAGGAAGGAAGGAAGGAAGGAAGGAAGGAAGGAAGGAAGGAAGGAAGGAAGGAAGGAAGGAAGGAAGGAAAGAAGGAAAGGGAGAAAAGAAAATGTAGTTGGGGCAAGGGAGGGTACCCCGCTGTCTGTCTTCTTAGATACTATGACAAATAGATCAAAACTGGGCACCCAATTTTAACAGACACCACCACACACATTCCGAGCTGCCATTCCTGTGATGCCAGTCCACAGAAAGTGTTTTCATTTCCGTGACCCTGAGCATGACTCCCATGCTGCCGCATCTACTGTCCTCAGAGCGACCCTCCATAGCCTCTCACCCTCATTAATCCGCGCCACCACACACCCACCCAGCCCTCCGCTCTCGAGTGTCTTTAGCAACTGCACACTAAGCGTCCAGTTCCTCGTTTTGTGCTTAAAATGAGCAACTGCATTCCCTAAGCTCACTGTGTTTACCCATCCTTGAATGTAAATGTTTTCTTTCTCATTGACCTATATTGTTCCCTATTTGAATATTAAATATTTTAATGAATTAATAGTAGAAGGTTATTTTTTTAGCTCTTCTCTGATCTTAAATTAAAAGCCTGGTTTTCTATTTTTTTTCTTTAAGTCTTGGTAACTTAGGTAATATCTGGGTTTTGTTTTGCTATTTCTGACGTAGCTTAGAATGGCATTTGACTATTTTTATTACTTAAGAAAAAGCTGACCCATCCTCCATACCAACTGAGTTGTAAGGGTCAAAAGCCAAGTGCGTTTAATAACTTTTTAAGAGTGAGTAACCGTGTTCATTTTGAAGACTGTGGTATGGACTAATTTCTTTGTAAAACGAAAGAGATATTGCTATAGCTAATGGCCCATGCAGTGGCACCACGGGACACTAGGTCCCAGCGTCTCCTGGGGCTTGGACTGCCATTTTTATGCCCAACTCATTGTTTGTTGATTAAATACAGTTTGAGTAATGTTTGAAATTGTCCTTCCTTCCACGCAGCCTTGTCTCCACAAATAATCTTTAGGTAGGTTATTAATTAACTCATAGCAAGGTTATTTCATTAAACATTTCAGACATTCAAGATACACAAGTCTCAACCACTAACAAGTAATAAAACATTCTCATTACTGTGAAGGTCCCTGTACCCTGCTCCTGGATGGCATCATCCACCCTGCTTTTTCCCCTTGTAGCCGAGGCTTTATCATAGTGATTTTATCTCGCCATATGTTTAGACATTCCAAACAGTGTTAATTTTCTCTGCATATCTGAAAGCATCAAGTGGTATAGTACTGCAAACATCTGTCAGCAGCTCTCCTGGCTCAGGCTTAAGTTCCTGGTGTCCGTTCATGTTCCAGTCCAGTGTGTTCCCCTTGTTGCTGTTATAGAGCCGTGCAATAAATTACTCACATTTAGATTCCGTACGGCTGCATGCTAATACAAGTACTTGCTGTTGCGAATATTTTTGTTCAAATCTCCATGTATGTGTGTATAGAAGCTTCTAGGTGGTGAAGTAATTCATCAAAGGATAAAGTTTCATAGCTCAAGTTATGCACATATAGCCAGAGAATTTAACAAGTATTACATACATACCAGAGGTTTGTAAGAACACCCACTGTGGAAAGAAACTCCACATTGTGTAAGGAGCACAGAATAGTTGCTTTAAAAATGTTAAAATGTAAATGATATAGATAATATGATACCAACAATGTCAAATATATACATGTATGTGTATACATATATACATAAAAGCATGCATATAAATTTTTTGTGTATCATGAACAATATTAAATTATTAATGTGATTAAATAAATACCACATGAACAAGGTTTTTTAATTTTTGAAAAACACATTCAAGGGTACTATATTGACATCCATCTTCCTCCCCTGCAACTACATCCATGACCCTTCATATCTTTAAAATTCACCATATCTTCACTATTCTTGTTCTATACACACAAGTACACACATACCCAGCAAACCTGGAAGCAGTTCTTCAGACTGAAGAGAGGAATATGCCAATACAAGAGGCTACAGCAAGGAAACAAATGAAGCTATAATTCCCAAAACACAAAATACAACTAAGAACACAAACAGAAAAGAAGCAAAGACAGCAATCAACACACACCTTTCACTAATGACATTAAATATTAATGTCTTCAACTCTCTAGTCAAGAGAGACAGTTTAAATGAAATGAATGCGATTGAAGTTTTGAGTGCAAGTTGTACATAATGAATGAATGTGTCTCATTCAGTGTGGCTTCGTAATGAGAGGAAGCTAAAATGTAACTAGGTGTCTATTTGAAGGAGATAGTAAGTCTGAAGTTCACTTGTACCAAATTTAGTCCTGGAGTCTAAATACAACTAAGGGAGATGGTGTGGATAATGAAAATTGAGTGTATTTGACAATTAGAAGCAAGAAAAAAATAGTTTTTCAGTGATAACCTCCTCATAGTGACTAGTAAGAAAGACAAGAACACTTACTAAGAGAGCATTTCCTCTCTACCATAAAAACCCTTGCAGGGGTCCACGGAGGCCAAGGGTCCACAGACCAAGTGAGGGTCCACAGACCTGCCACGGGGGGGACTGTTTGAATGACATTGAAAAAAGAACCACTTATGTCATGCCTGGAATCCCAGAACTCAGGAAGTTGACACATAAGTATTCACTAGTTGAAGACTATTTGAAGGCCACTCCAAGCTACATAGTGAGACTCTGACTCATAAGAAAGAGAAGAAAGGAAGGAAGGAAGGAGGGAGGGAGGGAGGGAGAGAGGGAGGGAGGGAGGGAGGGAGGGAGGAAGGAAGGAAGGAAGGAAGGGGAAGGGGGAGGGAAAAGAGAGAGGGAGGAGAGGATGCTCTTGTATCCGTTCATTAATTTTTCATGTGGTCATCTTCCATCTCACAAGGTTGATTGGAAGCAAAATACTTGACAATGTCTAAACACCTTAGATAGCGTCTTAAAGATGACAAAATCAGCCCCATCTGCTTTCCTTGTGAATTTACAGTTTGCCTTCTTAAGTGTCTTAGCCTCCTTGACTGAGTTGGCCACGTGCCGTTTTGTTACAATGTAAAGTCCAGAAGAACCCAATTACACAACTATCAACTCTTCCCTTAATTTCAGTATCTTTTAGTATTCTCATAGAGAATGCGCTCCTCAATTCTTTACATTATTTTTCATCTCTTTGTAAACCATGTCCTCCTCAGTTCTCCTAACTTCAGTTAGAATTTCTCTCTAATAATTTTCCTTTCTAACCATTATTTACTTATGCCACCACAGTCACTTTCAAAATCATGTTAGCATACGTACTATGATTTGATGTTTACAAATAATACTCAAATCCACCACAACCCACCACCTCAACCCAGAAAAGGCGCCATCAGAGAAAATGTAGAAAGAGTTCTGTTGTCTTTAAAAATAATTAGAAATAGTGTAAGAGTGGAGTTTTGCCTCAGTTTTCTGCTACCTAATTCTTCATGGGCCCCTAACGCTCAGTGTGATGGCCTCTCTGCTCAGAGCTGTTCCTGCATTGCCACTAAACATGAAATAAACGTAAAGTCAGAGTCCATTATTATCTTTGTCTCACAGATGAGGAAACATAACCAAAAAGGTTAAATATCATGCCTCAAATCACTTAACAAAATTGAGCTCTTTGATTTTTTTGCCCCACAAAAAAAAAAAAAAAAAAAAAAAAAAATGTCTTTTTCTTTTTCATCTAGGTTCATGGGAGTGACCTCTGGCTCCTCTGCCCTGTCATACCTTAAATTCCTCCCAACAGACAATTGTATCAGCCTTTCCTGTAAGCACATAGACAGTCTGATCACTTGTCACCACCTCACTGCCACCAGCCGTGCCACCGCCACTCTGCACGCGTGTTCTTACAGACTCCTCTCAGCTGGTTTCCTATCTCAACCCTTGTCCTCTGTATGCTGCATCCAAACACCGCAGCTAGCGTGATGTTTAACCAACCCTCCTGCATCGTTCTGTCTTATTTACAAGAATATCTTCGATGGCCAACAAATCTATGCCTGACCTTGGACTTGCCACCACCCCTACCTTACTTTCTTACATACTTTTGCTAGTTCACCACATCCCATGCTCTCTGGCCTCTTTTGCTGGCCCTTGGCATTTGTTCTTCCCTCAGCCTGAACACATTTCTTCTTTGGGTCATTCTTACATCTGTTAAAATGTTTACATCTGCTGAAAAGACACCCCAGGTCACTGTGATACAACTGGCTTCTCTGTCAACTAGCTGCAAACCACTTAAAAATGTGCGTGTGTGTGTGTGTGTGTGTGTGTGTGTGTGTGTGTGTGTGTGTGTGTGTGCATGTGAGCGGGGAGATGCATATGTGTGAGCATGTGTGTGTTCATGCTTACATGTGTGTGCATGTGTACATGTACATGTGAGTATATGTGTGTACGTGTGTGCATGCTTATGTGTGCATGTGTGCATGCATGCTTATGTGTGTGTATGTGTGTGTGTGTGTGCATATATATGGAGGTTCAAATATGACCTCAGCTGTCATTTCCTGCATTACAGGCATCTTGGGGTTTTTGTTTGCTTGTTTGTTTGTTTTTGTATGTGTTTTGTTTTTGAGGCAGGATCTCTTAATAGCCTAGAATTCATCAAGTAGGTCAGGTAAGGCTGGCTGGCCAAAAAGCCCCAGGTACCTACTGTCACCCCCCCAATTGCTGGAATTACAAGATTGGGACACCATGCTCAGCTTTTTAATGTGGAAACTGAGCTTTAAACTCATGTTCTCAAACTTGCAAGGAAAGTACCTCTCCAACTAAGTCATCCCCTGGGCCTTATTCTAGTTTATTCTGTATGTTTACCTATTATCTCCTTCTCCCTATAGTCTGTAAGTTCTAGAAGGTGGGAACTTAATTCTGCATGTGCTCATATTCCCAGTCTGTAGATCAGCAGCCATTGGTGGAATGATGTAATCTACAGGCATTTGTATAAACTCAAATAAATACATACACACTTCCAAATGTGAAGACGCACATGTCAATATTCCATATTAAAACACAAGTGCATCCTGGGTAGAACCAAGTGGGAAAAAATAGTTATTAGAAGTTGAGGCACAAGCGCCAGCCTCACATTCTTCCAGATACTCAAAAACTATTCAAATAAGACCTGTTCTTGCCTATCATAAATAGCTTTTTCATAAATCACTTCTAGATTCTCCTATTATTTTTATGTGGATAATTTGTGTGTGTGTGTGTGTGTGTGTGTACATAAGTTACACTCTTATCCATCTAGAACCAGTTGGACCTTTCTCCCTCCCTCCCTCCCTCCCTCCCTCCCTCCCACGCTCCCTCCCTCCCAAATTTTTTCCCTACATTGTCTAATTCTATATTCTCCACACTATCTGCTACATAATTTTCATAAGCGTTGAATGGGAGTTAAGTTCATCACCTGTTCTTCAGCTTCTGTTCCTCTGTGCAGACCACTGCACTTCCTCATAGCAAATCAGCCACAGATGCAGTTGATCCTGCTTCTGTGTCCGCCTCTTCCTTCCCACGCCTGTGTGTGCCCTCATGGTTCATGTCAGCCATATTATTTCCTGAAGACAGCATCCCCGCTTCATCGTCACGCCGTTCTCACCTGTACTTTATTGTTAGCATGGTCCAGCAGTCTCCAATCCCACACAGCCCTCCTGGCTTATGAAGATCCTCTTTCACCCGTCGACATCCTGTTTGTCCCAGCTGTCTCCTGACTGTTCACTAAAGTCCTGCATGCCTCCACATCCGTGGCTTGCTCCTAGTTTCCAACAAGGTAACCTTATTCCCTAAGCCAAATCGTCTTCATTCTCAACTCAGTTCCCTCACATTTTTTGTGTGTAAAGCTTGGCTTTATAAAGCCCTCTCATGGAGTGTCTCTCAGCATGCGTTCTTCTTTTAAAGTGAGCAAGTGATTATTTATATGCTTCTAATTGTCTTATATCTTTTGTTGCTGTTTGGTATGTTAGTATTTTCCACCCAGTCTGCTGGGGAAATAACAACAGAATTCACTTACTTCTATACGGTGCTGATATTTAAACACATAGCATCCCAGGACCCTTTTTCCAAGCAATGTAACACAGAGTTCAAATAATCCAATATTCCAGTCTCATCCTCAAAAGAAACAAGTAAAACACCATTTAAGGGGGATGGATGAAGGAAAAGTGAGAACAAAGGAAACATGGTGGTTCGGGAAAACCAGAATTGGTCAAGTATTCTAACATCTGTGACTTTCCTTTTTAATTGAAAAGAATTATGCTATTATGTTTTGCATATGTTGCTAATATGTATATCTGTTACCATGTGTGTGCCTGGTGCCAGAGGACGTCAGAAGAGGTGTCAGATCCCTTTGGATTAGAATTACAGATCATTATGAGCCACCTGTGAGTGCTAGGAATTGAACCTAGGTCCTCTGGAGGGTGATCCTGACCAATGAGCCATCTCTCCAGCCCCATCTATGACTTTCTTAAGTAACAAAAATAATAAAGCTAGAGCCTGGAGTGATGGCTCAACAATAAAAACAACTGTTCCTCTTGCAGAGCACCCAGGCCAGCTCCGACATGGGGCTTCACAAGCATCTGTAAGTAACTTCTGGGAGTCTGAGGATCTCTTCGGGTCTCTGTGAGCACCAGGAGTGTGTGATGCACAGATGTGTAGGCACTCACACATCCAAGTATAAATTATTGTTAAAATTCGCTGAATGGGGAAACCAACTGCCTTTCTTTAGACTCCTCGACCACATATCAATCTGTCATACAGAAACAATAGCATGCTGCTCCCACACACTTAGTTAAGCAACATACTCGACCTGTGCTCACTTCAGGTCACCAGAGACCCTTATGATCCACAGCACCAGGTAGACCGCCGGTGTTTTGCATTCATTGTCTCTTATGTAGGATAGGGTAGCCACACACCTTAAATATTCATAAATTTTCATGTCAGGGGCCCCTGGAATGACCAGCACTTTACTATTTTAATTGCAATTCTTCTTTCTCTATTTACTTACTTAAAAACCAAAACTGAACAGAGTGCATGTCTAGAATAGCTCCTGTCCATACAAGATAGAACAGAACCTTGCACAGAGCAGAAGTAAAAGAAGAAAAACAAAAACTAATTTTCACTAAGGGCTAACAGTCTTCCCACAGTTCACGAAGGTCACCGATCGACTCTAGTGCTAGACCATTTAAGGTGGGTTTCATTTTGCCAATTTATAAAGGAGGAACCACAAGTTCAGAATGTTAGGTAACTAATCCAAAGTTACATAATAGTTTAAATTTGGATGTGAACTCAGTTCCCCTGAGTCTAAAGTCCTCGATGTTCCTATGACCTTATAGGGATTACAGAGGAGTCATGAAATGAAAACTACAAATAAACAAACAGTATATGTATGTGGAGGGCCACTTTTAGAAGTTTAAAAAAAAAAAAGCTGTAAATTCCATTTTTTATATGTCCATATGTGCCCATGTCCACAGGTACACATGTGGAGGCTAGAGAAAGACACTTGCATTTTGTTCTAGCATACACTACCTTATTCCCTTTAGCTGGAGATCTCTCATAGAACCTGGAGCTAGGCAGCCAGCAATTCTAAGCAATCCTACCTCTTCTGTCCACTACAGGGATAGGGTTGCAGGAGTGTGTAGCTAAGCCCGGGGTTGGGTTGGGTTGGGTTGGGTTGGGTTGGGTTGGGTTGGGTTGGGTTGGGTTGGGTTGGGTTGGGTTGGGTTGAGTTTGATTTGGTTTGCTTTGCTTTGCTTTGCTTTGGTTTTTACATGAGTGCTAGAGATTTGAACTGAGGTTCTAATGTTTGCACAGGAACAACTCTCCTGAGCCACCTCCCCAGCCCATCTCTTACCATTATCTTTCCTTTCCATGGTACGATTATATAACAAATGGTAGAGATGGCCTTCCCTTCCTGCCTACCTCCAGACTTTCTTGATCTGTTCCTTCAAGAGACTCGGAATGGCCCCCTCAAGAGTCCCCAAAGAGATATGTGAAGGAGAATTATTGGCAAGAGTCAAAGAGTTCTGAGTGTGACGCGTGGACTATTTATCTTCAGGTGCTGGAATGTTTTGTTTCAGTCGCCCTTGCTCTTAGGACTTGCTGGGTGATCCGGGTTGAGATAGCAGCCACTTGAAACTGTAAGTGAATTGAAACTTGCTGTGCTTAAGTAATTACTTAACCATGGCTCCCTGCCACTTTGCCTTGGAGAAGTCTGCTGCTAGAACGGGCCTATTTTATTTCAAGTTCACTTTTGATGGTTTCCTTCTTGTATTTTCTTAGACACTGGGGTAGTTATTAAACATTGCTTTGCTTGGGGGAGGGAGGGTGGGCTCCGGTTAAATTCCCATGCATTCAAGCAAGGACAGCTGGTCAGGAGGAGAACATTCTACCTTCAGGATCTTACTTTCCCACGGTCGCTCCAGTTTGTTATTTGTCTTTCTTCTGTAGCTCACATAAGCAAAGTCTGCATCATCTCTGCAGTTGACATTTTTATGTAATCAGTACAGTTTCTTACAGTGTTTTCCATGCTGAACACAGCAAATACTTCCTATTGAGAAACAGCCAGAACATATCATTTCACATAATTGAAAAATGCAAAGTGACTTATATCACACATGATCATCCTATCAGAAATTACAGATTTTTATTCACTTGTTCAGTGGTCATGCCTAACATTGACTTTTTAAAAAGAATAGTATCTATAGTCCTGGGGATTACATTTAATAGTCTATAAAATTTTTGACTTTGTAACATGAATCACAACCACTGTGGACAACTATTCTCTGACACCTTGATTTCAGTGAGTGCAATGGAGATTTAAGGTGGTGCTTTATCGTGAAAATATCTTTTGGTGCCACCAAGATAGGGCACAGACTACAAATATTAAATATGGACCAAGACTGAGGAACAAGTTTCAATAATACCCTCATTCTCCTAAGTCTGCACATGTCGGCATAGTACAATAATCAATAGTTACTCCAAATCAGGTTGAGACCCTCTCCAAAGAGGCACTGTTTACCCTTAACAATATAATCAAAAATGCACAAGATAAACTTAACAAGATAAACTACTTTAAAATTCAGTCCCAATGGCCCATGCCTTTAATCCCAGCAGAGGTAGGTGGATCTTTGAGTTCAAGGCCAGCCTGGTCTACAGAGTAAGTTTCAGAACAGTCAGGGCTACACAGAGAAACCTTATCTCAAAAGACCATAAGTCAATCAATCAATCAATCAATTAATCAATCAGTAAAAAATAAAAGTCAGTGGCAAGCCATCATCCTTACAGAAAATCATATCAAGTAATCTAAGGTGCATTTACTACTTTTGAGCAACTTAGTAACTTCAGTAGTACTCATTTTCTTCTTGGAGATAAGGTAAATTATTACTAAAACTTCTTCGACCATAAATATGCTATGTGCTCAAGTATATGTTCATCACTGTGCACTGCTGTAGCAAAAGCATGGAGTAGATGTACTCCCAGTCATACCACGTGGGGCAGTAAGCAGAGAAACGGGCAAAGAGAGGATTCCCTCACAGATATTGAGTATTTCTTGTATCCTAATTCTAAGGCCAAGGGTTGCCAAGATGACCATGGACAATGGCCATACAATGAGCATTATAATAAAGCTGTTCAAATTGGCCTCGGAGTGATATTAAAATGGAAGGTAACAAAGTGGAGGTGGGGGAGGGTAACACGGGGGTGGATGTGGCAAGAGTTAGGAGAAAGAACAGGAGCAAATGTGATCAAAACACATTGCATGAAATTCTCAAAGAATTAATAAAATTACTCTGTTTTTTAAACCTCAAAACAAAGAAGCTGCCTTGAAGTTGTCTGGAGAGTAATATGACAGAGGTGGCGATGGGGCCAAGTAGATAAATTAATCAAAAGTAAAGTGGGTTCAAGGAGAGGGGAGGCATTATTAATCTTGGTGAAGGGCACGTAGTCAGTCAAAACAAAGGCAGGGTCAAAGTCGGTCACACCAGGGCTCAATTTACCCCTGTGAAGTGGAACGTTGTTGTTTGCAATCTCTACACTCTGGTCGTATACCCGCTCCTCATTCGCCCATCCATTCGTGCGTCTGGAAACATTTTCTGAGTATTTATCAAACCACTGCCAACACACAGGACACAAAGACAGACAGGACCCATCTCTGTCTTAAAGACGATCGTGTCACTTATTGAGCTTCTTTTAAACCAGGGACTGCCAAAAGCTTTTCTTATACTTCTCACTAATTCCTACAAATGCAATGAAGTATAGGTCTGACTACCACCATTTTATGATTACCAGAAATGGAACTCAGCCAGGCAGTGGTGGTGCACGCCTTTAATCCCAGCACTTGGGAGGCAGAGGCAGGTGGATTTCTAAGTTCTCGGCCAGCCTGGTCTACAGAGTGAGTTCCAGGACAGCCAGGGCTACACAGAGAAACCCTGTCTCGAAAAACAAAACAGAAATGGAACTCTGGTTTACTTTATCATATCTGGTTCACCAATATCATACAATAAATGAAGGAGCAAGGATTTGAATCCAGATCCTCTACATTTAGAGTCTACGCCCTCACCGTCACAATTGTGTTTTCTTCAGTGTTTGTCAACTGAATTCAAAATATTTTGTTAAGTAATAAATGCATGGTGCATCCCAGTGCATAGAATCACTGAAAGCAACAGATACCATGCTTACATATTTTATCTTTGAGTAAATCACAAATCGATATCTCTTCTCCTAATCCCGGATCATTTTTTCCCATTGTCATTCGGGCATTCCTGTTTTTATCCAGGCTGTGGTTTCTCTTGATGTTTGACAACTGGAGACCGAAGTAGATTAAGAGATAACTAAGGAGATTCTGTTCGTGGAGAACAGAATTTAAATAACATGAAAATAACCATCTAAAGCCCAGTACCGTAACTTCAATCACTAAATAACTGGGGGACATATACAAGGACTAAATTACATATTCAGTCCGTTTAATGAGAAGCAGTAGAAAGAAAGAAATTTCCTGTTGCCCTCCCTCCAGTCATGGGACAGACATTCCAAGACTACCAGGGATGACTAAAATCGTGGGTAATACTAAGCCCTAAACAAGTAACTGGTTTTTTTGGAAACCCAGATAGCCAATAAGTGTCTACCAGGTGGGTAGCATATACATGGTAGATCCAGGAGACACTGAGAATGATGCTCCTCCCAGGAGAGAGAGCAGCATAGTGCAAGAGCTTATCACACTGCCCAGAATGGCATACAGTGTGCAGCGTAAGAGTTGATCACTGCATGACTTCTTCCCTTTGACATTTGTGGACCACAATTGATTATAGGTACCTGAAACCACAAAAGGGAAAACAGTGCATAAGAAGACTCAGACATTTTGTAGAATTCCTCTCATCTTCATTCTACTGAATCTTTTCTTGTTCTTGAGTTGTCTAAAACCTAGGAGTGGATACACAGGGGAATATAGAGTTTTGGACACTTGTCTTAGCACACTGAATCTGAGAATGGAAGTCTGCTCTGGGAAAGGTAGGGTCACTTGCCTTGTGTGCACAGATCAATTAATGACAATGTCTAGTTATTTCTCTTGGGCACATTCACAGGTATTTTTTTAAAAATGCTTTTTGTTCTTTATGAATTTGAGAGTGAGAAAGGGGGACTGTCTCCGGATCACTCAGGGCAAAGGGATCCACCTGGGATCCCTCAAAGGATCTGAATATCAGGGAGATTATTCATGTCTTTGGGCGGCTTTGTTTTCAAGGTTTGTTTTTAAAGAGGTATTTGCAAATTAAAGGAGAGACAACATCCACCCAAACATGAGCTGGTTCCTACAGTTAACATCTGGGCTGCATCCTGATGTCAGAGCTGCACTGATGAATTCCAGATGTTATAGTTTAGCGTTGTTTTTGTTACTCCTCAGCATTTGCTGCCTTTGTTGTTCTCAGGCTCTTAGCAATACACGAAGGTTATTAGGGAAGAAAAAGAGAAGTAATATTGGCCAACAACACTGACCCAAGTAATCTCCTTCTTCCCCCTCTCCTAAGGACACAACTAGGCACTGCCAGGTTTGCAGCCCAAGGGGAGCCAGGCTCCAGGGCCTGCTCACATGAGATCATTTTCCTTCAGTTGCTACTCAGAGTTAAGAGAGGTGGTAAGATTGGCTGAGTCCTCTCAGGTTTAGTGACCATGGTTGCTTTTCTTTCCGATCTGAATTTTGTTTTACACATACATATTTTACATACAGGCAGAGAGAGGGAGGGAAGGAAAGATGGATAAAGAAGGAAGGGGACGAAATCCATTCACACAAGAACAATTATGCTGGAGTAGGTCCTGTGACAATGAACATCCAAAGAGCCCGGAAAGGCCTTTGTCAGTTGATGACATCTATGCAGGGAGCCAAGAACACTTTTTCCCCCTTCAAAACCCATCTTGGAACAGGGTTCATTAATTTTTCTGAAATGTCTTAACTGGCTCCATCGTTTATGCTAACGAATCCCATATAAGTTCCAACACTTTATCGCTCACTTCTGTCTTAACCTGAATTATTAGGACTGTCTATCAGGCTCTGACTTGTGTACGTTCTATGGTGTCTTTGGGGGATTAGGCTGTGAATGGCTTCCATTGCTCTCCATCCATTAGATGAACTTTTCATGAGCCCAGTGTGCATCCTTTATAATGTATTTTAAGATATACATGGGACTTTGACAATGAACACCTATGACTTCTGCATGGGTAGAATCGCCTTTCTGGCTTAGGTTCTTGGTTTAAAGTAATATTTTTTTTTTTAAACAAGCTGTGGAGCAAGTTTGTAGAGATGTAAATACATATGAGAATGTGAAGTGCCCCACCCCCACCCCATCATCGCCATTATGGGTGACCAAAGATACTGTGAGGGCAAGAGGAAGGAGCAAAGAGAAGTCTCAGCCAAGAAGATCACCTTCCAGAAGACATGAGTTCAGTTCCCAGCATCCATGTCACTTGGTGACTCCAGTACCAGGGGAACAATGCCTTCTTCTGGCCTCCATGGGCACTGAACACACATAGCATTCACACAGAGAGAAATACATAAGATAAATACATCTTTAATTTAAAAAAAAATTTAAAAAAAAGGACAAGTGTCATGTGACAGCTCCATGTAGTATCATATAAACTACATGATAAACCTTCAAGTGTCTTAAGTATGCAAAAAAGGAGATCCTTTAATTTTAATTACTTTGTGTGTGTGTGTGTGTGTGTGTGAGTGTACACATGCATGCATACATAAGACAACTTACAGGAGTCGCTTCTCCTTGTTTGTTTGTTTGTTTGTTTGTTTGTTGTTGTTGTTTTTCGAGACAGGATTTCTCTGTGTAGCCCTGGCTGTCCTAGAACTCACTCTGTAGACCAGGTTGGCCTCGAACTCAGAAATCCACCTGCCTCTGCCTCCCAAGTGCTGGGATTAAAGACGTGTGCCACCACTGCCAGGCTTGCTTCTCCCTTTTTACCACGCAGGTTCCAGGGAGCAGAGTCAGATGTCAGACTTGTGGCAAACACCTCCATCTGCAAAGCCATCTCCCCAGCCCTGGCATTCCCTTGTCTATCCATCACAAAGCTCCTTAATTGTTTCAACATTTTCCTACTGGGAAAGATTTCATGACCTCTAAGCAGGCTCTTGTACATTCTGTCTTGAGTATTAGCTCTCCTCTTTAGTAAACAAAAGACACCTGCTCCGAACAAGCCAGGACAGTGTAGGGTTCCTTCCTCCCTATACTAAGGCCCATGACAACATCCCCACGATCTAATGTTGTGCACTTCTGCACTTTTCTTATATCTCAAAGCCTTTCCTTTCTCGGGTTCAATTTGTCTCGATTCAGTCTAATCTTGTACATTTTATATTTATCTTTCCTTAGCTATCAGTTAAGCCTACTAAGGTAATTCTAGGTCTTTACCTTTTCATATATTCTCTCCTTATTTCAGTTATTTTAATGCCTGTAGATTTTGTAAGCATGCCATTGGTTACTTTTTTATAGAGAGATTTTAAAAAAAAATTGTATATAGCTGTTTTGTCTGCATGTGTGTCTGTGCGCTGTATGTATGCAGAACCCAGAGAAGCCAGAAGAGGGCGTCAGACCCTCTGGAACTGGAGCTGAAGACAGTTGTCAGCCTCCCTGTTAGCTGAGAATAGAACCCTGATCCTCTGGAAGAGCAGTCAGTGCTCTTAACCACTGAGCCATCTCTCTAGCCCCATCCTCTGGAAACTTTTAATAAAACTATTCTGTTTTTATTTCATTCAAATAATTAAAGATAAATAGCAAAGATCAATAGCAAAATTAGAGATTTCTCTCCAGGTCCATATGCACATTTGTCCAGTGGTTAGCACTCATAAAGATCAGTTAAGCAGGATATAACTCTATCCAACATCCTGGGCTCTTGACTGGTAGAAAAGGGCATCAGAAGTGCTGTGTGAGAAGACAAAGAAAAGGCAGCAGTCATGAGCCCTCACCAGAAACCAACTGGAACTTGGACTTTTGAGAAAATTAATGTGGCTTATTCCATTGTTGTTTGACTCAGCCTGAGACGTCTCATGAAGCAATGCAATGAACTTTCATGGAACTCTATTGACTATCAAATCCTGTTAATCTGTTCTTACCTTCTTATTAACATTCTCCTGCCTGTATGAAACTGTGGCAAAAATAGAAGGATGTCATGGATGATGTAGATTGATAAATTTACTCTAGATAAGAAAACTTAGCCGTCTAGTCTTGTGTCTATGGGAGTTCTACAGTTAACGAGTCCAGAAGTCTAGTTATTGAAGGAGAATATGTGAACTGGAGAAACACTGCACTGAGCAGCTGGCTTCATCCAGGAGCAATCTATGAACTACAACAAACTCTCCGTGATGGTTGCAGAAGCTAGAGAGCCAGTAGGAACAATCTTGTTCTGCAAGGGAGCAGCAATGTGTTGGAACAAAAGTGATCAAGTATGCTAAAGCCATAAAGAGGTGGTAGGAATGGAGCAGAGGCTTTGATGGGACTTTGCAGGGAAACCTTTATTTAAGAGACACTCATCAATCTTCTCCCACAATTCAAGGCAGTTGGGGTACAACAGTGACATGTTCCAATTCTGAAGAGTCTCATCATCTATTACTCAGACAGAATAAAGAGACTGCAATGGGGAACAGGTAGAGCGTCCCAAGGCAAAGTGAGAGACTCCACCCCAGTCTGGCTGGGCACCATGGCAATATATTTCAGGAAGATTAGAAAGACAAGAACTGGCCAAATGTGTGAAAGAAGAACTGGTCTCAATGGGTTCCTGACATTTGGAGATTTGTGCCTGAAAAGGGAAAAGAATGCTAATAGGAAATAGTCTGGAGTGGCAGATAACTGCTTTGAAACATGTTTTGGCTTTCTATTAATAGCTGTTATTTTTATTTGGGTTGTATTTAATCAGCACGGGACAGATTTACACATGTGTGCAAACTGAAGAGAAGTTACAATAAATGGCAAATAAGGGCGAGAAGCGCCAAAGAATGAGGTTGCATCTCTGGAAAGAAGAATTCTAAGACACTAATTCTAGATGGGCTGAAAAACAGAAGTGACAGGGACTCTTGCCTAGGTTCATGTCCCTTCCCTCACAGACTTGAAGACTACAGCAGGAACTATAGTGGTAGCAGAGAATATGGTAAGGGGTATCTGTGAAGCCAGGAGTGTTAGTCACCTCTGCATCGCTGTATCAAAAACTAGGAGGAAATCAAATAAGAAGAAGAAAATTTAACTTTGATTTGTGGTTTGAGGGGGAGTGTCAGGTCTATGCCATGATAGCTTTGTGTTTGGGGCCTCTGATGGGGCTTCATAGCAGGGTAGAAACATGTAATAAAGAAGGATGCTTACCTGATGGAAGATAGAAAGCAAAAGAAGAAGTGTGGTCCCAATGTCCTTATACTCCCAATGACCTAACTTCCTCCCACTGAGCCCCACCTCCTTATATAGTTCTACCACATCACGGTCCAGTACTACATATCAGTTCTACCATAAGCTGGCCATCAATCCTTTGAGACTTAGGCCTTTGGAGGATAATTATTCAAACAGTAACCTAAGATAAAGCACAACTGATATCTCAACACTCTCAGCTCAGTGGAGACAGTAGAGCTTGCTAAAAATGATTCTAGCTGAGCTGTGGTGGCACATGCCTTTAATCTCAGCCCTCAGGAGACAGAGGCAGGTAGATCTCTGAGTTCTTCAGAGTGAGTTCCAGGATAGCCAAAGCTACTCAGAGAAACCCTGTCTCAAGAAATAAACAGACATGGAAGATGTCTACAGGATGGCTCCCTCTGGTAGGGCTGCCAAAATTGAGGGTAAGGAAAGTTCATGAACCTATGTCTGGAGTCCTTAATTAATAAGAATAAACTAGAGATTAGAGTGATGCAGTATCACTGGCCTCCATTTTCAGAGTCACAGTTAAGAAACTGTTGCTCAGGGAGCTGGTGAGATGGCTCAGTGTTTAAGAGTACACACTGCTCTTGCAGAGGACCTGAGTTTGAGCCCTAGCACCAATGTGAGGCAACTCACAACTGTGTATAGCTCCTGTTCTAGGGAATCTGACTTTCCTCTTTTGACTTTCACAGGCTGTGTACTCATATGTACAACCACACATACAGATACACACATATATTTGTATTAAAAACAAAGACAATGCAATCTTTGAAAAACAGTCACTCAGAGTCAGAGAACTAATTCTCCTACAATCAATGTAATGGGATATCGAAGCAAGATAAGACTATGAGAGAAGTGATAAGCTGAGGGGAAATGCATGTGTCTGTTAGGACCAACAGGTGCAGAAACTGATGCAAACGGCAGGGGATACCATGATATAGGAAATAAGGCCAAGAAAGAACAAAACCTGGAAATGGGAGGGAACAAGGACTGGACCATACCATACTGTGTAAGAGGCAGTTCACCTGCCTACTGAAATGCCCTGTACAAATACACACTAATGACCAAGAGCAAGCCTGTCCCTGTTTTCTAGGACCCTCAATTCCATCCAAATTATTTGTATTTTGCTTTGTAACCAGTAGTTATAGAGAGTAGATGTCTCCTCTCCAGCTTCTGTAGAACTATAGCTAAGAACTTACACGTTGTATACTAGCTTCCCACCTGTAAACAACAAGCCACTACGGTAAATGCAGATGAGCAAATGCTTCTGAGCTTTGAGCAGTTCCAGGTCATTCTACAGTGCTAGTTACCACGTTAGCAAAACATGACATAGTAGTGTTAGAAATTACCCACACATCATTGCAAGCTTTAAGATCATAATGTATGTCCTCAAAGATAAACTAGCTCCTTTCTTTGTACTTGTATGATCTAAATTTCTAGCGTTGTCTTCAAAACCAGGCAGTTATGCCTCCTAAAACAGTTAGGCATAGTGCCTATGAGAAACGACAACACATGGAAGGTGAGAGCATGGCTCTTTTAGGATCACAATTCCTACTCTAATTTGTCACAGAGTGGGTAACAATGGGCAAGTTATTTAACCTCTGTGGTTTCTGCTGTCCTCATCTATGATATGGGACTTACATGAAAAATCCACTACCTCGGGTTATTTTGAGGGTTAAAGGAGTCACTAGAATCGAAGCACTGACATCATGGAAGTTCTAAATACATGTTAATTACTATAATTACATAGGGTATGCCTCTCCTTGAAAGGTATTGTATCCCCTATAGTTGAAATTGTATGGCAAATTATTGGCTGGACTAGCTTTGCAGATTGTAATTCTGTCCTGGTAACAACAACAGCGGTGCCAAATTGCACAAACAGATAGCAACGTTTGGCAGTCTCTGAATCTTTCCCTGTTAATGGAACAACTGGAGCTGATTTTCATTTGGCATCCCACCAAGTAATGAATTCTTGTCATCCTTTCAGCAGTATATTTGCCTTTTATCTCTGGTGTTTTTAGTGGTCATACCTTAGAAACGTCCACAAGCAACGCTTTTTGTGGAGCGGCAGGTGAATCTCTGCAATGTGGTTGAGTGCCCAGCCTATCTGCACGGTATGCTTGTTAACAGGGGAGTCTGTTTCAGCGTGTATTAAAGAGAGACACTCAGTCTGAGTTTCATTCATCACTGTTTTGCAATCCAGGGTCACTTCTAGGTGGGGCTATGTACTGTCAACACAACAGGAATGAACAGTATTTACGATGTACATGACGGGGTGCATTGGACTTAAGACACTACCTTATTCACTCCACAAATATTATAAATATGTCCAAGGCACCACGCTCCATCCTGAGGGACACAGCCCTCTTCTCTAGACTATCTCCCAATATTTAAATAGGGACTCAGATATATGTGATAAAGAAATGAGTAAGGAACTGGTATGTAAGTGGGTGATGGGTGTTGAAATGTCGTCGTGCAAAGTGAAAAGGGAGGAAGCCATCTGACCTGCTATACCTTAGTGCATTGTGGGTATCTTTATGTTGAATATGGTTGGAAACCAGACTGGGCCAGCTCCTTGGGAACTCTTTGCTCGCAAGATTTCTGGATATGAAACTCGGCAGAGGGAAGAAGTATGGGCACGAAGACAATCCAGGAGATGGTTCTGTTCACACAGGTGCTGAGAAACAGGTATGACCAAGATACAACAGGAGTTCCAAGGAAATGCGTTGTTCTTCATCATAATGTGCGTGGAACCTAGCATGGAAAAAGCAAAGGAGGTTTCAAGTAGTAGAAGCAAAAGCCCTGGCAGGGTGGGGATGCTTGGTACGGTGGACGGTGGACAATGACATGTGATCGTGAGGATGGAAGACCATGAGAAGCCTAGAGTGTTAGGCTAACAGGAAGGAACCTTAGCTGTAGGCAGTGAGAGACACACAGTACCTAACATGTCTTGAAAGTAAAGGAGAAGTCTACTTTGTTACCAAGATGCTGCTCTGAACAGTACTGTGTGACACTATTCCTGAGGAGACATGAACAAATATCTACGCCTCTCAGATATAGAACGGACTATAGATCAAGGGACCATACCATGGAAGTCCAAATTAGTGAACTAATGATTTATATCAGGGTTATTTACTTATAGGAATATGGGTAAAGGGTTGCATACAGGAGCAGAAAAGATTCAACAATGCTATATCACCAAGAACCCACCCCAGAGTCATCTACAGCTCATGAAAGCTAGAAACTGGATGCTCATCCTACAATGTGCAGGCAGTGCAAAAGGTTGAAGAATGATTCTTTCCGGTAACTCAGATGGTCTGAAAGGCTTATAAACAGCCAGGCTGGTCTGAAAAAGTCTCTCAAATGTTTGTACTGGTTCTGGTGGGCGACTCTAGTGAATCTGGTCAGTTTCAGGGGCTTCCTAGAGCTATTGAGTTGTTTACTTCCTAGGATTTAGAGCATCCCTGCAGGATGGAGTGTTCTGCCATTTTTCAGTACATCTTATATCATAAGGAGCTTTATTTGAAGATTGAAGTTTTTTATCTGAGAGAAAATAGCTACCCAACAGATGCTTAGGAGACTGGTGTTGCCCCAGATCAGATTTCAGGAGGGGAACAAGTCAGAAAGGAGATGGAGAATGTGCAGAACCTGCACAGGACCCGGGAGGAAGGTGTATAAGGTGAAGGTAGGACAAAGACATCAACTTGGGAGTCATCAGCAGATAAAAGCAAATGAGATGGTCAAAAAGAACACAGGAAGAAAGAAACAGACAGCACTTTGTGTTGCCATAAAAAACTCAGATGCAGCTAGTGACTTTAAGAAGTTCATCCCTGATGATCTTAACTTTCCTCATGATAAGGACGACAAAGTATTGATTGAAAGAGAGTAGAATGCAAATTGATGAGAATTGTATGGATAACCGACAAAGAGAAATGACATTTTAGTATAACTCAGAATTCAGAAAAGAGCAAAATAGTCTCTTCTGTTATTACATGCAAAGTGTCATTGTTTCTGGTAATTATCAATTAGTACTCTAAAAGAGTACTTCCTCCTTCACTGAACACGAGACAACATTGCTTTTTAAAAGCTTGGTAGAGTCACGGTCTCTCTGATAATTACTCTTAATTGTCAATTTGACATAATCTCGACTCATCTGGGAAGAGAATCTCATTGGAGAACTGTCTACATCAGATTGGCCTGTGAGCACGGCTGTGAAGGATGTTCTTAAATGATCTAATTGACTTAGGAAGACCTACCCTCAATGTGGGTGGCACCATTTCATGGTCATGTCTTGGGACTGAATGGAAAAGAGAACTAGCTGAACACAAGCATGTGTTCATTCTTTGTTTTATACCAGATTGCAGATATGATGTGAGCAGCTCCCCCAAACTTATGCTGCTGGACTTTCCTACTGTGGTAGTCTGGAGCCTGGAATTGTAAGCTTAAATAAAACATATCTACTTTCTAGAATTGGTTCGGCCAGGATATTTTGTCACAGCAGCAGGACTAAGACAATCTCTATAATCTAAAGAACCCTCAACAGTGGCTTTCTCATTTCTTCTAATGCTTGAGTTCAGATTCAAGTCTTTTATTGAAGACTTTTGCCTCTACATTCATTGGGCAGATCAGTCTATAATTTTCCTTCTCTGTTGTATCTTGGCTTGTAATCAGGATAATGCTGGCTTTGTAAAAGAAATTTGGAAATGGCCCTTCCTTTTTATTTTATGGAATAATTTGAGAAATACTAATGTTAGATCTTTTTTGAAAGTGTGGTAGAATTCTGCCCCAAATCCTTCTAGACCAGGACTTCTTTTGGTGAGGAGATTTTTAATTCCTGGTTCAACCTCATTGCTTATTACAGATCTGTTTACATTATTTATTTCATCTTGGTTTAATTTTGGTAAGCCATATATTCCTAGAAGTTCATCCATTTCTTTTGTCCTTTCCAGTTTAGTGGAATAGAAAGTTTTAAGGAATGTCCTCATGACTTTCTGGGTTTTGTTGGTATCTCTTCCAATGTTCATCTTCTCATCTCTAATTTTATTGATTGCAATCTGTTCTTTCTTTTGGTTAGTCTGGCAAAGGGTTTGTGAATGTTATTTGACTTTTCAAAGAACGAACTCTGTTTTCAGTATTTCCTTGTACTGTCTTGTCTTTTTTCATTTCCATTGCAGGTCCCAAATTCTCATCATCTCTGAGCAAGAGAGTTTTGAGATATCTCTAAGCTTCGGTCTTCACAAACAGAAACACACAACAGTGCTAGAAGCACATATTGTTCTTTTTCTCTCTCTCTCTTAATATTAAATTAAAAAAAAAAAAAAAAAAAAAAAAGCATTTCCACCATGCGTCAAGAACAGTTTGCAACAGTCAAAAGACTCCGGGCTGTTAGGCAAACGTTTATTGCTCTACTTAGATCTGAGTCACCAGGAATTCAGGGTATTGCACTATGGGAAATATGTGTTTTCAAGAGGGGCTGACAAGAACTGAATGCATTTGGGAACTAAGCAGACAAGCTGAGGAGCCCTGTCACATGATGTGTTTGACTTCCTTAACAGATATTAATTGCTACTATGTTAGACTGTACACATTTTTTAAATTTGTAAAAGAGTTAAAAGAGTTGAAAACTACCATTATAATCCCAGTTTGTGGATAATCCCAGCCGCCTTCAATGGCTTCACTCAGAACAGTGAGCCAAATGGACAGATCTGCGCAGGCCACTTCTTTTAATGAAGCATGGAAAAATGACCAAAAGGCAAACAGCCCAGAGAGAAAAGGGAAGGCACCAAGGGTCTGGATATCCCAAAAGGACTAATTATCCCTTGAAAGACTGTGAGGGCTGCGTTAATGTCCCTTACTTCCTAACAGCACAGTGGGGTCCCCACACAGCCAGGGGAGGTCCCCACACAGGAGAGTGAGAGTCTCAGCTCTTGGCCCTTGTCTCTGTTGAAAGCAGTCTCTGTTTTCTCTCAGTTACCTAGGCATTTAGAGGACCTGAAGGCTGGAAGAAAGGGTTTTGTTATATTTTTCTTGGTTACATGAATAGACTTTTACCAAAGAATTAATTTTGAAGGTTATCTTTTTATTTTTTATCATCTACAATTACATTTGATCTAAAATATCAAAATCCTAAAATAAAGAGATAACTAAAATGAAAAGCCAGATAAAGATAAAGCAAAGAAATATATCACAAATCACATTAAAACTTTTAGCATAAAAAGATATGCATGCTTATGTGAGGTAATTTCCCACCCTTTATACTGTGAGTATTCGCAAGACATATACAGCAAAGTGATCTCTCCTAGAGAGACATTTCTCACCTAGGATGATTTCTTTGCATCTTCTTTTATTATGGGTACAGCCAAATACACAATCTACTTACAGGAATCATTGCGAATCTACCATTTGGCCTCTCAAAACCTTCTCCTGAAGCACAACATTTCTCAAGTAGGATTTTTGAGCTCATGTGAAAACATAACTAACTTGGGTGTAAAATGACTTTGGGTAAATAACCTGGGCTGCTTCACTTTCTCTCTGGCTGATTTTGTTTTTCTCTCTCTATACTTCTGTACCTATTCCTCTTCTCTCTTACCCTTCCCTGTGGCCTCCCATGTCCTCTCTTTCTCCACCTCCTGTATCTGCTTAGAGGAAATAGTCTTGAGTTATCCAAACACCTTTTACATTTTAATACTTGACATACTGAGCTATGGCAAACATCCTCCATCTGTGTTAGTAGCACCTACCCAGGAAAGGTCCAGAGCTTATATTATGCAACATTTTTCTCCCATTCAAAGCAAGGATATTTATAGGTTAAGTTGTATATTTGCATTTGTATTTAAATAGAAGTTGATTGTTCACAACTTGGCTATGCAAAGTTGCTAAAACTGTGTGTGTGTGTGTGTGTGTGTGTGTGTGTGTGTGTGTGTAGTTTTTCTCCACCTAAGTTTTAAAAAGTTATGAAATATTAGATGAACCATGTGACTATTCCATTACTCAAAGAAGAGTTCTTTTGAACTGGGGGTTTGGCTTGATTAATAACGCACTTGCCATACAAGCACAAAAACTTAAGTTCAATCCCCAGCCCTCACTTAAAAACTGGAATTGTGGCACACAGCTATAATTCCAATCCTGGGAATGTAGAGACAGGGAGATCCTGGTCAGTCTAGCAAAATCAGTAACTCTGGATTCAGACCCTGTCTCAAGAAGTAAGATAGATAATAGCATCCAACAGACCTGGCCTTCTCTCCAAATTGGGAAATGAAGCTTTGTTTTTGCAGTGGACAGCAGTCACTGGATAGGTGCTTAACTAGTCAGAGTGCTGAGAATGAGGGATTGAGTGGTCAGCCCTTTAGGGGCATCTATATTAATCTTACAAAGACCAACACTCACAGAACATCACAGAAGAGGAGGCAGAAAGAGTGTAAGAGACAAAGGGTGGGAGGGGTGCTGTGTAAAGCTATCTTCTGGACATGATATGGCTACCACACTCATGAACCCACAATGCTGTGCTTACTAGCATAAAGACCTACACATGATCAAGCCAGCCACAGTTTTAGCACAGATGGGATAGATGGTCTTTCGGGTCCGCCCCTTACTGAGGAGCAATTGCCAGTGAATAATTGCTTAAGGAAGAAGGATGATTTCTTCCGACGGTGTAGATTTCCTGTGTCCCAGTGAACAGCCTCATACCCGTGCTTCTGTGGACAGCAGCATTAACTGGACTTCACGATTACCCTCACTCCTCACAAAACAAAGACATCAAGTTAGAAGAGAGGCATCTCGGGAGGATGTTGGGGTTGAGCAAGGATAATTGAGGGAGGAGATAAGAAGGTATATTAATTATGTTTTGTTGCTATGACAAAGTACCATGACCAACACAACTTATTTTGGCTCACAGATCCAGCAGGAAGGGTCCAAAATGGTGAGAGAAACATGGCAGCCAGTAGCCACATTAGAAAGCTGAAAGGTAACTCTTCATCTATACACAAGGAGCATAGAGGCTGATCTGGAAGTGGGGCCAAACCTCCAACTCTCAGAGCCTACCTCCAGTGATGCATTTCCACCAGCAAGGCCACACCTCCCAAAAGAGTTTTTAACCTGCCCAGACATCAATCCCCACTGGGGACCAAGTGTTCAAATACTCGAACCTATGGGGGATCTTGTTTATCCAGACTACCTCAAGGGGTAGATATGAACATATTCCATCGTACACATGTATAAAAATTGCCAAATCAAAGGAGGAAGTTGGCATAAGGTAGAGAGTAGTTGACTAAGACACCTGACACTAACTGCCAGCTTCAGCACGTAGCAGCGCATGATGTGCGCAGGCCCATACCCACACACCAGGGAATGAAAAACGAAAGGGAATGGGTTTTGTGTTCATTCTTCAAAGCACCACCCACTCTTGCACCCTTGAGCTTCAGCCCCCTCCTTTCTCCTAAATGCCCCATGGTTTAGAGGAAATGCTAAGAAGAAGAAGAGAGCAAGCCCCCCCAGCTAACTGCTGAGATGCACCCACACAGCCAGCACATCTCGTGGAGGTGAAACTTCCATAGGAGGTTGACATTTGTTCCCCTGGAGTCTCCATAAAGGGCTGTAATAAAAGGAGTCTTCCTATTGGCTTCCCTGGTGTCTACTGTGCATTTGCAGATTAGGACAATTTACGTTTAGAGGGCACTGCAGTCACTCAGATGCCTCTCCAGTGGGCTGACTGAAGAGATGTGCTGCTGTTTATCTCTGGCACCCGGACAAGCATGACAAAAATGCAAACTCCTTGGCTTTCCTCCTGAGCTCTGCTTTCTCTCTTGATGGACTTCAAGTCACCTTGTCCTTAGTTTTGTTGCTTGAGGAATGTGCCTCTCTCCAGGTTACCTTTCTGCACATGTCAAAACTTTTTGTTTTACAAAAAAAAACCAAACAAAAAAAAAAAACAAATCTACATTTCTTATACTTCAACTCCTTGGATCCCTTGAAGCTAGAGAGCTCAACAAGGCCTGAGACTACTTATGGAGATTTTTACCCTCTCAAGGTTTCTGCCCACCTGTAAATGTGTGTGTGTGTGTGTGTGTGTGTGTGTGTGTGTGTGTGTCCGTCATCCATCTGTCTGTCCATACACCCATCCGTCCATCCATCCATCTGTCCTTCTGTCCATCTGTCTGTCCGTCCATCTGTCTGTCTGCCTGTCTGTCTTAGCTGATTAGGTGTTGCCATTGGTTGCCTAGAGCATGGTATAATATTGGCCTTGTCTATCCCTATGAACTTGGTTGGCAGTTATGTGCCTGAGATCTGATGGAGGGGAAGGAATCTATCTGATATAGCTTCCCACACCCTCTCCTTCCTTTAGTGACCCTGGGACTCTTGGATCCTCATACATCACAGAGCAATTCCTATCTTTGGGCCTTTAGTGACAAAGTGCCTGCATTCTGTTCTCTCTTCTTCGCCTCACGCTTCTCCAACAAGCCAATACTTGGCATTATGTAATTCAGTCTTTATTGTTGGAAGGTTTCCTTCTATGTATATCTAGCAACTACTTCTTCAGTTATTTCTTCAAAATAAACAGAAGATACAGCCTGTTAAGATATAGCCTGTTACTTGCTCTTCTTTATGGACTGGAGAGAAGAAACCTACTATCTTGGGTAGATATACTCAAAACTCTCTTACCCAGTGCCTTTTTATATGAAGCCAGAAAGAAGAAAACCAAGTAGTTGTAAATTCAAAACCTGTCTTCCAAATCCAGCTGTGTTGCCTAATTTGTTTTGCTGTTCCGACTAGACCTTGTGCCCTAGAGCCAAAGATGGGCCTTCTTTATACCTGTACCCCATAGAAGCTGGCAGAGAGTGGTGTGCACAGTAGACTCAGCCAATGTTGGCTCAGCTTCTGGCCATTTCAAGGAAAACCCACAGCCTCCTGGAAGCACACTTCAATGCATATGTATGCATCATTTAAGAGGAATGATTTTTATATGAGCTTCCAGGAAAATAAACTGCTCTCTCCTGCTCACTATGCAACCCAGGGCACATTGGACAGGATCTGCCCTGCCTGTGGGCTCCCAGCCAGAAGATTCTTGAGAGTTGTTATCTAGCTTGTCCTCAGATCTCCAAGTCCCACAGGGCGAGCTAATCCTGATCATGGTTACTAGTCAGACCTTATTCCTAGACTCCTGCTAAGCCATGTGCAACCATCCTGCAAGTCAGAAGGACGTTCCCTCTTTTAACAGCACCTATCCTACAAGATAGCTGGACATTTAACACATGAATCAATGCCATCTCTTCTTTATGGATTAGAGAGGAGGAACACATGCATTGCAGTTTGCCTCCAGGAGGGTGTGGATTTATTTACCTTAGAACAGCCAGGAGCTGAGCCAACATTGGCTGGGCCTATTGTGCATACTGCTTTCTGCCAGCTTCTATGGAGTTCAAGGATAAAGAAGGCCCACCTTTGGCTTTAGGGCACAAGGTCTAGTTGGAACACCAAAACAAATTGGCAGCATAGCTGGATTTGGTAGTCAGGCTTCGAATATGCAGTCAGGTGGTTTTCTCCTTTCTGGCTTCATATAAAAAGGCATTGGGTAAGAGAGTTTTGAGCATATCTACCTGAGGTAGTAGGTTTCTTCTCTCCAGTTCATAAAGAAGAGATGGCTTTGATTGATGTGGTAAATGTTCTGCTGTCTTGTAGGATGGGTGCTGCGAGAAGAGGGAACATTCTGATTTGCAGGATGATTCTGAATGGCTTAGCAGGAGTCCAGAAATAAGGTCTGACTAGTAACCAAGATCAGGATTAGTCAATTGAGCTGATACCTACCAGTCTTTATATTAGCTGCATCTACACAGAGATATTAAGATTTACCTTAAGATAATAAAATTCTAGTCTATCAGCATACATGCAAGGGTTGATACACACATATAAGAATATAAGAAATTTTAATTGGGAGGTGTGTGTGTGTGTGTGTGTGTGTGTGTGTGTGTGTGTGTGTGTGTGTGTGTGTGTCAGGACAAAGATATCTGCCAATAATTATGATTATTTACTCCAAAGAAGTGAGAATGGTGCTTTTGTCTCTTCCTTCCTTCCTTCCTTCCTTCCTTCCTTCCTTCCTTCCTTCCTTCCTTCCTTCCTTCCTTTCTTCCTCCTCTCCTTCCCTCATCCCCCTCCTTCTTCCATGTTTCCTCTTCCTCCTCTCTTCCCTCCCTCTGCTCCTATATCTTCTCTATTTCTTCCTACATATGTATTACATTAGTGCTGCTTAAAAACAGTTAAGAACAGTTGGGTTCAGCCCAGACAGCCAAACAAGACTTCTTGTACTCTGCTCCAGAGATGCTGTAATTATTTCTCCACAGGGCACTCAGAAGCCCAGCAGGAAAGCCTTTGGTCTCCTGCCTCCTCCCCTTCAGCATTGGGAATGGTCTTTCTCACTTACTGTTGGTCCTTAGAAAGAAAGAGAGTAAAAAAAAAAAAAAAAAAAAGAAAGAAAGAAAGAGGAAAATGATATGAGTACTTGTAGGTGAAATAGATTTATATGATCATTAAAGGTTGGATCTGGAAAGGAAGCTATGGCCTCCTGAGCCATCAACCTCTTCCCTTTCATAGGGAATATTCAAACCTGGAAATCTTCAGTGGTTTCGAGTTCGTTTCTTGGCTTAGAGAGGCAAAATTCTTTATAGGACCAGTTCTGTCTCCTTTAGTCCCAGACTCCAGGAGCCAGCAACAACCAGCTGTAACTTTGTCCATTTTGCACACAGTGAATCACCGAGGGTGTGGTAGATAGATCTCTTAGATAAGTGTAACCTCATAGGATTGACCCTCAAGTTGTAGTATGTCACTAAATTCTTGATACAAAGTTAGAATCACAGAGTCCTAATTTATATGGTCAGATCCTTTCCAGCTCATGCTGGTATACAGTCCATGTCGTAAAATTCCCTGCCTTAGAGGTCTGAAGTTTCTAGGAGTGTTTTCAGAGATCAGGAAGCTTTTTGTTTTGTTCTTATTGAGTGTTGTTGTTTTGGTGTCATGTTTCCTTTTGGGCTTTGTTGTGGTGGTTGTCATTGTTGTTGTTATGTTTGTTTTTCTGGCTGAAAGAGGATCTCATAGATATAGCTGGAACTGGCCTGAACTTCCGATCTTTCCAGAATTATAGGTGCATGCTACTACACCCAGCCAGCTAGCAATTAGTTTGGAAAGGGCTCAGAGGCCTGTGGTTTAATACACTCGATGGCATCACTATTGGGTGTTGTCTGCTGTGGATGTTGTTGGTGATTTCACATGGGTGACAGTCAAACAGCCAATGTCAGGTTGACAGGCAAGTCAGGGACCTTTAGGTTTTACCTCCATTTTTTTTTCAAAGACAGACAGACAGTATCTCGTTGTCACGTCTCCCATTAGTTCAATGAACAAGCAAAGCTAAAATAAAATCTAGACCTTGAAATCAGCAGAAAATGAAGAATCTCTGATAGTAAAAGTGTAAGAAAAATGAATAAGGCTTAAAGAAATTATAGCCAAACACAGATTGGTCCATTTCTTGACCTTGCACCAACTCATTCTGCTAAAGGCACACAATCCCTTCTGCCTTCCATGTTGATTCAGTGTTTGAATGAGGTAATTTTTTCTCCTGTGACAAATACTTTGAAATGACTCCCATTCACAGTGCACATTTTAGATCGGTCTTAAATAAGATGCTAAGGATTTTTAAAATGGGGTTCGTCAGAGCTCCAAAGCATAATTACCAGCTCTCGTGCAGCTCTCTAAGCCCCACGTTTTCTCTCAGTGCTTCCTACTTCTTAGTATATTAAGTAGCAGTGAAGGTCCTCCTCAGACATCTCTCAGAAAGCATTTGTCGGCTGTGCATAGCCTTTGCCCTTCATTTTGCTTTAATGGATGCTTTAACACTGTTAGAAATTAAAGGTCACATGACTGAAAGTGTAGATGGCAATTTGTCCAAATTAACTATTACTGTGGTCTGGTGGGTGAGGATGGGCCATCTGGCTCCGTTTCTTATGAAGCATCTTTCAATTGAATCTCTGCCGGGTTTAATTATCCTTCATCCTAAAAGAGAAAATACATTTCTAGTAATCTTATGGATTAATTACAACAACATTTTAGCCTAATGAGACTTCCCTTACATAGCTCACCTATTTCCCCTGCAAAAGTACACAGATACAAATTAACCCTGAATAACCCCTATTTTAGAGCAGATTTAGAGCAACAGACACTGAGGAACTTTACTATTCTGGGAAGCTGAGAGAAGATAGAAAGGACACTGGGTATTCAAACTGTCTTTTAGTCTCAAGAGGAATTACATTCATTCTCCCCTCTCTTCTATATTCCAATTTTTTAAAAAAGATCTAGCTTTGGATTCAGCTATTCATTATTAGTATCTCATCTCATAGCTGTAAATAAAAGTCAGGATGGTTCTTTACCCATTGACAATTCTCAATTTCTCTCTGTTAAAAACAAAGAAAAAGACACTAAGTGATTCATGTTTGTGTGTAAACTGAAATCACAGATAATTATACCCGTTCTTTTAAGTACCTCCCCCCTAGCTTTTCGTTATTAAATGGCTGTGTGTATAAAATTGCAAGCACATCCAAACTTGCCATCCTCACCAAATGACTGGATAGGATGCCATCACAAAACTTACCACAGATATCCACGGCCATAACTAAATTGCCTGGTGCCAGACGAAAATGAAGGAGGAGCAAAGATTTCACAGTCTCAGTGACACATGCTTTTGCTAGGAACACAACATATTCTATATCTTGTCATCATTTATGACAATGCGATTTGCAAATTAGTTGCTTTAATTTGGCATGGTTTCTGTTGTTGTTGTTGTTGTTGTTGTTGTTGTTGTTTTATGTCAAATGTTTTTTTTTGACAAAATTCTATGACCAAAAAAATTGAGACAAAACTAAGCTTTTTAGCTTTTGTGAACTTAGCTTTTGTGAACAGAGCTTAGTCTAACTTGATGGAACTTCAGGATCTAACTGTACAACTCCCTGGGGCTTATCATAGCAAGGTACTTGCATGAACTGTTTTTTATCTTCAACAGAAGCCCAGATAGATGACTGGAGACAGATTAAAGCAAACACAGTGTCTCTATTCTGTCCCTCTAAGACAGGGACATGAAGAAAAACTGCTTCCATTTTTGATATCTCTTCGGATTTCCACATATACAAAGCTTTTCCTCTGAGACTAAGTACTTTGTCTTAAAGTAGCTACGAAGCCAAAACAAACGCCTTAATTAAGGCTGACTGCAGGATGCTAAGAAAGACTGGGCTGCAGTGTTTATATAAACAGGAAATGCATGCGCTTGAAACAGACCTCTCCTCCCTAACTTTCCAATTACTCACTGACTGTTTCATTCAAGTCCATCTTTGCCTTTGACTGCTTGCTGAGGGGTGAGTATCTAGTTTAGAGATAATTGCATAGTGTTACCGAATTATTAAGTATAAAAAGGTTAGACAGAAATAACTACCACATGATCTAAGGTTTATACCCTGACTTGTACAATCCTTGTTATTTTAAAAATAAGGAAAAGGTTAAAGAGAATAAAGAAAGAAAATATTTCTTGCTAAAGCTTGGGAGACTTTTGAGGCATTTTAGGTTATCTTACTGCCTCACAGGGGAGAAAAGGTAAATCGTCTAGTCAGTTTCACCAATCAGACCCCAGGTCTCGTCTGCATATAAAGGGGGGGGTGCATAAACAGAGATAGGTTGGAAGATAGATTTGATAGACAGAAAGAGAGAGAGAGGTAGACAGACAGACAGATACATTTACTGCTACACGGCTGGGTGGAATTGAACTATTCGGGCATGTCCCAGTATCCAATCATTGCACTGACAAAATATCCAGCTGGCAAGCCAAACTGCTGCACTTTCCTTCACATGTTTAACTATTTTATTGAAGCCGAAGCAGTGTGATAGAAGAGTCGCATGTGAACTGTGAGATTACACAACCTCCATTTGGAATGCCTGGGTGCCTTGTCGTCTCTGCTAAGCCTCTCTTTGGAATATATCCATGGTGGGAATCAAATACTAAATAACATTCAGATTCAAAATGTTTAATGAAAAAGGAAATGTTAACTATTAAAGTAAGATGGACCAAAACATTCCTGATGCTGACCGTGGCCAGAGTTCTCAAGTACATAAAAATCAGTCATGAAATATCAAATTGTCAGTAACCAAAAGTTTAACTGTTTTTCACTTGTCTGATATGTACTTATTTCTTCCAAAAGTATTGTTGTTTATTCTGAGAGAATCAAACAAATAAAACTTTATTTTCTGAAGGAAGACAGGCTATTGAGGTGACTCAGCAGGTAAAGGCACATGCCGCCAAGTGGGACAATCTCATTCCTATCCCTGGATCTACATGGTGAAAGAAAAGAATTGAACCCATAAGTTACAAGTTTTCCTCTGACCTCAGGATTATGCTATGGCATGCATATTCGTTCTCTCTTTCTCTCTCTCTCTCTCTCTCTCTCTCTCTCTCTCTCTCTCTCTCCCTCTCTCTCTCTCCCTCTCTCTCTCCCTCTCTCTCTCTCCCTCTCCTTCCCCTCTTTCTCCCCTTCCCTCTTTCTCCCCTCCCCTCTTTCTCTTTCTCCCCTCCCCCTCCCCTCCCCTCTTTCTCCCTTCCCCTTTCCCTCTCCCTCTTCTCCCTCTCCCCCTCCCATCCCCTCTCCCTTCCACTCCCTCCATCCCTCCATCCACCTATTTCTCTCTCTACATAATTAAATAAATGTAAACACTTCCAACATAGAAAAGTGTGATCTAGCATCCAGGGGACAAGATAATGGCACATATAGCTATTTCCCAGAATTCTGTCTGATGAAGTGTGAGGTGTGACGCATCTAGAAACTTGTATTTGGTTTTGAAATTCCAGAGATGTTTATCTAAATATCAGTCTCTCAAAGCTGCTAAGGAGATATTAAGGGCTCTTAAGTGGGGTGGGGAGCAGAGACCCATGGATTCCTCTCCACTCTTGGATTATAGCTGAATTATGGGCCTGGAACGGCAGTCGATTGGGATCGCTGTCCATTTCTTTTGGGTGTGTGAAGGACTGTGGAGGAGGATAACCTGACAAGGCCCTGTCCAGGCTTCAGAGTCTTGCCCAAACATTATCTTTGTTTCCCCCCCTAAAGCCTGTTTTTCACACTCATGAAACTGTTGTATCGTTGACGCCACACTGTGTTCATGCAGACTCCAGTGGCTGAGAGAAACAAGATCACTTTTATTCCCCAGAGAACAGCACTACCACATTGACCAGAGAGCTAAGAAGTCATGACTGGCTATTAATGTCATGCCAGAATGAACAAAAAAGTTCTGTGAGCCAAATCGGACATGTCAGCTATGCAGGGATTCGTTATGTTGCTTGTGTTCTCTGGACACCAGAGGACTTGATCGCCAATGAAAATACCCACGAAAAACTCAAAATGCAACTCAGCGTATCTACATCTAAGAAATGACAGTTCGGGCTAGGGATGTGGTAGAGTGCTTGCCTACTATCGCCTACAAGGCCCAGGGTTTTCTGACCTGCACTGAAAAACAAAGAGAGGGAGGGAAGGAGAGATGATAGTTCAAAGACCATACATTTGTACAGCACTTTCAAGGTCACAACTACTCTGATATAGGGACACACACAGTGCTTAATCCAATAAGCTGTGTGAATTTGGGCAAGCTGGTTCTCAGCCTGTGGGCTCTTAAACCAGAAAATCAGGCCCGAGAGCTGCTCCCGTTTCTGTACTTCCTTTACTTTTTTTTTTTTTTTTTTTTTTTTTTTTTTTGCCTGAGACAGGGCTTCTCTGTATAGCCCTGGCTGTCTTGGAACTCACTCTGTAGACCAGTCTGGCCTCGAACTCAGAAATCCATCTGCCTCTACCTCCCAAGCGCTGGGATTAAAGGCATGCGCCACTACTGCCCGGCTCTTCATTTACTTTTTTAAAAAAGAGTTTTAAATCGTGTGTGTGTGTGTGTGTGTGTGTGTGTGTGTGTGTGTGTGTGTGTGTGTGTTCCAACATGTATAGATGTCCCCTGGAGGCAAAAGTGGAAGTAGGATCCTCTGGAGCTGGAGTTACAGGCTGCTGTAAGTAGGCTGGTGTGGGTACTGGGAATCCAACTCTGGTCCTCAGGAAGAACAGCAGGTGCTTTAGCATCTGCTCTATCTCTCCAAGTGCCCAGTCCTTTATTTTTTAGGTGAACCACATCAAGAGAGAAATAGGCAATGACTTTCAAGGAGGCGATGTGCGATCAGTCAGGAAGGGCAGCTCTCCCTCTGTATGTGATTAGAACTCCCAGGAAGTCTCTGATGCCTGGCTGTGACAGTTTCTAACGCTATCCACATCAGCAGAGACTGGACCTAACATGTATAAAGATATCCCATAATCACCATTTACTGGCTGAGAGTGTAAGAAATGCATTGCTGGCTGGTGTCAGCAAAACATCAAAGTCCTTTCTTAGAAAGCTGTTCTGTTTCCCGCCTGTTTGGTGTGCATGAAATCAGTGACCCTAATAAAGTAAGGCTTGTTAAGAAGAGCAACAAACAAAGTTCCTGGCGTTCTTTATGAGTGGGCAGCCGCCACAGAGGAGATCAAAGCCAGCCTCGGTGGGGTCTGGACATCTGTTTTCTTTTTACCCAGAGTGCTGTTTGGCCAGTTGTTTGACAACATCAAAGCTTCTGGCCATTACGTTTTAGGTCCACATGAGACCAAAGTCATTTTACTAATCTGTCTGCTCTAAGATGGAAATGTTTTCCATAGCTGAAGGTCACCAATTGGAGTGAAATGAAGACTCTCAGAATCTAATGCATGTTTTCTTTATTGACCTGGGATGTAAAGAAGCACCTTAGTTTATGGCAGTGAGGAAATGTCATATACAACGGACAATCAAGGAAAACAGTTCTCCACCTCCACCACCTCTTCCTTCTCCTCTCCCTCCCTCCGCCCTTGTTGAATTATCATTTACATAGTGCACTATTCACCTATTTAAAACATACAGTTTAACAGCCGTTAACAGAACTGAATTGTACACATTTAATATTTTCTATAACTTAAGCTAATATCTAAGTCCCCTACCATCATACTTTATTGCACGTGTAACCTGGTCGTAGACAACTGTTAGTTTGCTGTCCATGTCTGAATGTTCAGACCACGTCATATAAGTGGAATCAGAACCTACCAAGGCCTCTTTGACTGTGTTCTATTGTTGATACAATATTTTCAAGGTTGGTAACAATGTAGCATGTGTCAATATTTTATTACTTTATATTGCCACAAAATATTCCACTATATGTGTGTGCTACCTACCATATTTATCCTTGTATCAATTAAGGGACATTTGTGTTGTTTCTATAATAGGTGTCATGATGAGTAATGTTGCCTTATGTATTTACATATAGGTAAATACGTGAAAGACAGATCTTCTTTGTTCTGGGATGTATGCCGGAATCCCTCGGTCATATACGTTACATCCGCCCTTAACCTTCTGAGAGACTGCCAAACCATTTTCTGCATCAGCAATAGAATTATCCATTTCCCTCTGCAGCACATAAGACTTCAGATTCCCCCGCATCCCCATGAGCACTCAGCACTGTCTGCTTTTTTGATATTAACTATCCTAATAGATGCAAGACCAGCTATTTGTGGTTGTGATTTGCAGTTGCCATTCTGTAGGCATGACTGATAATGTTGAGCCTGTTCGTGTGTGTGTTGACCATTCGTATTTGTAAGCATTTCCTGAAGAAATGCCTGTCCCTGTCCTTTGTCCACTTTAAACTGACATAGGTGTCATGTTATTACTGTGTTATGAGCTCTCCATATACTCTAGATCCAAGTACTCATTCAAGTATATGATTTTCAAACTTTCTCTAATTCTATTTAACTGTCCCCTGGTAATTGTGTATTTCCTGGTTTGAACAACCTCTCAACAAAACTCTAATAATACAAGAATAAGAGCCTAGAGAATATAGTTATTAGAGTTTCTTCAGCCTTGTTCCAGCAATATTATTTTTATTTGCATATATATGTACATAAATACATATACATATATGTGCTTATATATATTTGAAAACATACACACACACACACATATATGCGTGCGTATGTATATATGTGTGAATGAAGAGACAGAAACATTCAATATAGCAGTTTGCTGTCTTAACACTAATTTTGCTGCAAACACCAGCTATATGCCAACATGTGCAACTCAAAATTTACTAAAGTACGAAAGTCATAAATTCATAACATCAAATTATTATTTTATGATTTGTCCATTTGCGTATGATTCCTAAAGTTAAGGTGATGAAAACTAATGGATTTGCCACAATAAATCAGCTCTGACAAACAGTCCACACCAATCATCCCAAAGCCTTCATTCATCTTCTGTCACATTTTACCTTCACGAGTCTGCCTCCAAGAAGTGACACTGATGTCGGAGACTTCAGCCTCACATTAGAACCTACATCTCGAGTGTTTAATCTAACAGTGATGCATTTGAGAAAGCAATTCTGCTTCCTACAGCCAATACAGCGTGAGCTCGGGCAAGCATGAGGTCCTCTCAGCCCAGACCCACCATTTAGAAATCTATCAAGATTCCAAATTGTGGTCTCTTGGGTCTAGAGGATTTTCCTGACTGATCTCTGAGAATATCTGTAATTGGGATTAAATAAATGGCAAGACATAGAAAACAAGACCTCCTGGTCTCTAACTGAGCAATAATGAGTCCCTGGTACATTCCCTGTGAGCTAATCACAAGGTAAGATGACACACAATACATTTTAATTAATAAGGTCACTCTGAGCAGAGAATTCAGAATACATTCGGTGTTCAGCCCCACCCCTAATCCCTGTAGTCTATATAGGGTAGTAATGAGCCCTAATCCCTGTAGTCTATACAGGGTAGTAATGAGCCCTAATCCCTGTAGTCTATACAGGGGAGTAATGAGCCTTAATCCCTGTAGTCTATACAGGGGAGTAATGAGCCATTTCACATTTGTGCTCCAGGTTTTTATCAAAGCTGCTCATGAAGTTTGGCCTCCTCATATTAGTTTCTGTGATTCTGGTTTCTGTCATTCTGACAGCTTTGAATTGAATCACTTGCTAAAAACACAGAACCAATGAACTCTTTTGATATAGCAAAGTAAACCATAATCTTTCTTGGATCAAAACCTGAGTGTGTATAGAGCTCCCAATGACTCAGAGTCAATATAAGTAACACAGAGAGAGAGGGGGGAGAGGGAGAGGGAGAGGGAGAGGGAGAGGGAGAGGGAGACGGAGACGGAGAGGGAGACGGAGAGGGAGACGGAGAGGGAGACGGAGAGGGAGACGGAGAGGGAGGGAGAGAGAGAGAGAGAGAGAGAGAGAGAGAGAGAGAGAGAAATAGACAGACAACCATTCCTGTGTGGAGAGTATTATTTTCTGAAGTAAAATTCAGATCACATCTGCAAATAATGGAGATTAAAGCAGTGTAAACCATTATGAAAATGTAGGGCCTGAGAGTCCAATATATTCTATCCATCCGAAGATGCCATTAGCATCTCTCCCAAAAGCCCTGGAAAGAAATGTTCACACTTTCACATTTTGGTTCTAAATGCGATCATGCAAGCTGGCCAGTACTCAAGTACAGGAAAGCATAGGTGCCTGCAAAGTCGGTACTTAGTCTGCCAGCTTCCATCGGTAACATGAGTTGGGAGAACAGGGCAGGTCTGTGTAAGGTGCTGTGTCGTCATGTGTTACTCGGCACCATACATTAGTTTATGCTCTTTCTGGAAGGATTGTACAGAGCACCCTTTATTCAGAAATGGCATGTGAAAGTACTTTGAGTTTTCAACAGAAAATTCAAAATGTAATTCTGTACTACATTAACCAGAATATTATCTCTAAACAAATTGACTGAGGTTCAAACAAACAAGCCCCAAACGAACACCCAACACCTATCTGTGTGCAGAGAGGGAAATTTGTACTTGCCTGCCAAAATAGATTCTTGGCTGTGGATACAGCAATCCCACTGACGCAGGTGTTTCTTGGAGCTGTTTTTTAGCCAGCGCTGAAGGTAGAAACCCTTGAGTAGGGATAAGTGGGTAAGTTATTTGCCCTTGCTGCTTGTAGGTGCCAGTCTGCTTTACACATTCTTTCCTAAACTCTAACAGATCTCTTAACTTTGCTGGGAAACCTCTAAATGCAAGTGTGATAATGTAGATTGGAGTAGCATTTTTAAAAAGAAAAGAAAAAAAAAAACAAAAACAAAAACAAAGCCTTTTGAAGGTGTCCTGAAGCCACTTCAACAATCTAAGGGAAACCTACTCTCTCTCATTCAAGAGTCAAGCTCAAAAAGGCAGAGGTCCCACCTTTACAGAAGATCAGCTCTCTAAGTGATTTTGCACTCGGGTGCAGGAGGAACAGACACTTCCGTCTTATGCAATAACCTTTAATTGGTTAAGATGAAGAGCCGGCCTCTCCAAGAATTCTCAACTGTCTTTCATTTCCGGGTGTAAAGAGGGAAACACATAGAACAGAAATAGCAGAGACTAAAGATCTGAGCCCCTCATCTAAGCGTCCCATCTTCATTAGTAAGTGTCTAGAAAACTCCCAAAGAAGTTTCCAACTCTAAGTATTTTTTGTTTTCTTCCACGGCTAACTGACTTAATGTCAGACTATTATAGGCTGGATTAACTTTGGCCATGGGGAAAGTAGCAGAACCAGAGATAGAAAACACGTGAGCTCATACTCTGTCTCTCAGCCTGCGCTAACACTTGCTGGGCTGTGCGTGCTTGCCCTGACAGGAGAGGAAAAATGGCTGAAAAGGAAGTGGCTTCTTAAGGAAGGAAGCAGGTAGAGCAGGAAGAACAAAACAGAACCTTCCCAAAATAGAGTTCACCTTTGACCGTCTCTTCAAGTTTCCTGCTTCGAGTCCAAGTCCGGTGCGTCAGAAGACACGTGGACAGCCCATTTAAGTCTGTCCTGGCCCTACACTTTAATCGTTTTCTGAATTTGATGTCCTTGTCCTTCGTAGTTGTCAGATACACCCGAATCAACACCATTTGTTCTCTCATTTGCTAGAAGATTCTATCTACTTCTAGCTAAGAATCAAAATATTAATGAAGCCTCATTGCCAATTCATTCCAGGGAGGTGGTCTTCTAAGACAGGGGACTGAACAGGAACCTTCTGGAAAACAGATTTGTTATAGCTCATGTTTCAAACCGCTAGTATCTCCAACTTTAGATTGCTAACCCTTTTAACTTATGTTCCTTCCCTTAAAGAATCCCACCAGTCATGCCAGGATATAGGCGTGACTACTTTTCTGTTCACCTTTGCTCAAGTAATTTGTTGTAACAAAAACATCTCAAATTTTTGCCCAACAGATTGTTTGTATCTTACATACTTTCTGTTTTATTGTATGCTTTCAATAGGTGTAATAATCCAAAATCTACCTAGCTTAATTTTGGTGGTCTAATGTAAATGGTTATGAGAAGAAATACCTTTTGCACATACTTCAAGTGTATTTTTGTTTTTATTAGGGTTGGTTTCAGACATTCCTTGCATTTTTTGGAAATCTTTTGATTCGCTCCTACTTTAATGTGTCATGTAAAACTCTCTACCTTTTACTGAGGCATATTAACCACTGAAAAAAATTAAAAACAGTAGAAATAGTTGAAGGCAGTTTTAAAGACCTGAAATCTAAAATAAAACTTTCAGATTATAAAGCTCTATTTTCAGATATGTATAGTGCTAACAGACCAATAAAACATAGCATTCATTGTTTATTGGGCACCGCCATTCCAATGGTTTTAGACAACCAATTCATTCTTTTATTACATTCCCTGTAGGGGAAAAATTAGTATTAAGGGATGCTTCTATACTAATCAATATTCAAAGTTCATTTTGAGACTAAGTTGAAATGAACTTAATTGTATGTGTTCTCCTTTTACCATAGTTGAGGAATATTATTGGTAGTCTAGTGTTCTGTGTTCCTAATCCCCTTCAAAATAAGGGCACAAGGAATGATCAGAAACAAACATCACAGTGCCTGGACAGATAGCTTAGCCATTAGGAACAGATAGATACTTTTGTTGCAGAGGACCTGGGTCTGCTTCTCATCACCTTCTGAGTAGCTCACTTCATTCTATGCGGATACACTCACACAGACGCATACAGATAATCAAAAGTAAACTTTTAGAATATCACAAAAAATCAAGTATTGTGCTATTTAAAGTGAGTGTTGTGTTTGTTAAAGACAGCAGAGATTGATTATATACAGTGATGCTGTACAAGGTATTGGAGGTACCAACTTTCGGGCTTTCAGTGGGCGCAGAGGAGGCTCTAGTTTGATGGTTTAACAGAGCAATCTTTATATCATTTACCTGCCGTCTAGTACATACCTGTATATCATCTATCTACTGACTACATATCTATCAGCTATTGATGTGTGTGTTTAAATGTTTCAATTATCCACGTAAAATTCTATAGTGCCATTTCCCTTTTTTGCACAGGAAGAAACTGAGGCAGATATAGTCAAGAATATTATAGAAGCTTTCATAAATTAGTCATTGATAGGACTTCAATTTTATTTGGACCTGTTGGACTATAGATCCCAAGTTTCCCTTATTGTAGTGGGAAGGTAAGAGTTAGTACCCAGAAAACAGAAAAAAAGTTCAACACCCAAATCCCAACAGAGTAGAGACGGTGGTGGCTGAGAAGCCATCGCCTGCTGATTAAATCTGAGAGACCAATTTGGAATTTTAGCAAATGTAGTTTGGAATTCCTAACGAAACAATTGGATGCCAGCACCCCAGGGCAAAGTCAAAAGTCAAAATGTTTAATATGTTACTTTTAAACTTTTAAAGTTGTGTCAAAGCTAAATAAAATACTGTCTATTGATCAGACTGAATCCTAAATTGGAATGCACACTTCTCGACTTAAGCACTTTAAATATATTTCAAAATCTACTAACAGAATAATATACACTAGAGTAATCTAGAACACAGAGTATTTAGAAAATAATCTATACTTCTAAACATTTTAGGTTAAACTGTCCTACCATAATTAGAAGGGATTTAAGACACAGGTCTTATTCCCTTTTCATTTCATGATACCAAGAGTAGATGATTGCTATACTTTTCTTGATGTAGGCTATTTACATAACATATTGTACTGCATTGTACCACGAACACCAAAGTCTTCTACACCAACATTAACTGATGAAAATAATGCCACGGCCATCTTAGACATCATAGTTACACCTTTGTTCTCATAGAAGAAGTAAGTTTAACTTCTCTCAGCAGTGCTGCCCTGACCTGGCAATGCTGAACCATGGAAAGCAACCTTTTCCCATTGAGTTAAATGAATTGCTGAGTCAGGATTCTGGTTGTCATCCAGACTGTGAAGCTTTTCTGAAACCTAGACATATTTATTTGGGAGCCATAGGTGGTGATGATCTGGGACAGTTGTATCTGACTGGAGGATGGTAGTACATTTGTTTAGTTCATGGGCAAGACCTGTGAAGGGTGGTACAGCCTTAATGGCGGGGCTGAAAAAACCCACTGCGTGTAAAGTAGCTAAGAACTGAAGACTTGAAAGATGGTATTCTGGGGAAACCTCTAACCCTGCCCTTGCAGAAATCTGCAAGGTGACGTCCAAAACATAATCACCAAGCACTCTCTTATATGGGGCTGCTCGCCATCACTCCACTAGCAGTTGGTCTTGCTGACAGATCCCTCTGTGACTGTCTGTCAGTGGGCCTCTTCTGCAGGGAGCATGCGCACACACACACACACAGACACACAGACACACACAAGGCTGTTGATCTCCATGTGAATAATCGTTATTTCAAACTGACCTGAAGCTTGTACTTTCCCGCTATAATAAATCAAAAGTAAGCTGCATATATTTAGTTCTTACAGTAATGATGAATGGATTCGCTTTGGATTAGAGGAAAAATAAATATGCTGTGTGCGTCCCTGTGTTTCTTCTCCACAAGGACTCGGTATTTGCAAATCGTATGTTACGTTTTTTAAAAAGTGAGAATGGAGTGATCCGAATAAATGAATACCTTAAAGTCACAGGGAAAAAAAGTTTCTTATGGTGGTACTCAAAGAATATAATATCCCACTTTATATGTTGCTATTGAGCATTAGCTGAAATGGTTTGGGAATGTTGGTCTCCTGCGAGGACGTATTGTGTGCTTTAATTAATTATTCCAGGATCAGTGTTATAGAGATATTCCTCGCTGTCCTCCTTGGTCACACCAGTCTGCTCGGCTTTCATCTTTATAGGGGTCACCTTTATCTTTGACCATGAGGCCCAGCTCTGCATGTGCTTTGAGCCCCTCACATGTATCCTCCTCTTATTATGAACCAATGCACAGAGCATAAATGCCACCATTTCATCCACTTTAAAAACTGCACTTGAGAAACATTTACTGAACTCAACAATATTTCACCCTTCACCAGTGTCTACTTTCAGAATATTGTCATCCTTCCTGGATATGATCAGTATACAAAGTATAAATAGATAGAACTTTCAGAGACTAAAAAATATTATTTAAAAATGAAAATAATGTTTCCATCCTTGTGGAAGAATACCCTCATATTTGAGAAGTTACCTTCCATAACTTCTTCTTCCATTCCTGAAAACCTTTCATTCACTCTCTATCTCTGGAATAGCCTGTTTCAGAAATTTCTCAGAAGCACAACCAAAAGTACAGACCTTTTGCGTCTAACTTCTTGGAGGGTGGAAAAAAAGACAGGGTCTCCCTATATGTCCATATCTGGCCTGGAACTTTCTATGTAGATCAAGCTGGCCTGGAACTCAAAGATCTCCTGCCTTAGCCTCCAGGTCAGGTGCTGAGATTAAAGGCATGCATCCCCACTCCTTCTCATTGAGACTGGATGGTGCTCAATAGTTTGGACATGCTACAATTTATCCATCCATTCATTAGTCCATCTAAAATGTCTCTACTTTTTGAAGAAATGTTTCTACTTCTTCTATTATGAAGAGTGCTAATATGAAAACTTTATGCAAGTTTTTATTTGAACACTCATTTTCACTGTGTGTGTGTGTGTGTGTGTGTGTGTGTGTGTGTGTGTGTGTGTGCATGCTAAGGAAGTGGTTGAGTGTTAGCTATATCTGTAACCATGCCCAACTGCTTTACAAGGCTTCTTACAGCTTGGGGGCCTCATCACAGAGTAGCACCACCTCTGCTGCAGATGTTTTTCCTTGAGGAGGGGCCTTGTGAATCCTGTTCAGTGACATAAGTTTCCTCAGCCTTGTAAGTTTTGTTTACTTCCTGAGTCTTTTGAGCATCCTTCCTCCCTCTGGGTGGGTGTTTCAATTCTGAGACAATAAGCTGCCCAAGAGAGATACAAATAGAGTCTATAACTTAGGTTGAGTTTTGTCTTTGTGCAGAAGACCTTCAAGGATAGTCAGTACAGCGTGCTGCCCTTAGTACAGATCTCACGGGATACACACCTGTCCCACGTCACACAACTAAAGAACAATGACAAACTAAGCCAAAGGTTCTCAGCCTGGGGTGATTTGTTTCCCACTGAACATCTACAATGCCCAATTTTTTTTTCAGTCCCGAAGGTATTAGTAGTATATATGCTCTTTAATACAAGATTGCCACTCATGACAAAGAATAATTTGATGCAAAATGAGGTTCAGAAGCTCAGATGTAACCCTTTGCTAGGAAAACTATTGAAAGAGAAAGGGGAGAAGGAGGGAGAGAGTGAGAGCAACTGTGTGGCAAATCCTTTAGGAACATGAAAGAGTGGGTACTTCAGCGTACCATGGAGTCCTGGAAGTTAAGCTGGATGAAAATGCTGGGCAATGTGGGTTGTGAACGCACCGGGGTGTGTTGGAAGGAGGTGCCGCTGCCAGCAAGTGGTAGAACTCCAAAGTGGACTTGAGCCAAGCAGAGCAAAGAATGTGCTGTGGAAAAGAGCAGGAACTAGACACGTTAGAATTCAGACCTTGCCTCCAGCCGTGCCTCTTCCTCTCACTAATGGTGTGGCTTAGAGCTAATCAGAGGCGTCTTCTTAAGTGAAAACTCATGGCCAAATGGGAATCATTTGAAGGTCTTTGACACTGGGGAGTTAGCATAAGACGAGACCGTCTTGTAAAATCATTTCTAACTGCAACTGGGAAGTGTTGCTTTTATCGTTGTCACTGTGATGGCTACTAAATGGAGTTGGTACCTGGGTGGGAGTGAGGGCCTTGGAAGCTGGGCAAGAGAGGAGACCAGGTGGGTTAAAATCGTCTAGAGCAGAAAAGCAATGGGGAAGTAGCAAAGGGAAGAAGCATCATGACCTCGTACACAGGAAAAATGGGGCCGAAAAAAGAAGCCATCTAGAAAGCCATTCTAGCAAAGTACATACAAGATGCAAAGGTCCCAGCTAGAGGCAGCTTCGGTCCCCAAGGACAAGAGCAGGAGTTGACTAGAATGACGCCTGGTGGGCACACTAAGGAATAGTTTGTAGCTCTTTGTAGAGTTGGGCAGAAAAGTAAACAGGTTGCTCCGTGGGCTTCTATTCTATTCCTAGGTAATAAGACAAGCACATCTGAACAAAATGCACACAGTTTCCAATGGGCATCTAATATTTTAAAGATAATCAGTAGAATTGCAAACAGATGTGGATTATAAGTTGCCCTTGAATAAAGTGTTATCTTCAACAGTGCTGTTTACAGCCTAATTTTTAAAGCATGCATATATAGTAAGATGTATCATCTCTTTCTTTGAAATTTATTTCCTCCACATGTGATGAGCTGTACCAGGTCATCACGCAGTAAATGTCTCATGCTGAGTCTTCTTTTAATTTAAAAAAGTGTAACGCATTTTAAAATGATGGAGCAACTCCATGATAGCAATGTGGAGAATGTGGGAACTGGGTCCCTTAGCATGCAAGCTTCCAAAGGAAAGGGATCCAAGGCTGTTGGTTGGTTGGTTGGGTCAGGATTTCCATGGCTGTGAAGAGACACTATAACCAAGACAACTCTTATAAAGGCAAACATTTAATTGGGGCTGGTTTACAGTTTCAGAGGTTCAGTCCATTATCATCATGGCAGGATGCACAGCAGTGTGCAGGCAGACGTGGGGCTGGAGGAGCAGAGAGTTCTACATCTTGATCTGAAGGCAGCAGAAGGAGGAGACTAGATTTATTCCACACTTGGCCTAGCTTGAGCATTTAAGACCTCAAAACCCCAACCCACAGTGGCACACTTCCTCTAAAAAGGCCATACCTCTTCCAAGAAGGTGACACTTCCTCATAGTGCCACTCCCTACGAACCAAGCATTCAAACACGGGAGTCTATGGGGTCAAGCCTATTTAAACCACCACAGTTGGTTTGGTTTGTTGTTATTGTTGGTGGTGGTGGTGGTGGTTTTTTTCATTGCTATAACACTGCTTACAATAATATCCAATACGTGATAGCCAACCGTCAATATTTACTGGATGGATGGATGGATGGATGGATGGATGGATGGATGGATGGATGGATGGACCAATCCATTAATTTACAGAGGCATATGTTGTTCGTGCACTCTTGCAAGGCAGTTGAGTGACTGGGACAAGTGCTGTGTCTACTCTGTGGTGTTGGCTATGGCAGTATCTCACCTCTCATCATGAACTGAGCTCTTGACAAGTTCATCTTGCTAAACTCCATCTGTTGTCACTCATTAGTTACCACAGGCTCTCAGATCAGTAGATTTCTCCCTTTTCCCTCCTCGGGAACCCAGCTGAGGTAAATCTGTAAAGTTCTAAGTGGATGAAGATAAGCACCCAAAGGGGTCGATTTTCTCTCCTCGGAAGTGGCAATTGGTTTGCCTCCTTACACATTTCCCCAAGAGAAGTATTTCCACATTCCTGAAGAAAAACACTTGGCCCTTACAGGGGTGTGGCTGGCAGAACCCTTCCAGCCGAGTCTCCTCAAGCAAGGCAGTGCAGAAAGGAGGGCCCTTCAGTAACACTTGACAAGGTGCCAATTCCACCAGTGATAAGAGCAGCCTGGGACACAGCAGTCACTCTAAGCACAGGCTGCATTTCCCAGTGCGGAGCCCACATGGTCCTCCTCACAAAGCAAAAGACAGGGTGACCTTGAAAGCCTGCCAACAAAGTTCTGGAAATTACAAGAGCAACTTTCCTGGAATTGTTCAAACAAAGCAAGATCTCGAAATGGATCATAAGAGGATTTGCCCCTAGTTAGAAAGATCCTCATTTGAGTATTTTCCTTCCCTTCTACAATAGTGAGGACTTCCAGTGTTAATGGCATCACCTCACTTCCTGTATTAGTCGTCAGATTATTTTCCATATACTCAAAACCTTCATTTAGCATGGGAAGTGAAACCTAGGTACAATTTATTCAGAATGTATCCTTGGAAGAAAATCAATTAAAAGCACTTATATGGAATGCATTAAATTAAAAACGCCACTCAACATTGGCTCAAAGCTCTGGGGCACAGTTAGGGCCTCATTTTAGGCAAAGCTGTGACAACTACAGGATGAAAGTCTATCACCTTCAGCCTCAGAGCCTCAGAGAGAGCTCAGAGCTCAGGAAGAGACTCTGAGGCTCCTCGTTGCTCTCAGGGACTGTCCCATCCGTTTCATATTCAATGCATGGGGGGGGACAACTTAATTTTTTGGTTTTAAATATTATGTCTTTCAAAAATAATATGTCTTTGGATTGAGTGCCAATAGGCTTCCAACATCTTTCAACACTCTGTAATTTGGATATTTTATAAAAAATTGACAATACAGTAAGGAATACATTATTCCACTGTCTCTATGAAAAACAAAGACATGTTAGGAGAACTGGAGCAGGACATGTGTGTGGCACACACCTGTGCCCCTTTGTATTGTGGGTGCCAGCAGGGTAGTCACCTGAGAGCTCATTGTGCTTTATGACCTACACTCAGCCAGTAATAATTGCTGAGGAAAGTTTTTTGGGGGGAGGGGTGCTTATAAATTCAGCATCAAAATGTTAAGGTTGATATTATGCAGAACTTTTTACATTTAACTTTTACCATTTTTCTGAGGGAGACTAAAGGAAAAGCAATACATTAATATTCATGTCCCGTTCTCACTACATTGAACATCTTTTCTTGAGATCTGAAGATATATGAGCAAAGAGAAGGCAGATTTTATCTCTGAGAGATAACAAAAAGAAAGCAATACAGATAATAGTTTAGCCGGTGTCCTTGAGAAAGGCCAACCTTTATGAGATCAGATGAGGAGTGAAGGCCGAGACTAGAGGCCAGCATTTAGTCAGATGGAAAATACTTCTGCGTTTCTGCCTCTCAGACCTGCCAGCCTCAAAAGCTGTCATGGGGTGATACTGAAAAGGTTTCACGTATCATGGAGATAACGTGAAGCTTAAAGGCATGTTTGAAGTTCTTAGAACTATTCTAGGAAAGCCACTCCAGAAAACACAAGCAGTGTCCACAAGACTGTGCAGTCCAGTTTTCAAAACAGGCAATGTGTGTTTGTGTATGTGTGTGTGTGTGTATATGTGTGTGTTTGTGTATATATGTGTGTGTATATGTATATGTGTGTGTTTGTGTATATATATGTGTGTGTGTATGTATATGTGTGTGTTTGTATATATATATGTGTGTGTATGTATATATATGTATGTGTATATGTGTGTGTATATATTTATATGTGTGTATGTATAAATGTGTGTGTGTGTGTATACATATATTTCACCTTTCTTTGACATTTTCTGACACTAAAATATCACATTATAATTAACATTTGGTAAAAATGAGTTTCAACAGCAATCCGAGAGTCTGGCGAGGTGGTTCACACATGTAAAACAATACTTGCTACTCAAGCCTGAGGACTGAGTTTGGATCGGGTCACTCATTTAAGAGGCAAGCATGACCAAGCATGCCTATCGCAGCGGCCCCATGGGAGGCGGACACAAGAGAATCACCAGGGCTTGCTGTCCAACCAGCCTCGAGGCAAAAATGCCAGGCTCCAGGTTTGGTGAGAGTTTCTGTCCCAAAGGAATAAAGTAGATCAGGACACCCAGTGTTCTCCCTTCTGGTGTGCATGAGTTCTCTCACCTGCATACACATTTAAGGATACACTTTACACAAATACATCACACACACACACACACACACACACACACACGCACGCACTAATTTTTTCAGTGCAAAAGGCTAACCTAAAACCTCACAAACCAGGCCAAACAGAAAATACCATCTTAAGAAGTGAGCAAACATTAATTCATGTCAAGCATTACGTTAAGCACTAAAGATTCAACCAAGCAAATGCTAACACCAACCCTTCCCTCAAGAACCCACAATGCAGCAGAGGAGGCTGCACTTATTCAGTGAGCCAAAGAAAATCAGTGTCTTTGAACTGTGAATCCAGGGTGACCATGTTTAGTCTGGGAGAGGTCCCGGGATATGGGCAAGATTAGAGGCAACTATACATACTTACAAGGCCATTATGGCTGTCTGGCCTTCTTAACATAAAGAGTACCATTTATACTGCTTCTTATCAGGGATGGAAATCTTTGTAATATTAGCCAAAATGCTGCATGGAGTGTTTACATATTTACACCATGGTTTGTTTAAAGTGGAGTCGATGGTTATCTTTTGTCTACGGGAGCAGAGCCAGCTGTTTGCGTTAAGTGCTTTGTCTGTGGCACGGTACAGTCCTGTCTACGATTTTATGTAACCTCATTGCTGACCGGTGTTCGGTTGCCGACATTCAACACGAGAGAGGAGCTAAATTTTCCTTCTAGAAGACTGACACAGAAAGTGGGATCAGACGGTTTTAGATGGTTTTACCTGCCAAGGCTTCAGATAAATTTAGAAAAGCACCCCCACCCCCACCCCAGCTCTCTCTCTCTCAGTTTGGGGCCCTCATTACTGTTCGTTTTAATGCTAGCCTGTGTTTCTACTTCGTAATTATTATGCTGTGACACATGGTTTCTATTTCAGGGAACTGGAAAAAAAGAAACTGACATGTTACCCTCCCCCAAAAAAAGATGTTTTTATTTCATCTATATGATAAAATATCATATAATATTATATAATGTATATATACACACAATAACAGACAAGAGAAGTGTGGTTGGTGTTTGCTGGATATCTCAAGGAGAAAATGAAGGCAAAAAATTAAAAGCAATTCAATAGTAATGACAGATAGGTCACAAGTTACAACTTCCTTCTCTTCTTTATTCTATCGCGTGTAAGCATAGAAGTAAGAGAAGAAAATGCGTCCTTTCTACCCCTGTCCCCAAATCCCTGCAAGTCAATACCCTTCCTCCCCATGGCAAATCACCAGTGTTCAGGAACCATAGAGTTAACACAGGAAAAGCATCATTGCTTTTAACTGATGGCTTAGACTTGTCATCTCCACAGTTAACATTTATGGGACTTGTCGTTTTCTTTTCTACTTATAAGCCATAGTAACATATCCTGTCATTATAGGTAGCCTTGGCACACTCTCTGGCAACAAACATAAAGATTACTTGAGATGACTGAATGTAGTTAAAAATTGTATAAAATTATGTAAATTAATACTGCAAGAATTCTAAAAAACTGTCTCTATCTCTCTGCATAGAAATAATAGATAGATAGATAGATAGATAGATAGATAGATAGATAGATAGATAGATGCTTAAACTGATAATTACCCAATAATGCATATATAATATCTACTCAGTAGAAGACCTTTACTGAACACTTGGAAAAAGTTAATTTCTTTAAAATCTGTGGGTGTTTTGGGGGATTGGGAGGTGACAACCTGACTTGTCTCCCTTTCTCTTCTGTTTAAAACAATATCAAATCCTTCTATTATAGTATTATTTAAAATGTTAACTATACATAAAATGAAATGTGATTTTTAGTTTTTTAATGTTCTCCTTAATAAAATAATAAATCAACCATAACGACATCCGTCGAATGGGCATTGCTGATTGATAAGCCCTTCCCTTATCAGCCAGTGATCTAGCTCACATGAGGAAAAAATGTGCATGGGAGGAGCTGTGACCAAAACACCGTGGTGCAAGGAAACAAATACCATATGTTACATCCTTGGAACGAAAGAGTGTCTAATCTGATCGCTTACGATCCCAGAAATGTGCTCTCTACACTTTTAAAATTAAAACACACGCAATTGAAATATTTGTAAGTGCACAGTGTATATATTTAACATATAAAATATTTTTATATGTATAAAGTGCGGCTTCTCGCCACGCATACTATTGACCTTGAGATTTTGAGCTCAATCCTGCCTTGCCCCAGGAGGCTACCCTGTATGCTGTTTGATGTCAGGCAGCACCCTAGTCCTCCAGGGAGGGCTTGTCAACATTCCTGTCCCCAGCCCTCCCACCCCCAGTTATCACAGCTCACAAGACACTGCTAAAGGTCTCCTGGAGAGCAAAAACACTCCTAATGACAACACTATTCTAAGTCATTTACATGTGACACTGTAGCACTATTCCATGCAAAGCAAACAGGAAGACTCTAATTGTTAAGTTTGAGTTGATTCTGTTTGTTTTAATAGTATGAAACAAAAAATTTTTTAATTTTTTTTTTTATGCATCTTATTGAGAATCTTTAGGAATCTGTAAGATGACTCATCAATTCAACGCTTCTGCCACCAAAGGCAGTGAGCTGAGTTCAGCTGCAGGAGCCTACATGGAAGATGAAGAGAACAAACACACGCCCACAAATTAACCTTTGACCTCAACACTTGTACCATGGTACACTGGTGTGGGGTGCACACTCATACACATGCAGACACACACAAATGAATAGATGTCATAGTACACACAAACACACACACACAAGCACATACACGTGTGCATATACACACACAAATAGACATGACATGATCACACATGCCCACACATTTGTTCACGCATGAATAAAAATATATCATAAGACACACATGCACACACACACACACACACACACACACACACACACACACGGGGCGGGGAGAGATTTTTTTTAAAAAGAAATTTAGTGAAAACATAGTGCTCCTGTTGTTTCAGTGTTTTGCCTGTGTGCTGTTAGAGGAAGTAGAGATGGAACCCAGGAAGGACCTATATGCGTGAGGCAAACCCTGACCCACTGGCTCTACCCTCAGCCCGTCAAATTGTTCTCTAAATCTTCCCAAGTGGAAGCACCCTGATTCAAACTGCAGTCTGTTTCAATTTTCACTTTTAAAGCCCATTAAAGTTAAAAATAAAAAAATAAAAAAGCCGCCCCACAGTCTTCTCACTGAGCCATTTCACAAGGTTCCTCATGCAATCCATTCATTTGAAGATTTTACTAAAATTTAAAGATCTCTCCTTTGAAGTGTTACAAACATAATATCACACATTTACATTTTTTTTAAAAATGCTCAAAATTAACACAATTGTTCTTTTTAAAATTATTTTATTTAGAGGGTTCGAAAACTATGTTCAATTTTTTTCTTCTTTAAGATGTATTTTATTATACTTATTTATGCATGTGTGCCTGCATGGGTTTATGTGCAGTGTGTGTGTGTGTGTGTGGGCAGGTACCCACAGGGTTTCAGATCCTCTGGAACTAGAGTCACAGTCAGTTGTGAGCCAACATGTAGGTGCTGAGAATTGAGGCCGGGTTTTCTGGAAGAATAGCTGGTGCTCTTAGCTGAGGATCCATCTCTCCGGCCTCTATTTGTTTTCTTTACCTAGTTTGGGGACTTCAATAGAGACACAAGCACATCACTTCTCAGTAGTGAGCTGACACTAGAGCACATGTATTTCCGTTCTGTCTATCAGCTTTCAATAGGAAACGATTCGTTATTCATATCCTGCCGCCATCGTTTACAGGTTCATTGTTTGAATGTCACCCTTATCTTGGAACTCTCTAATTTTTGTTTAAAAATATACTTTGAGCCATAAGAGTGACAGCTGCTTATCATCACAGATGTGACAGCAGCCTGAGGTGTTTTCCAAGTCCTTAGGATAAAACAACAAGCAAAACTACATAGGAGGCTGGAGAGATGGCTCAGCAGTTAGGAGCACTGACTGCTCTTCCAGAGGTCCTGTGTTCAATTCCCAGCAGCCACGTGGTGGCTCTCAACCATCTGTAAAGGGATCTGATGGCTTCTTCGGGCGTGTCAGCAATAGCATACTCTCATACATACAATCAATAAATCAATCTTAAGAAAAAAAAATACATAGGCACCAAGTGTTTCTATGACCACTTACTACATCATTCAAATTCTGCGAAGAATTCACAGTGGGTTTTTTTTTTAATTGTTAAAATAGCAGGTTATTAATTTCATGTACCGTTCTGTACACTCTGAACTTCTTTGCCTAAATAACTCACGTATTAATTTTGCAATGTTGTATCTCCGTAAACCAGCCTGGAGCTCATTCTGTGGTTAAATTTATAGCTTTGCCACAAAATATTGCTTGAATGAAAGGAGCCATTCACTGTTGAGAATACTACCTCACTGAGGGTTCTGTTCCTTTGTGGTTCATCATAGAGGAGAATGTACTCACTCATTCCACCACTGAGGAAGCCTTTAGTGGGGAGCTGAGACCCATGAAAACAGCTGCTCATCAGTTAGCAGCCTATTCCTAGCCCCTTACTACACAGTGCTTTTTCCTAACCCCTTACTACACTGATGTCAGCCCCTTGCCAGCAGGTCCAGGTGAGAGGAAGAGAACCCAGTCCAGCCAGGTCCAGCCGGTCTATCCTGGGCTGAGCGGGATGGCGAGTGTTGAGGGCTCAAAAGAAACACAAGAAACATGCCAGGCCGGGAGTCTTGTTGAAGCAGGAACTCACTTTATTAAACTAGGCACTTGCTTATATAGAGAAGGCAAGGAGTCGGGCACTTGGGTATGGGAAGACATGACATAGGAGGTGGGGAATGGGAAGGGGTAACTGACAGGGCCAATAGCAAAGCTCCACATCAGCAACGGCAGGGCAGAGGGAGGGCCAAACAGGTCTTGCTGAGTCACCCCTATACGGAAGTGACTGAGACAGGTCTCAAAACTCAAGCCAGGCTTAGGCTCTCCCACAAGGCTGCAGAAACTCGAGCCAGGCTCGGGTTTGTCCTCAAGGCCCAAATCAGGGCCAAAACGGGGTCCAACACACCGTGCTTTCTCCTAACCCCTTACTACACAGTACTTTACAAACCCCACCCCTTCTGATCCCTACCAATTGTCACACTGTTGTCGTTGACCATCAAAGGAATTCATCTGAGGTGACAGCCACATTTCAGGGACTTTCCAGCCACTTTTGCTGAAGGTACAACCATGTTTCCCTGATATTTCCTCAGGTCACTGGTAGTGAAGTGAAAATCTCAGTTATGGTCTCTAAGTAATGAAGATGAAATTCAATATCACAAAAATCAACATCCCAGGAGAAATCTGATGAAGCATATTGTAGATGCATAGAATTTTATGTCCTGCACTCAGCTGATGCCTCAAGGTCCAGTTTACTCCCAAGAAAGACTTGCTTTAAATATAACGATCGTATATCCATATTTTGGGACTTTTATTGATCCTTTTAGGACAAAAGGAGTAGAGGACACACATTTTGCCAAATATAGACTGTCAGCACATCAACAATTCAGATTCAAACAAAGAGGAATACCAGCAATGTCTTACTCTCCATCATCTTATCATTTAGCTAAGCTTCAGGTAAGACGGTCTATCTGCTAGTTGTCTCAGCTTGATTGTAAGGGAACTGAAGCACACCTGCATCAGTGGATGGCCATGAAGCTCTGTCAGCTTGTCCAGGACTCAGTCTTGCCTAACAGATTTGGCTTCTCCTAAGTGCAATGTGCCATGCGAGATGAGGCGCATTTAATTTAGGTGTTTGTAAAGTTTGGTTTCATTCTTCTGTCGTTAAAACATCAAACATCAGAAAATGGAAGCTAATCATATTCTCTTCTGTGGACCAAAATGCAGTCACTGTTCACAGACCATACTTCCCAAGACCCCTTACCTTAGAGTAAGTAGTAGGTGTTCTCAGAAAGACAAAGGATTGACACAGCCTAAAACTGCAGACTGAAATTAACTTTAGTTTTCTGTCTAAAATTAGAATTTGCAATGCTTTTTTTTTTGGCATAGGAGATCTGGGATTTTTCTCCCCTCTGGCCTCTGCCCACCCAGTTCTGCCATATGGTCTCTAGCCGTCTCGGCAGAACATGTGATTACAAATGCCCCATTTCGAGACTGACTGGATTCAGAAAATGTGATCAAGAAGGTGTTAAGAAACAAGCCAATTAGTATGCCCGTTTATAGTTACAGTGCAAAATACAAGACAGGTGCTTCTACTACTAACTGATTTGAGAAGCCTTCTCTCCACTTAGTCATCTGTAAAGGCAACGGAGGAATTTGACCACAAGCATTCTCATAAAAAGTTAAAAACAGTTCTCTGGCTGAGTTAATAAAGAAATGAGACAGTTCAGAATTTCCAGCCAGAGTGTGACAGGTAATTGGTTGAGATGGGCAAAATATCGAGCCACTATTTAAAAAGAGGTCATGTTTTCAGATCATTAAAGCAGAGCGTTTTATTTGCCAGTGATTTATTTTATTTGTAACATACCCTGCTTATAATGAAACGAAATAGCCATGACTTGAGCTCCATAAAATACTTTATTGCTTCTAAAACCTGTGAGCATGCGTGTGTCTGTGTGTGTTTGGAATGTGTAAAAGAATTAAAATTGCCCTGAGGTGGTGTATAATTATTTATTTCTAGGTTAAAAAGTTGGGTGTTTTTTGTTTTTTTTTTTAACTCTGGAATTTGAGCTTTGCCTATCTGAGCTTACCAACAGAAAGCTAACGCCAACTTGAAAGTCTGCAGGAAACGGTGTGTTTAACCTTAACCTGGGTTTGAAGTTCTCTTACCTTGACCCACAAATAACTGAAAGTGAATAGATTTGGGAGTCAGCTACTCTCGTCAAGTCCAGGGCTGCCCCCAGCTTCGTAACGGTTAGTGAGCACAGCCTGAAAGGCTTGCACACCAGTGGCTCTGGATGGTACCTTGGGGGATTCACTATACTAAATGAGGCTTGGAACTTCTCTCACTTGATAGCGAGATTTTCCTTAATCAGAGACATTTCCATTGAGCTCTTTTTTATTTCCACAACAAAACTGCAATTACAACAGCTCTGTTGACCCAATGCACATCAGAGATCCAAGAAGCACTAATGTCATGGCTATACACCGGAGTCATACAGATGTCTCTCGTGAGCAACAGCAGCAGTGGAGGTGACTCTGAAGTGAGTCACCTTCTTTGTGAAGAGATTAGACTGAAAACCGATGTAAGCTACAAAGCTGCTTTCTTATGACGTTATTTCCTACCCATTTTATTTTGTTGTATAAAGAAATAAAAATCCATTTCACTTAAGGAACAGGATAGAAGTCCTATCGCAAAGCGATTTTAAAAGGAATTTCCTCTCTGTCCATAACTCAGAATCTTTGTCTTAAAAAGCAGCCTGTGTTTATAATTAAGTATAGAAGGAAGGGAAAGATATTCTTAGAATAAAATTGGCAAGAAGAAAAGATGGGGCACCAATCAACTCTGTCAAGCTGTGTTTGTACAGACTCAGCATGCTTGTCCTGGACACAGGTCTGGACACAGGTCTTGTTTGTCTGTTTCAATGCTCATCAACTATAGAATCTCTATTATTTAATCCCCCTTTGCTGTTACAGAATACCTAAGAGAGGCACTTTAAAGGAAGACACATTTATTCTGGCTCTTAGTTTTAGAGATTTCAGTCTAGCGGCAAGGAAGGGGACGGCAGAGCAGCGCACATAGAGACAGAGACAGAAACAGAAAGTCTGGAGAAACAGGGAGAGAAGGGGGAGAAGGGGATAGAAGGGGAGTGGAAGGGAGGAGGGAGGAGAGGGGAGGGGAAGGGAAAGTAAACGAGCGGAGGAAAGAGGAAATAGAGGGGAGGGGAGGGGAGGGGAGGGAAGGGGGGAAGGGAGGGGAGAGGCTAGTAGAATGATAGAGCCTAAAGCCACACCCTCAGCTACCTATTTCCTTCAGCAAGGCCAGCTCCCAAAATTTCCAAAACGTCCCAAAATATCGCTGGCAGCTGAGGAACAAACCTTTGCCACAGCAGCCTTTGGGAACCCTGTTATGTTTTATAGAAAGAGAACCAGGATGTTTCTTAGTGCGCGATATGGTGAGGTGGAAGGGGTGCCTCAGCGGGCCCATGCTGAGGCCTCCCTTCCCCCTGAGGAATAGTATAGAACAGAGTTTATAGAGAATAGGGCGCAGTATAGACTAGAGTTTATTCGGGACATGGGGACTTGAGAAGGGAGTAGAAGCAGAGAAAGACAGAGGGGAAGGGAGAGAAGGAGGGAGGGAGGGAGGAGGGAGGGAGGGAGGGGAGGAGGGGGCAGAGAGAACGTGGGGCCAGACAGCTCCTTTTACAGCAAGCTAGGGCTACCTGGCTGTTGCCAGGTAACTGTTGGGCAGAGCCTAGAAGAAATGCTAACAAAGCTGCTTCTGCTTCACCGCAATGTTACCTCCTGAGAGGGCCTGGGTTAGAAATGCTCTCAGTAGAGCCCAATGACAGTGGGAGGAACCCAGACACTTGTCACATTTACCCCCTTTTCGTATTTCTGATATCCCACTGAAATTCTCCGTTCGTCATTCTTGCTGAACTGCGCCCTATTGTTTCAGACAAAAGAAATCACAATACATTATTGAGGAAAAAATCATACTAGGCCCTGTAATTATTGATATTTGGTATGAGTCCTCTCTAATATCTTACAACTTAAAGACCTTTCAAAACAATTCAGTTGTTTACAGTAGATGAGACCGCAGCTTGTATGCTATAGAGTCGGCCTTATTTTAAGACTAAGGAAGGGCGAGCGGAGGTGTGGTGTGTGAAGTGACTGTTCCAAAGGAGACCCCTACGGACTTATGGTTTTGAAAGGTTAACGAACATTAAAATCTCTACCTCTCTTTGAAAAAGAAGGCAAAGAAATGAACAAAGAGCTTCCGTGTGGGTAGTTGTAAAATCATTGTGTGGGAAGTGAAGTAAATGTTGACTACAGAGACCAGAGATCAGGTCACTTGGCCCCAGCAGTCAAGGACATGTGCTTTGTTTACGGCATCCAAAGCAGTGGTTCTCTACCTTCCTAATGCCACGACCCTTTAATACAGTTCCTCATGTTGTGGTGACCCCCAGACATAAAATTATTTCCATTGCTACTTCATAACTGTAATTTTGCTACTGTCACAAATCATAATGTAAGTACATGTGTTTCCCAATGGCCTTAGGTGACTCCCATGAAAGGGTCGTTCAACCCCCAAAGGGGTCGAGACACACAGGTTGAGAGCCGCTGGTCCAAAGTGACTTTATCAGAAAGGAAAACAATGAGGAGGAGGGGTGGTGTCCAAATGTCTCTACGATGGAAATTGATTTTCTTCTTAATCTTTAAACTCCAGTGGTTTTTCAATGACTAAAATATGGACTATGGATTTGGGTCTAAAATATTATAATTTACAAACTTTACTTCTTGGACCCATCTTCAACTATACTTTATGGTTCTTGTTAAACATTATCTTCTCCAACTTGCCTTCTTAGGAAGCTGGTTATTGCTTTATTATCGGAGAGTACAAAACAGCCATAAAGTATTTGTTTGCAAGCTTTTACTTGGTTTTATACTCATGGACTTTATAAACTAATGAAACCGTTCAATCTTCATTATGATGTGAAAAACATCTTTAATATAGAAGTTTGACACAACATAATTTATACTTTTAGATTTTCATCTCAAAGCTATTTCAAAAGAAAGTATTTGCTTTGAGCATTCTGAAAATACAATTCCAAGGGGCTCGCCAAACCTTGGATGCAGTCCCAAATAAATCAGAAACAGGTTGCTGGGTCCCCCCCCCCTTTTTTCTCTTTCTCAATGGCCAGCTTGCTTTATTATTTGGAGAGCAAGAAGGGGAGAAATCCAAAAATAAAGATGTTGGCTGTTTCATAATAACTATGCACATGAAACTCAATGCACTTAATTATCTGACTATACCCTCTCCCTCCTGTGCTCTATAATTACAGTTGGGGCTGGAAATGGACACCCAGAGCATCGTATACACAGTAGCCAAGATGAAGTTAGTCTTTAAGCCAGTGGGCATGCCCAAAGTTCCATGTACGAGAGAGAGCATCAGTGTTTGTCTACTTTTACTGAGTGTGAGATTCTGAGCCAAACCCCTGTGATGGCTTCTGCTGTTGGCAGATCTAGCATTCAGCAGCAGCTGTAGCCAGGTCAGCCTTGATCAGTGGAAGTCCATGTGGTTGAATCCAAGCATAACCTCCATCTCAGCCACCATGGCCACTTTGTTCATGTGCCTATTGAGCAGTGACAGGGTGGGAAAGAGACTGACTGTCCACAGAATGGGTCATCTTATCCACTTGATTATTGAACTCCTCCTCGGCTGAAGTCACCTTTTGGTGATCATTTACATAGGACACAAATATCTTCACATCCTTTGCCCATTTGGAGAGATCTATCCACATACTTCTTCCCCAGATGTCTTTCTCACCAATTTTCCAATCGTGATCTTTCCAAGTCCCTGACCATCCAGCCAATCCATTGGCTACAGCCCATGAGTCAGTGAACAATCGTACATCTGGCCATTTCTTCTTCCAAACAAACTGTAATACC
>CM052719.1:25937506-25955179 GCA_028551405.1 Uromys caudimaculatus | reverse complement strand
ACATCCTTTGCCCATTTGGAGAGATCTATCCACATACTTCTTCCCCAGATGTCTTTCTCACCAATTTTCCAATCGTGATCTTTCCAAGTCCCTGACCATCCAGCCAATCCATTGGCTACAGCCCATGAGTCAGTGAACAATCGTACATCTGGCCATTTCTTCTTCCAAACAAACTGTAATACCATGTGTACTGCCCAAAATTCTGCCCACTGTGAAGATTTTCCTTCACCTGTATCTTTCAGGGTTGTCCCAGAAAGGGGTTGTAATGCTATAGCTGTCTACTTCTGGGTGGTGCCTACATAACGTGTAGAGCCATCAGTAAGCCAGGTCCTAGTCTTCTCTTCTTCAGTCAGCTGATCATAGGGAACACCCCATGAGGCTATAGGCACATACTTGGCAGCAGATGGCATTGTAACAAGAGTAGAAACCATAGACATTTGAGCAACTTCTTCATGTAACTTGCTTGTGCCTTCAGGACCTGCTCAGGCTCAATCACAGATGTACCACTTCCATTTGATAATAGACTGCTGCTGTGCACATCCTACTTTATGACTTGGAGGGTCTGATAACACCCAGCTCATAAGGGGCAGTTCAGGTCGCATGGTAACTTGGTTTCCTATAGTCAAACGCTCAGTTTCCACTAAAGCCCAATAGCAGACCAAGAACTGTTTTTCAAAGGGAGAATAGTTGTCTGCAGATGATGGTAGAGCTTTACTCCAAAATTCCAAAGGTCTCTTCTGATAGTGGCAAAAAGCAGCCATGTTCTTCACCAAAACATCACAGAAACAGTCTCTCGGCCACATATTAAAGTTCTTCTCCACTGAAACTTCTTGGGTCAGGTCCACACAATTCAAATCACTCTCAGTAGCAAAGTATTCCATATTCCTACTAGGATAGCCCATTAAGCCCCATTTAAAGCATTCCACAGCTTCCCAAATCCAAAGTCCCAAAATCCACATTCTTTCAAACAAAAGCATGGTCAGGCCTATCACAGCAATACCCCAATACCTGGTACCAACTTCTGTCTTAGGGTTTTACTGCTTGTAAACAGTCACCATGACCAAGGGAAGTCTTATAAATAACATTTAATTGGGGCTGGCTCACAGGTCCAGAGGTTCAGTCCATTGTCATCAAGGCAGGAACATGGCAGCATCCAGGCAGGCATGGTGTAGGAGGAGCTGGGAGTTCTACATCTTCAGCTGAAGGAAGCCAGGAACAGTGGGCATCCTCAGGCAGCCAGGAGGAAGATCTCCAAGCTCACCCTCACGGTGACACACTTCCTCCTATAAGGCCACACCTACTAATAGTGCCACTCCCTGGGTATGAGCATATGCAAACCATCACGACTGCTATGTGTGGAGCTCAGATCTGTCTCTCCTAGCCAAGCAACCTCAAGAAAGACTTTTTGCTCTTTGGCATCTCATCTGTAATCTAAGGCAACACTATTGACGTTAAACAGTAGCTCTGAGAGTTAAATCATGTAGCACAAGGAAGTCTGTAAAAGCATTTCCCAACGTGTTGTCAATATTCAATGTATAAAACATCCTATAGATTTTGATAAATTTGAAGCCATTGCATCCGAACCCAACTGTGCACCTGGCAATGGTACCTGTCCACGTGATTGGCGAAAAGTGATTCATGAACAAAGAGCTGAGCTCTGAGTTCATGTGGACAGTGAGTATGTTTAGCTTTGTCCTCTGGCCAACAGACTTTTATCTTAGCACATATTTTAAAGATTCGTTTCCCAGATCCTGTGCCAATTCTTCCTTCTGAAGTTGTCCTTAGCTTCCAGAAGATTCCAATCTTAAATTGACTTAATCTTTTTTTAATTTAAATGAAATAAACACTTTGTTCTCAGAGAAATACAACATCACTCTGAAGCCACAATCAAGCCACAAAAGATGCTTGAAACTAGTATGTCCTTGTCATCGGCTCTCCTGAAGGTCATCGTTTGGCTGTGCCTGAAGTCAAATCAGATTATGTTTCCCATTTACAATATTGAAACCATTTTAGTTCCCACCACATTTTAAAAATCCAAATTATCCCCTTTGTGATTCACCACCCAAAGAGCTCATATTCTGAATTTTTGGCCACAAAATACATTTATTAAACAGTAATTCTCATTCTCTCTTGTAAAATGAAAGCACAAATAGCCGAGGGAATTTAATAAACAGAGGCAAGCCACTGTGTGTGTGACACTGAAGAATTGTTGCCAGTTTAACTAACGTGGACATTTTAAGTGAGAGTTACTGAAGGATCCTGGAATATTAAAACTCTAACAAAGACACTTGCTGCCTATACCCCTGTTAGACTCGTCTAAAACCTGAGGTTGGAAACTATTCCTGAAATTAATTTAAAATTGTGAAGTAAATAAAATGGGAATTAAATGTTTCATAGATAAACATTTTTCACCCATTTAAAAAAACCTTCATTCATATTCTTGACTTTGGATCTTTTGTTTTATATAAACACACACTTGCGGCAACATTTTAAAAGACCAAATCCATGAACTGGAGAAAACCCCAGGATGACGTTTGATTCCTCAGCAGTGGTGGAATCAAACTGAAGTCTTGCTTGGCCCCTAACCTCCCTTGCCACTAGAGAGTTTTCATCACCTTTCAAATCAGGGCTTGCAGAAGCCAAGACAGGCACCACTTACGTCATAACTTGCTTAGAAAATATGCTTTCTCGGCTGAAAATATTCAAAATATGTGGACTATGAAGGTAAATAGCAAACGGCATATGCGGGGTTTAAAATGATGAAAGGTATCGCAATCTGAATGGTCTCTGAAGGGAGGGGATATGCTCTTGGCTCTGAAAGGTCATCAGCTTTTCTGCCCAGTTTCCATGAGAAGAGCTTTCTTCTGGTTTCAGAGAAAATATGAGGTAACGAAGACACTGAAGAGAGTAAGGGGTAAAAGTGAAGACCATAGAAACACAGGGGTTCTTGATCTAACTGAAGAGGCTCCTGTCCATTGGAGAAATCACGAGCATCAGGCCCTGATTATAGGACTCTTAGAAGATGCCCTTGATAAGTGAATGGTCCTCAGACCTCCCAGAAAATGGCCAATGGATAGGCAATATTGGGCAACAGAGAGGTACATGCTAGGATGAGAAAAGTCAGAGGCTTATAACCACGTAAGGAGTTTGCTTTCTTTTATTAGACTGGGTCCTGGTTTGCTTTTCCTGTTACTGTGATAAACAGCATGGCGGAAGGCAAGCTAGGGAGGAAAGACTTTCTTTCAGCTATCAGGTCACAGTCCATCAGGGAAGGTAGCAGGAAACCCAGGGTAGGACCCCAGAGGCAGCAACTGAAATGCAGATTTAGGGAGGGCTGCTGCCTGCTGGCTTGTTCAGTCTACTTTCTTATAAAACCCAGGACCACCTGCCCAGAGGCAATACTCTCCACAGTGACGTGGACCTTTCTACATCAACCATTAATCAAGAAAATATCATTACAGGCTTTCTTACAGGCCAATCTTATGACATTTTCACAACTGAAACTTCCTCTTCCCAGAGGACCCTATTTAGTGTTGAGTTGACAAACAAAGAAAATAATAATAATAACCAACACGGACAGGGAGAGGGTAGTCACCTATAGACAGTAATAATACAATAAATATCCAGGCTCCCCACATCTAAAATTGAAACAAAAAATATCATATAATGTTTGCATTATCATTTTTGACACAAGGAAATAAAATACCATGGCTGAAGTCATGGTAAATAACTTATAATTTAATTTAAAATATTTAATTAAAAAACTCAATGTAGTAAATAACTTAAATAACACACGTTTCCCACTAACTCCCTTATCCAAGTAACCAGCTCATGAGTTGATATTTCCTTTTCCAGTCTAATCTGTAATGGCGCACATGTGAGAATGAAGAAAGTGATCGCTCTATTCTGTAATGTCTATATAAGTAGTATATGTTTTATAAAGCTGAACTTCCGTATTATTCCAAAACTATTCTTCATTTCTATGTTGTTTCCTTTCTGTTCTTCTTGATATCCAGTATCATTTATTTGTTAAGTAATTATAATAATCAACGAAAAATAAAATGTCCTTAACTGTCCACATAAAAAGAAAGCAATTCAAATTCCTGTCATTCAAACACGATGCTCCTTGCTCATGCCCCGTCAGGAAGCACTCACCTTCAAAGTTGTGCCAATCAGTTGGGACTGTGGCATCTATCCTAATTAGTAGTTAGAGAACAGTCTTCCAGTTGATCTACAGGAGGCATATCTGTAACCCTAGCACTTGGAAGTCTGAGGCAGGAGCAGCTCAAATTCAAGGCCAGCCTGAAGCACATCATGAAACCTGCTCAAGAGAACACAGAGAGTGAGGGAGGGAGGAAGAGAAGCAAGGAAGGAAAAAGGAGAGAAGGTAGGGACAAAGCCTTTAGTCTGAAACTTGTTTCCAGTTGGCTTCAACCTATTGGTCATATGCTACTCTTTAAGGTTTCACTAGGAAAACTGAATTCCTTCACAGAAGAATTTCATCCACACAGAGACAACCACGACGATGACGACGACGAAGACGATGACGAAGACGATGACGACAACGACAACGACGATGATAAATGTTCTTGAAATATTTTTCTATGAATTAGACATCCTCAGTTCCATCCACTGAGCTTCACACACTATAGATGTGGGGCACTCACAGCCCTTTTAGCTTGAGCAGTCACCACTGACAGAAGCTGTTCACTTTTCTGTAAGCAGGCTTGATACAGACTCATGCATCGGCAGCTGCCTGTAAGAACATGTTCGGTTGAGAAACTCAGCAGCTTTTGATCTCACCACAGAATGATTGTCGTCTGCAGTTGCTGACAAACTGCATCCATCAGCCCCGACAGATAGCTCAGGGAACCTGTCCAGCACTGAAGCTACCCAGAAAGTGCAGTATACACTAGGGACTAAAACGCACAGGTTTGAGGGTTGCCACTAACTTTCCCCCTGTGATAGGTGGCAAGCGTTGGAACAGCCATTGCAAATCAGAGACCCATATTCAGTCAATGTGATGTAGATTGATACTCTTAGGTTTACAGTCTTATCCATACTGAGAGAAGTAAGTTCAGGCCACCAATACTACTTCTTATCAACCATGAAGTAGTTAAAAATTAGTTCAATGGTTTCTTTGAAATCACCAGAATGAAGTTCTCTCCGCATTGCCAGAGGCATGGCCTCGGCTTGTGGCAATGCTCCCGATCAGGTGTGTTGACTGAGACTCAAAACTGCATTTGCAGATACGTCTGGAGCACATCCAACCCCAAGGTACACGACCCACCAGGGGCTGCTGCAGATTTTACTCCCAGACAGTCTGATGCCATCAGGAAAAGCATTTCTTACCCCCCAAAAATGCGAAGTATGATTTTCATATAATAGTCCGAGAACTCAGTAATGATGTGTGCAGAAGCTGCGTGGTGATTCATAGCTGCCCACTCAGCTCCCAAGAAAGTTTCCAAAGCTGATGCTCAATCATTCCAAGCCATTATTGGCACCAGAGTCTTGGAAGCTGTTCTGATTGCTAAAGCAGTCTTGCTTTCCTGAGAAGAGCACTGGATCCCCTCATCCAGGAGATCCTTGTGTGGTGGAAAAATGTGACATTTCAGAAATAGCTGGAATACACGTATAGTTTCTCAGTAGGGAAGGAGGACTTCATTTCTTGATGCAGACTTTTATGAACCAAGTTTATTCTTATTTGGTTTTTCCTCTGTCATAAATCTCTAATGCAATACTATCTTTACAGCATATTTAAGCCTCCATTTAAAATGCTGGTGAAGCCAGGACATGGTGGCACATGTCTTTAATCCCAGCTCTCAGGAGTTATATGCAAAGCCAACCAGGCCGACTTAGCAAGTTCCAGGCCTGCCAGGACCATATGAATATGAATATATTTATGTATATGTCATATATCTATGTGTAAATGTATGTATATGTGTATATGTGTATACATATATGTGTATTATCTGTGTATATATGTGTATGTTTGTTTATGTCATATATCATATAATCGTATGTCATAATGATAAGTATAATTTTATAAATCTTTGTGTGAAGGACACATTTGGATTTTTAAGGGTTTTAAATATTCCCTTAAAAAAATGGCCAAACTAGATACTCATTTCCTTCAGTGACTCACTTGAAATGAATTGTTGGTTGAGCTCCAGTGAGTACTGGCAGGTGTCCACCTCCCAGGGAGCACCGTAGTAATTACAGCTTGCTGGCATCCTTTTCGATGGTTTCCGAAGGGGTACCAAGACATGAGCACTCAAAGAGATTGAATCACCCTCTACCCTTGCATGTACTCACTTCCTCTAGTTCTGGCCAAAGGGTTTTGGAAGATAATCTTGTGAACTTCCGTGGCTGGCGTAAGCAGTAGAAAAACAGAAGAGCAATAACCAGGAGTGGGTTGCCACAACAGAAGAAGAGATAAGTGAATTAGTGGGAAGTGGTGGGAGGCAGTGGGGGATTTCAGCCTTAACTCCGAACTAGCTTTCGCTCTGACATAGCTTTTATGTGTTCCATGCAGATATTGTAATAGACTATCAGTAAGGATAGTGGATTCCATCATCTTTTAACTTCAAAACTAACATCTAAAAGACTTACAAAAAATTAAACGAGTCTCCATCCCCCTATCTCAAAAAAACATTGTTCAAGGAATTTTTCTAATATCTGAATTTTATCTAAGATACCATCCTAATGGTCTCCTGAAGACTTACCCAATAAGGAAGAAGGTGTAGAATCAAACTCCAAAATAATACTGCAGGCTAGTATCATCCATAACCATGAGGAAATGTGACTGCCCTTAGCAAAATGAATGACAGCCAATGGGTTATTAGTGTACTCTGAGCCTGGGAGGCTTCACCACAAGGAAGGCTAGGATAGGTTGACTGGAACAGTCGGAGAAGAGAAGACACGGGCAAAGGCACGAAGCATGAAAGAAGAGAGTCTCTCCCATAACAACCATGTCAATCATCCCTTTAAGGAGTTTATCTCCAAATAAGGCTGTATTCTAACTGTGCAAGCGGAGTAGGACTTCAACATATGAATTTGAACATTTCACCCATAATGAGCCTTAACATGCACAGACTCCAAAATGAGTTAGACTCTTGACAGTACCTGGACTGTGTTATACCAGGTAAAGAGGGGAGGTCTGGTAGGAACCAAGAAGCATTTCTGGAAGATCACGCCTGGAAGTTGTCAACAGAGCTGTCAGAAGAAAAAGAGTGAAAGCTAATGTCTGGAAGACCCTTCTCATTTCTTTTCTTCTTCTAAATCACTTTCATATCCAATGCTGTGTTCATAATCGCCTTGCCTTACTTGAGTGTGTTTGTATTTATATGTGTGTGTGTACATACCACGTGTATAAGCATACATGAACGTTTGCAAGTTTATGTGGAAGTCCAGAGGCTAACCTCATCGGTCACTTCATAGATACCATCTTGTCTGTCATTTTGAGACTGGGACCTGGAACTAGCCAGTTAAGCTAGGCTGCCTTGCTAGTGAGCTCCAGGGTTCCACCCACCCCTACTCCCGGCAAAGGTCAAACACAGGTCCTTATGCCTTGCGAAGCAAGCACTTTACCAGCTAAGCCATCTCCTCATTCCCGCATAGCCTTAAAGAGGGCAGTTTCCAAAATTACATGGCGTCTAATTTCCCAACCCTGGTTCTATCCTGAGTCAATGAATAATACGGCTGACTTCCCTGAAGCACAATGGTCCTCCATTATCTGCAGTTTGACTCAACAAGGTTTAGTTATTCGTAGAGAATTGCATTTTGAAAGTTTTAAATGGAACTATCCAGAAGTAAGCATTAATCACTTTAAACTGGGTTTTTTTCTTGACAGAGAGATAAAAATCTCTCAGTGAGGCTGTGTCCTTCCTGGGATCCACACTGGATATGCTACCTGCTCATGAGTTACTTAGGAACTATCTGGATTAGCTGTCACTGTCAAGGTATCATAGTGTTTATGTTTTAATGATTCTTAGCTTACTTAATAGTTGTCACCTTAGTGTAAGAGTTGTGATTCTTACAGTTGTTTTATATTTGCATATTATATGTAAATGTTCTATTTTACATTTAGTTATTGTTGTTAATCTCTTTCTGTGCCTAGATTATAAGTTAAACTTTATTGTAATTATGCATGTATGGAGAACAAAATATATATGAACTATATATGGTCTCTGTCTGTCTGTCTTTCTGTCTGTCTGTGGTTCCAGCTCTTGGAGCCTATTCTTAAATGGATAACAGGGGGACAACTGTAAAGAATTTTAATAAGTCAGAGTAGAGCTAACTCAAAGTCATGGACTTTTATTTTCTTTTCTGATTTTTTTTGAGACAGGGTCTTTCTATATAGTCCTGGCAGACTTGTAACTCACTATGCATACCAGGCTGGTCTTGAACTCACAGAGATTTGCCTGCTTCTGCCTCCAGAGTGTTAGAATTAAAAAGCACAAGTCATGGATGTTTAAAGGTAAAGAGGGCAATAGAAGTTACTACTGCCAGCCCCTTTATTTTACACATAAAGAAAGGGATGCTTTGAGAGAGCGATTTAGCCAGGAATGCACATAGCCCAGACACGAACAAGGACTAGACCCTAGACTGTGAGCTCCGCTCTGTGGTTTTCTAAGAATCTAGCCTTGCTGAGTTCAAGAACACAAAGGTGGATCCGCCATTCTGACTCATCCTCTGGGCTTACAGCTGCAAACCTCTAGTGAGCAAATTCTCATGGCATCTTAAAATAGCTTCTGTGGTCTACACTGCCTGGCTCATGCTTTCCTCTCTCCTCCCAGCCTTTCCAGTCAGTAAGAGTCTACTTAACACTATGTGAGTCCCCAGTTCATCTCTGTCTTCCTGCAAATCACACAACCACAAAGAGGCTGTGGGGATTCCACTTCCTCTCTTCCTGACAGTCATCGGTAACTTCCTTGCTTACCTGCAGCTTGCTTAAGCAGAACCAACCACATCTATTTTTCCACTTTATCCCCTACTGCGCTGTCTATATCACCTGCTCCCAACCTTCTCCCAAGCACAGGCTACTGTCTGGAGCTCTCTTAACCATTGTTGGACTCCTAAACCTCCACCAAACCAGTAAGTGGGAGTAAACCATTGGGGAGAAGAGGCCTGGTCTCCTGAGGCTTCTTCTTCAGCTGCCCCCCTGACTTGTCTGACCTTCAATTCTCGGTGACTTCAGAATTATCCTGGCCTGGTTTACTTTTGTGTTCACCCCCTCCTGTTCTTCACCAGTGATCTAGATCTTTCTCTGTCCCAATTTCTCATCCTAACTCTTCTCTAAATGTAACTAAATCTCAGGTTAGCATTTTGAGTACTCCCAGATGTATCCTTTACTCCCCATTTATGGCCGTTGCCTCTTTCAGCGACATTTTTTTAGTGGTTGGTTCTATAGATGTAACTTACTGTGTTACTTAGCCCTGCGAGTCCATTTTTGGTTCTAAATGGTGATCACAAGATCCACCAAGGACAAGATTCTTTCTTCTAACTAAGTCCATTCTGAGGTTCTACACCAAAGAGGCAAGAGAGAAAGGAGCAATTGAGACTAGGAGGTGTCGCAGGAACAGGGGCCGGATCCCTGCTTATACCAATGTGCAGCAACTGTGTAGTCCAATTCATCAGGTAACCATAGCCACACATACCGGCGGAGCACCTGGATGGGTTAAAGTTATACCCCAGACATCTGATGCTTACTGTGATACAAAGAATGCAAAACATGATACAAATCTTTATGCTGCTTATCTACTGAAATAGCATGTGAAATATACTGGTCCTGGACCTAGGACTCAAACCTAGTGATGGAATTGATCCTATCTGTTTCTTCTTGTGTTTTGGAAAATGGGACTAGAAAATGTAAACTTAAGAAGGTAGTTTCAGGATTTCTGAGTTTGAGGCCAGCCTGGTCTACAGAGTGAGTTCCAGGATAGCCAGGGCTACACAGAGAAACCCTGTCTTGAAAAACCAAAAAAAAAAAAAGAAGGTAGTTTCACTATGTTTGTATTGAGGGCACAGTGGTAACCTCTCCCAGCACGTTTGTCCCAGGCCAAGTGCCATTTCCCACCCCATACAAGCCTAGAGCTTTGTTATGGTAACACAGAGAAGGAGTCCTGTCTTCTACCGATGCTAATTACATTCCTCATTCAGATACGAATGTGTCTTTACTTGCTATAGCTTCGTTTGCTGACTAGAGTCTGAACATCATCCCAGAGCATTTAGAGTTAAGGAGACATGTCTTTTCTTGGATTGAATCCCACCAGTGTTAGAAAAGGAACATTTTCAGTCTAAAACAAATGGTTTATAAACAAACAAATAAAACACATCTGTACTGAACTTTAACAGGAAGGGGTTATTTTGGCTTCTATTGTTGGGTGACCTTTCTATAAAAGCTTTCTGCAGAAAGAGCTGAGATGCTTATAATTATTTTATCGTGGAAAACTATTTTTATGCTCCTGAAGAGGCTTTTGATTGTTTGAGAAGAGGCCTACTCCACACATGTAGCTTAGTATAAACCACATTTAAAACACCCAGGATACTGGCTAGGCTAAACTTATCATTATGCTATGTTTAGCTAAGACATTGCTCTGGAAGAAATCCTGTAAAAGCTTGTTTAGGACAAGTGGCATGGCTCAGCAGGTGAAAGTGCCTGCCACCAAGGCTGAAGACATGAGTTCAATCCCCAGGGATCATAACGTGGAAGGAGAGAACCAACTCCCAATAGTTGTCCTCTGACCTCCACATGCATGCGTATACATGTATACATGCATTTGTGTGTACACACACACACACACACACACACACACACACACACACACACACACACACATCCTATACATATTTTTAAAGATTCAAGCTTAAGTTGGGCATGGTGGTGTATGTCTATAATCCAAGCATTAGAGAGAATGAAGCCAACATGAATTTGAAACCAGCCTCAGTTGCAAAGCAAGACCCTGCCCTTAAAACAAACCCACCACAATAAACAACTAGTTTTCCCATTTAAAATTGGCTTTAATACTTAGATTATCTTAAAATAACAACCCCAGAATCTATGTAACAGTTAAAATTCCCAAAACGACTATTCGCTTTGGCAGGTGTTTTTCCATTAAGGAGAAAGAAGAGGTAGGAAAAGGAGTAAAAGAAAAAATTGCCCTGAACTTGTTTTGGCTGCCTTCGGGTAGCAGAAAGCAATGCCACCTAGGGCAACACAACTTTGGGCGGAAGCCAAGAGCTGGAAGGCCAGGTAAGCATCAGGGAGCAGCCACTGGGAATCACATTAAAAATCCTCCACATAATAAATATTCTGCCAAAGTTAGTGGCTCCTTTGAAGAGGCTGCAGTGTTGAATGCCTCAAACATTCCCAGGTGATTTTTGATTCATTTCCAGGCTCTGCCTCTCGATGAAATCATTCCACCTCTGTGTTTTCAGAGTCTACCTACGTGTTCATATAATGCCAACCTTAGTAGCTGTTTAGTTTGGAGTTATTTTCTCGGTCTCGATGCTTGTTGTATTATCTCTACAGCCTTCTGCCAGCCCTCTGCCATCCTTCCGCCCACCTTGGAAGGCACTCAAATGATCATGCCGCATTTTTCTTCAAGAGTTTATGTCAGCAAACATTCACAACTGCCTTCACTTTGCCAGATACCACACTGAATTCTGAAGATGCATGGAACAGAACTGTGCTCCAAAGGGACTTGCAGTATAGTAAGACTGTAAGAACAAGAAAAGGAGAGAGATTAAAAAGACCCTTTTGTTAAACAAATGTTTATTAAGCACCTATTATGTGCCAAATATTCATATGCTTCAGGAAAGCATCAAGCATGGGAACAGACCAAATGTCTGCTAATAAGAAGTTTGCATTCTTCCAGAACGAGCAAACAACAGAAAATGAGTTAGTTAATTATACATTATGTATTGTTATTAGGATGGAAGGTTATAAACAGGATGAAAGGAAAAGTTAAGACAGAAAGGGACAGTGAAGGGTTGGTAGAACGATAATAGGAGTGGGACCTGAAGTAAGCTGCTGAGAAGGTATCAGTTAAGATGTGACAGTAAGATAGTGTAATAGTTACCTTTACTGGTCAATTTGACCCAACCTAGACTCACCTGAGAAGAGTCTCTAAGAGGAATTGTCTACATTGGGTTGACTTTTTTGGCCTTGTCTGTGGGAGACTGACTTAGTTAAGTTAATTAGTGAGGGAAGACCTAGCCCACTGTGAGTAGCACCATTCCCTAAACAGGGGGTCTTGAACTATTTAAGAGTGCAGAAACTAAACTAAGCACAAGAAAGTACCAGGTGAGGAAGCAAACATTCATGCATCATTTCTTTTTGCTCTTGACTGTGGATCTAATGATTAGCTGCTTCAAACTCTTGTCACTGTGACCTCCCTCCCACACAATGGACATTAACCTAGAATTTTAAAGTGAATAACCCCCTTTCTGTCCTAAATTGCTTTGTGTCTGAGTACTTTATCACTGCAGCTTTCTGGGCCAAAAGTCTCTCAGCAGTGAAAACAATGACCTCATCACGAGAAGGTCTGGTCTCTGCCTATTTATTCGTTTGTTTTGAAACAGGGCCTCCTTCTGTAGCCCAGGCTAGCCTCTCCTTTTGTAGCCCACGCCACCCTTGAACTCAAGCCCACCTCAGCTTCCCAAGTGTTGAGATTCTGGTTGGCCTTTCAAGTTTCATTTTTAGAAACGTCAAGAAGGCTAATGTCGACCTGAGGGACCAAGGAAAGGGTCTTGGGAGAAAAGGTGGGTACAATGACACAAGGGAGAAAATGATAGAACTTTGGATTTTGCTCTTGAGTAAAACAAAGCCAGGCAAGAGTTAGTAGAGGAGTGACACTATGGAAGTTTCAATAGCATGTCTCAGACTGTCAACTCAGTAGCAGACTCAAGAGAGACAAGAGTGATCAGTGAAACTAGGAAGCTATTGGAGTCATTTAGGCAAGAGATGATGCAGGCTTGGACCAGGTTGGTGCCTGTGAGAACGGATCCAGTTGCAGATCTGACCTGAAGGCGAAACAAGAATACTTGCTGACAAAGGGATGTGAGCCATAGGAGAAGGCAATCGTGATTAGAGGGAGAATAATCAGAAAGTTGCCATAGTTGCCGGGTACCAAGAGGATAAAGACTAAAGAAGAAGCAGGTTTGAGAAGGAGAGCCAGAGTTTATTATCGGTTCCGTAATTAAGTTTTGAATGCCTATTAGACATCTGAGTGTATGTGCAGTTGCGTAATCTGGTCTAGAAGTCAGGGGAGAAGTTTAGGCTAGAGATACACATATATAAAATGGGATTCATTACCATATAGATAGCTGTAAAGCCAGACCATGGATGAGCTCATCAAAGAGAGAGTTTAATTAGAAGAGATGTCTAAGGGGCCTGAGCCCAAGGGCATTCTGACTTGAAGGCGGGGGATGGTAGGACCTAACTAGAGAACACACTGAGGTAAGAGGAAAAGTAGGACTGCCCTGCCTGCGTGTGGAATCCAATAAAAAAAAAAAAAAAAAAAAAAAAAAGTCACTTATCAAAGAATGCTGACCAGTCAGGAGGGCCTGGGAGCTAAGGGCTGTTCTGCTGATGAGAGTCAGCACTTACTTCCAGGTGAGCAATTTTTGCTGGAGAAACTAGAAGCTGCCACAGTGTGAGGTGGGTTCAAAGAAAGGAGAAGTAGACTTTAAGATGCTGAGTGTCGACTTTCAAGGATTTTTACAATAAAGGGAAGCGTGGAGGCGGACTGTGGTATCTGCAGGGAGACAGGAATTCAGAAAGGGATTTTATGCTGTGACAAGGATTTCAGGGAAAGAAAACTGGATGACAAGAGAGACAGAGAGACAGAGACAGAGACAAAGTCGGACAGACAGACAGACAGACAGAGGAAGGTTTTCAGGTCTTGAACTGTGCATCTGGAGGTGGGATCTTGACCTTGTTTTTATCTTCATGGATATGTGAGGGAGATTAAGAGCAACCTGGGAACAACATAACTAAAGAGAGCTGAAGGCAGGATAACATCATCTTCCTGACCTCTTTCCCTATGTGCACAATTCTCACCAACAATAATAATAATAATAATAATAATAATAATAATAATAATAATAATAACAATAATGAACTTTGCATCTTCACCAGAAAAACATCCCAATGTTTGCATTAGTTACTCATATCAGCACGAAAGTTTAGACTGGACATATGTACTAGCTAAAACAGGTCTGTAATCACTGATCAATTTGAATCTAAGTAATTCTCATCCAACAACAACAAAAATAAGTATCTGTCAGGGCAAAATTGTAATATAAGTAAAAGGTAGAAATTATGGATAATAAATATGAAATTTTAACAGTTTTGAGTTTTCTACCAGGAGCTTGGGTTCAGCCACAGGCAACACTTAATGTGAAGCAGGTGTTTTCAGAAGAAACTATTTGCGGGATCATTTTGATTTTCATGAGATTCTTAGCGAAAGGCTGGGTCAGTATAACATGACTCAGGCCAGTTGAGGACTGAGATGAAGTTTATGATGAACAGAGGAGAGAGAGAGGGGAACTTGATTACATCGAGTGTCCTAAAGCATTCCTGGTAGGAACCTTCCATATTCAACGTGACATGTGTAAACAAAAGCCTTTGCTAAAATCCAGTGATGTCTCTTCATTTCAGTCTGTACAGTAGCTCCTCCAAACGGTTAGTTTGGGCTGGGGTGTATAATAGTTACCCATTGTTAGGCATCTCTGTACTGTCAGACTCCCTGGCCGCAGGATATCCATGTAGGCAAGAGATTGTTTTCAACCATTTTAAAGTGAGATCCCATGGATTTGAGTAGCAAGGCTTGGCTTGGAGCTTTGTGGATGTCCCTAGGATCTGGGCCTGCAGAACACAGATGTGCCTCCAAAACCCAGAAGCCTTGGCAATTAAAGGTGACATCTTCCTTTAAATTCTGAAAGCCACTTAGGATTCTTATAACCTAGTCATGGTAGAGAACAATTTAAAAGGCCAGCCTGTGACATTACAAAGTCTTTGAAACACAGCAAAACGCATACTTGGTTAGTTACCTCTTAGTAGTCACTTAGAAATTTCTAATTCAGTTCAGTGATATTTCTCCTATTAAACTAAGCAGGTTCACGGAGATGGTTTTCCAGCAGCTGTCAAAGTAAAGCTCTTACATCTAACAACCATTACAATGAAAGAGTTCTAAAGGAAAGATTATGTAAAAGCAGGGAGGTGGGAGTCAGAACCCTGTAAGATTAATAAAACACTTCTCCTGACTCCTTTTATCTAAAATAATGTAAGGGATTTTCCTTTTAGCTCGACCGTGATTTGAGAATAAATATTGGGTGGACAGGTGGATGGATGGATGGATGGATGGATGGATGGATGGATGGATGGATGGATGACTAATTAATAGGCAAATCTTTGCATGTATACTTCTTAATGTCATTTGAAGAATGAGCAGAAAATCTCCAAAAGGACTCAATTGACACGCTGCCTGCCAAACCCTCTCTCCTGTCAGTTTCTTATCCTTACTTTCAATCCTTCGTTTCCTAGCTGTTCTGAGGTTGTTGAAACCCTGCGCCCCTACTATCTGAAAGCATGATCCTTCAGGCATGATCAAAGCTTTCTCAAAGAGGAAAATGAATTTTTGTCCTAAGTTCTGTATGGGTAGATGTGTTAAATTCTGCTCCCTTCCCTGCTTCAATAGACAACGGCATTCTTATGTAAGTCATAACTTGTTGAGACAATTGGATCAATAAAATGAATAATCTCGTTTTATTAAAGGCCCTGTCAGTTGCATGTGGGGGTGCATTACTAGAACCATCTATCAGCTTTTGTCATCAGTTTATGTGTTTCTTAAATGGGCCGTCAAGAACACCTTACCAGTAGCTGGTGATAGCTAGTTGCTCTCTACACAACCCATTTCTCACCTGCTTTATTTTAGCCATTACAGTGGTTGTGGAGAGGACGGTGTGTCTTTTTCTCACTGGCTTGTAGGTGACCTTGGTATCTTCTGGATATATGCCCTGTCAGGGATCCCTCCCACCTGTTGATGCTATGCTTTGATGGACAGGAGTTAGCATAGAACACATGTTCTTTTTCCTTCCCCATTAGTTCTTCTGAGGATTGCCTTTGAGCTGTGCATGAGTCTTTTCTCATTCCCAGCTGGAGAAGAATTTCTTCTTCCTCCTCCTCTTCCTCCTCCTCTTCCTCCTCCTCCTCCTCTTCCTCCTCCTCCTCCTCTTCCTCCTCCTCTTCTTCTTCTTCTCCTTCTTTTGCTCTTCCTCCTCCTCCTTCTTTTTCTCTTCTTCCTCCTCCTCCTATTCCTCTTCCTCTTCCCTAAAAGTTGTATTGTCTGCAATTTTATGACATCAAGGTATTTTCCTATGTAGATATTGAATTGACCACAAATTATTTTTATTATAATAGGTAATTATTTTAGTTCATTTCACATGTATAAGGCAAAAACTAAATGTAGCCTATCATCCTAATTATTTTTGCACTGCCTAAAAAAAATCTCAGTTTCTGTCAACTCCTTTTATTCTTTTGTAATTAGCTCAAATTTTCAGCAAAAGCAGGAAGAACTTAGAGAAGGAGTAAGTTCTCACTTAAGAGACCCAGCCGATAATAAGCCAGCGTGGTTCCACTCTGATTCTCCTTTCCACTGTGCCCAGAAAGGAGATTTGTATTCTACATGTTTCCCAGGCAAAGAACCAAAACTATTTTTGATGTCTGGTGCCTGGAGTAGTAACTGAGATGGAAAATAGCAATATGAATGGGATCCTGGCACTCTGGGGCCATAGATTACAAATTAGTGGTGAGTACTTGCCACCACTGCTGTTGATGTACTTTGCTATGGCCCTCTGCAACTTAAGTGCATGCCTTTTAAGTAAGAGCCCGAGGGAAGTAAGGAGAAAGATGAGACACTACCATATTCATAAAATTCATCTCTTTGTGGTTTTACTTTGTGTTTTGTTTTTGTTGTTTTACTGATTGGTTTTGTTTTGTTTTTGTTTGGTTGTTTTTGTTTTTGTTTTTGAGAAAATGCTTCTTTATTCCAGGCTGGCTAGCATCAAACTCACTTTCTAGCTGAGGACAGAATACAAACCCTACAAACCCTGCATTGAGAGGCTGAGACTGTAACTTTGGGACCAGCCTAGGATTGATTCACTAAATGAATAAAATTCACTATTGTTCATAATTCATTGCAAGTTATACTCTCATATGTAAGCACTTTAAATGCACTAAAGTTCCCAACAATGTCTTAATCCAACATCTGAGAATGTAACCCACAAAGGTGAAATAAAGGAAAAGAAACAGCAGCCCCCAATCCCCAAGATCTGAGTTCAATCCCAGGAAACCACAAGGTAGAAGAAAAAGCTGAGTCTGATAAGTCGCCCTCTGATTTCCACATGTACACCATGGGCACCAAGTACAATCATATGTGTACCCACATCATACAACACACAAAAAAGGAAATTAATGTTAAATGTGAATAATAATGGTAGTCATCGTAGTAATAAATATGTAAAATTAAAAGTTAAGTGATTGACTTGTTCTGCAAAGGGAAATGTGAAAAGTTTGAACCTGTTCCCCATCTGGACACTCAGGGAGCCAAGGGAATCCAGAAGACACTGTGTGTGTCAACAGTTTTCAAAATGTCAAGTTTCTTAAAA